>JAQMYK010000038.1:31559219-31582859 GCA_030014345.1 Clarias buthupogon | reverse complement strand
ATGTAGAAAGAAATAAAAATCAGGAACCATCATGGAGTTAGAAAGTGTTCTAAAACTTTTGAACGGTAGTGTATATGAATTATAAAAAAAATTAATGGTAAAATATTTGATGATGTACTACTTAAAAAAAAACATTCTGTACAATTATAATACCTCAAAAAAAACTTGGCATGACATATATTATCATGACCTTGAGTAAATATATGTATTAATATTGAGTATATATACCGTATCTCATAGAAGAAAGTACATCCCTCTAATTTCAGCAAACATTTTATTATACTGTATCTTCTCAAAGGACGACACTATAGAAAAGAAACTTGGATATATTTTAGAGGCGTCAATGTGCAGCTTGTATAACAGTATAGTTTTACTGTCCTCTGAAAAATAACTCAACATGCAGCCATTATTTTCAAAATAGCTGGCAACAAAAGTAAGTACACCCCAGCTGTACATCGTTTACTCAGCAACGTCACACGTCCTATTCATCATGTCCATGTGTCTGTCAGCTTGATAGGACCAGACAAATTTGCGTGTCTTATATTAGAGCATTTAACAAGTTGGTGTGCATGGCCATGATCCCGGAGGGAAGCTTCTTCTGAAGCTGGGTCACGAGAAAACCCGCAAACAGTTTACTCCCAAACGGGAGTTTTCTAACATAACATAACATGACATTAGAGGGGTGTACTCACTTTTGTGACATACTGTACATTAATTTTATCTACTCCGCAGCCAATGGAATAATGGTTTCTCCACTCTGCGTAATGCACTAAATATTCACTCTAAAATTCATCCAAATGCCAAATCCTGAAAAGAAGGCGCTCAAGAAAGAGTCTCACATGACCCGGATCATGTGCTGCACTTACGATCATCATGTGCTGCTTTTAACAATAGTCTTCTTCAGCGTAAACATACTATACACCGAATCACGCCTATCACCCACTATCCTTGCTACTGGAAAGTATCTATCTATCTATCTATCATGTCGACGGAAGAAACAAAGAAATAAAGTGAGGCATATAATGAATTTGGAATGAATTTGGTTTTCAGCTCTCTGTCGGGGAAATAAATAAATAAATAAATAAACTTCTTGTAAATCTGACCGAAGCTCAGGGAGATCAGTTTGGCGTGCAAATATAAACTGACACAGTTTTACAAAAACATAATAAAAAATAAATAAATATGTTTATAGATAACAAAAGTTTGTTCATTCGTTATTCTTGTTTTAGGCTGGTTGATATCCGATAACTTGCTTGATCTGCGAGAGATTTTTGTTTGGCGGCCGGTCGTCAGTGTGTCTGCACAGGAAGTCCCGCCACAGGCGTGTCACAGGCGTTTCTCGCACTTAAATAGGTAAGAGCAGGCAGCATCGTCATCAGATTTTAACGTCATACCATGAGCATGTCACAGGTGTTCTTCCCTGACTGTAACAGGAGGTGGCGTCGTCTGCGGCAAAACAATAATGGACTCGTAGCTACTGAAACTGCTATATTTTACAAACACATATGCCTAATTTGAGGGGGAAGAAAAGTAAGTAGTCTCTGGAGTTTCTGGACTTTGTTTTGTAGCCCAGCAATATCAAATCTACTGCTATTTATGACTGCGTGGTCGGATAGCAGAACGTAGGTCAGAGGAGATTTTTTTTTTAAATTATAAAATACGATGCACATACCAAGACTCCAGCTGCTATCGAAGCGATGGTGTTTCTTTTCTCTGCCCAATCGATGTTGCATTCACAATCACCACATCTGATACCATCCAGGAACCCTGACATCTTCCTGAACACACAAAGCATTCATTAATTTCAACATTTATATCTATTAACAAACTAATGTAGTTTATGTTAAGCAATTTGTTATACAAGATTAACATATTGCTGAAGTGGCTAGCTAGCACTGTCGCCTTGCACCTCCAGGGTCCGGGTTCGATTCCTGGCCAGACTTGATTCCCATCTCTGTGTGCATGGAGTTTGCATGTTCTCCCCATGCTTGGTGGGGTTTCCTCCGGGTACTCCGGTTTCCTCCCACAGTCCAAAGATATGTAGGTTAGGCTAATTGGCGTTCCCAAAATTGCCTGTAGTGTGTGAATGAGCATGTGAGTGTGTGTGCCCTGTTATGTCTCCTGGGATAGGCTCCAGGCCCCCAGTGACCCTGAATACATAAAGTGATAAAGTGGTATAGAAGATGAGTGAGTGAGCGAGCGGAAGTAATATATTTATTAATAACATCTGCTTAGGCCAATTATGTAATTACTTATAAATCAAATAACACCCATATGTTATCACTTCCGGAAGGAACACATGGATAAGAAGTTATAGCAGAAGAATAAACACATGGATAAATAGAAGAAACTCACAAATAAACAGTTATAGCAAAAAGGCTGAATCGCTCTCACTTTCTGGATTAGTGCACTTTTTACATGAAGTGAAAATGAGCTAATAATATGCACTACATTACTACTGTAGGATGTAGGCAATAAATATACACAGTTTACAGTATTATTGTATAGAGATGGGAAAAATATATATTAAGTTATGAATCGCGATTCTGAACCGAGCGCAGAAGCTTCAGAGTGCTGCAACAGAAACGCATTTTTATGGCGTTACATTCTTAAAAACCGTGCGCAGTAAAAGCCTCAGATCTGCCTTTTTCTCCAAACTCTGATTGAATTAGTCTCAGGCCCGCTAATTACGCACGTTTACACAAGTCTCAAAACACAACGAGCACCAATTAGTCGGAAATCATGTGCGTTAGAAGCCCCGCATGTCCACGTTAGGAGCCGCACACGCCCTCGCAGCCGCTCGAACCCGCACGATCACTGTCAAGTTGAGTTTTGAGACTTTGGAGGCATTTAACTAGGAAAGACGTCACTGTTTCTTTATAATCCTACAGGAGGCGCTCTCTGAACTATTCACACATTTTAGGTGTGAATTATTTCCTAAGTTTTTTTTAGAAATAATAATTAATAAGGCGAATAACAGAGACATGTGCCGCTCAGTTAAATGTTAAACTCTTGTATTTGAAGTTAGTTTGTAGTGTTTAAATGCTGCACTTGGTTTTAAGTGAGAAAGTTAATGTTGAAGTCCAGTTCAGCACAGGGAGGAGTCAGCAGAGGACAGATGAGGGTCTGGATCACTGGGAGCTCAGGGGCAGCACGTGCAGCTCCAAACCATCATGAAGCAGAACTTACAGAACCGACACCGAGGTATCGTGATAATATCGTATCGGAGGGGACTAGTGAGTCCCATCCCTATTAATGTATTATATATATTACAGCTGACAATAACTCCAACGCCATGGTTGATAAAAATTATAAATGTATGTTACATTTATTCAAATTATAATCCTTATTATTAATATTTAAATGAGAATGAGAGGAGGAGATTATATCTGGTTGCGCAGTTAAACTCATTGCCTTTGTACACACAGCTAACCAGGAACAAGCTAAGGCAAAAAACAAAAACTAACTTTCGATACTGAACAGGAAAAATATTCACAAAACTAAAATCATACATGCGAAGTAACACAAAATATTTGCTCTATCAATGCTGTCAACTTAAACCTCGGTTTAAATTTTACGGAATTTCACCATGACTAGCAAAAAACAAGCACCTAGCAAACAGTACAGGGCCGTATCTCAAATCGCGTCATTCTGCCTACTTAAGCGCACTACATTGCCTATGGGACTTACGCGTTCTACACGCCCTAAGAAGAATATTACGTGTCAATTTGAAACACAGCAACCGAGACTAGTTCGCTACCGCTGTATTGTTTAGGTGAGAAGAATCGCTCCATCATGCTTTACACTAACAGACGGGTGCTGAGAGCTTATCGGCGTGTAAACCGCACGAGTGTACATTCGTTTAAATATATACATCGATTAAATGTGAGAAAAGTCCTTACCTTGTGTTGTTGTTATCGTCTTTAAGTCCACAACCGAACAATTCTTCCTCTTCACCCTCAGAGGCTCAATAATGCGCATGCGCAGACAGGCGCCACTTTGGCCTTGCAGTACAATTCTTTATTACACATCACAAAGCATATACATGCAGTCTGTGCGCGCGCGCGCACACCCACACACAGAGTGCTGTGAAAAAGTATTTGCCCCCTTCCTGTGTTTTTGCATATTTGCCAAACTGAAATTATTCAACACTCACCCTGTGTGCAGAACGCACTCACTCACTAATCTTCTATACCGCTTAATCCTATATTCAGGGTCGTGGGGGCCTGGAGCCTATTCCAGGAGACTTAGGGCATGAGGCAGGGTACACCCTGGACAGGGTGCCAATCCATCGCAGGGCACACACACACTCACACACCCATTCACACACTATGGGCGATTTGAGAACACCAATTAACCTAATCTACATATCTTTGGACTGTGGGAGGAAACCGCAGTGCCCGGAGGAAACCCAAAAAGCATGGGGAGAACTCTATGCAAACTTCATGCACACAGAGACGGGAATCAAGCCTGGCCGGGAATCGAACTCGGACCCTGGAGGTGCAAGACGACCATCATGCCGCCTGTGTGAAGAACTTTTCACATAATTGCCCCCAGCCCCTTGCTAAATCATAAAAGAACTGTGATTAACCACTTATTTTTTGGAAATCTGAGTTAAATTTCACTTGCCACACCTAGACCCGATTACTGCCAGACCTGTTCAATCAAGAAAATATATTTTTAAATATTATATATTAAATATATATTATTTAAAATGACTAGAGACATATCTGTTTCTTGGATATTTGGGTTAACACTGCCCACAGTTCCACCCCCCACCCCCTTAAAATAAATAAATTAAATAAAAAGACTTTCCCAACAGTATTTGACTGATGGTACTTACAGTTAGTAACCTAGTAATTATATATCCAATGACAAAAACTTTAAAGCAGTTTTGTCAGTCGTTCTAGATAAGAGCATCTGCCAAATGCAAAAGTGTAAATGTCGAATATAAAATGTAAATGTAAGAAATCACTTAAATTGAACTTGTCTGACAAAGTGAAACAGTAACAAACTGAATTCTGTGTGGAAGTACTTTTTAAAGCAGACAAAGAGTTCAAGACACTGAACAAGTCAGGACAAGATCAGGGAAGGAAGCGTAAGACATTTAAGGAAGGCTGGACTGGAAAATCGCCATTAAGACCAGGAAGATGACAGAGAATGAGACCTACTGTTGGCAATAATAGAACTAAGCTATTGAATTCCAACCGCCTTAAACAACTAAAAAAAGAAGAAGAAGAAGTGAAGTAGTAACACCGAAAGAGAAAATAGTAAAAGGATGTCAGTAATGCAACTTTCTGGATAACAAACGTTGTAAAACAAGAAGAAAAAGAAGAAGAGAAGCACACTAAAAGATCTTAAAAAGCAACATTTACTTGTGTTATCTTTGAGTAATTTTTAAATTAGTTGGATGATCTGAATCATTTAAGTGTGACAATTATGCAAAAAAAAGGAAAAAAATCAGATAGAGGGCAAATACTTTTTACAGCACTGTATATATTGCTAGTTTGGACACACCTTCTAATACCATGGTTGTTCCTCATTTTTATTTCTTTTTACATTCTAGCTTTCCTGGAATGGTCTTCATGAGAGCCAGTTTCATCATGGTGCTTAATGGGTTTTGCAAATGCACTTGACACAATACTGTTTTTGTGGGAAGTGTTCCAGAACAGCTGACCTTCGTGTCTTAAAATAACAACTGACTGTAGTTGTTATTGTTACTTAATTTCCTAATGCCATGTGTTATTACATAAAAATAAAAAAAATAAATTAAATCACAACTCATGTTCAAAATTTTGGCAAAAGTTTAAGGACAATTGCTGAATTTACTCAAACCAGACACTAATGTTGAGCGAGAAGGCTCCAGTTTTTCCAAGTTCATCCTAAAGGTGTTTAGTGGGGTTGAGGTTGGTGCTCTGTGCAGGACACTCGAGTTCTTCCACTCCACCTGTCCAACCTAAACACACCAGGTTCAGGGTCCCTTATATCCAGTGAAGGGAAATTGTAAAGCTACATCATATAAAGACATTATGGACAGTTACTGTATATGCTTCAGACTTCCTAGCAATCGTTTCAGGATGGCCTTCCTGTGGATATGATGGTCAGATATGATTGTCTACATACTTTTGGCCATACCTTAATATGGCAGTCTATAGAACAGTTCATACAGCTTAAAAAAATTATTTTAAAAACTTGGCACAGCGATAGAAGTCTGAATCAGCTCCCCTCACTGCAGTTCTGGTGCATGCCTCTCAAGCCCTTTAGTACCAGATTTGGACATGTTTACAATAATAACCCCACAACACACACTGTACCAATATGAATCCCCTTTACTTTTATTCTCTCACAAATGTTGTTCAATCATGAAATAAAAAAAAATACAAATTAAAAATGTTTTAAAAATTCACTGGATTTCAGACATGCGAGATCTGAACAAAAGCTTTCTTGCCTTCGAATTCAAAAATGTTTTTGGGAGCAAGTCTGAATGGGCACAGTGGTTTCTGGTCATCCTCTGTTACTTGGCAGAGCAATTGTATGGTCATCATAACCGCTCCTTGGAGCTATATCTATTAACATTATAAATTTGAATATAGCAACCATATTTTATTAAAATTGGTCATATGGAATTTGAGAAAAGGAGGAATATTTGGATCATTATTTATATAGTTTTTATATGTATCTATTTTATCTGTAGGCACTAATTAGACAACATTCATTAATTTAACTTTAGTGGGTCAGGCTTTGTGATAGATCCAGAGCCTGTTCGCTGGGCATAAGGAAGTGGTAGGAAAACAAAGGTAATCCACCAGAACACGGAAAGATCAGACAGAAATCTGTGTTTGGGATTAAACCAGAAACCCTGAAGGTCTGGTTAATTTAATTGTAAATTCTGTCTAAGAAAGCTACTAAATTTGTAAATGCTCATGAAATGTCAAACTGTCTCTCTCTCTCTCTCTCTCATAATGAGACGGTTTAAAACAAATCTGATGCCTTTTAAGTTTTTATTTGAACATAAAATACAATAAAAATTAAATGTAAAAAAAAATGTATGCTCTTACAAAGGGAACACTGGGTTAGTGGTACGAACAAGCATTCACAAAATAAATTCATTTAATCTTTGTGTCCACGTTCCAGAGAAGTTGAAATTATCGTCAGAGGTATGAACAAGCCTTCACAGGTATACAGAAAATATAACTTCCACAGTAAAGAACTAGAACCATATCAATGAAAAGGAAATAGACGTACACAATATCCTTAAATGACTAAATAAACTTGGTCGGTGCTATATGTGAGAGCAGAGCTTAACTATACGCTTTTAAACAACTCCAAGCAGTTGCAGGGCCGCATACAGTGACAGGATGATCACTCCGAAAAGGCCGATGTAGCCGTAGGCCCCGTTCATCCTCTTGGCTGGGTCTAAAAAGGAAAGAAGAGAGAAGATAGAACTAAACAGTGAGAACAGAATAAAAATCAGGTGCCTCCATACTTCCTGGTTGGTGACTCATCCTGTCCCAATCACTAAAACAGCTAAGCTTAAAATAGTGTATAGATGCCATGTTTTAGAGGTTCTTACAAATTATTGATCATTGCTGAATTATTTATTCACATGTATACACATTGCCTCCTCATAGCTACAGGGTCCTGCCTGTATTCACACCTTACACACACCATATACTTTAATCATATTACTAACTGCACTGAATAACAAAACAAATACAATCCGTGGACTTACTGCCAGTGTAGTAACCCCAGGCATAGGAGAACCTGCTGGTCACCCAGATAACTCCCAGGACGGCGGCCGCTGTCTAAATACAGAAGAGACAAAGAACAAAAAAAAGGGGGGAGAAAGACTGCTAAATACATTTCCAGGACATTACAAGCACAATGTTGGACGTTTTTTTCTTTTTATACTCATCATCACATTGGTGAGATATATCTACCATATATCTTAAGATTTATTTAAGCCCGGTTTAAGATAGTTTTATGTTTAGTATGCATATTGACCATTTCTTTCTAGTGTAAAGGTTTTGCTGGCTGACTTTCTTTTATTTCTCTGTGGGTTATAAACGGCCATGTTGCCTAACTTTCTCATGTCACATATCTGTTTGCTTTTATACTGCTGAGTTAAACATCAACGAACAGCTTAAAATGTACTACTAGCTCAGAAAGAGAGAGACAGTGAGCGAGAGAGAGAGTGAGAGAGAGAGAGAGAGAGAGAGAGAAACTGAGGCCAGAACTCGGCTGTACACCTCGACAAAAGGTGCTGCTTTTTGAGGACAGAGACAACTGAAAATGAAAGAAGAATTCTCTACTCACGGGATACACTAGTGCAGCGATGGTTTGGAAAACCAGCCACTGTGGATAAACCTCCAGCGTGTTCTGATGAGCTCTCTGGATGCAGTTAAACATGTCGTCCTTAGTGCTGTACATAGTGGGGTACTGAAATCACAAAGAACACAACGCGTGTTTAACCTAAGCATCACAAAACACAACATACACATTTTAATGCACAAGTAAAACAAATACCTGAAAAATATTAACAAAACTGAGTAATGCGAAAACCTTGAATAAATGCAACACATCGACATGATGCATTTCAACGGAGGAAAAAAAACAAACAAAAAAAAACCCATGCCTGTGTCTCCCTCATAGCCTGTGACACATTCCCACCTTTTCCATTTTCACTATTAGATCAAATATTAGAGAACTAACCAGCTCCAACTACGTACTTACATCCTCTTGGTCACTGAGCATACTCAGACTTTTATAATACTTATTAGACATAATGACATCAAACTATAAGAGATGTTGTGTCTAATGTGTTATGATTGAGATTACACTAAGGGAGCCCAAGTATGATTGCCCCCAAATGTATGCTCAATTATCATATTAGTACAGTGGAACCTTGGATTACGAGCATAATCCGTTCCGGAAGCGGGCTCGTATTTCAAAACACTCGTACACCAAATTAAATTTTCCCATAAGAAATAATGGAAACTCTAATTATTCGTTCCACAGCCCAAGAAATAAATAACACAAAATATAAAGTAAAAATAAATCCCGAAAGATAAGTGTTTCCGTTTGTGTGCTAAAGTAAGGAGCCCCCTTCTCGTCTTACACAGTTACCCTTCCTCAACTATTTTCACACACACACGTACACAACGACAACACTGTTTTATCGGAAAAATAAACAAGAAATCTCTCTAACGACACTCGATTGAGCGACACACTAACGGAATCACTGCTGTAAAGTGAAAAAATAAAACAAATTAACCTGCACTTTACTTTTGAAAAGAATCAAGAAGAGCAATGTTTGTGTAGAGCAGAAAGAAAGAGTGTGTGTGAGTGTGAAGGCGAAAGTAGGAGGGGTCTGTGTGTGTGTGGCACATTGTCCAATGACATGCGCGCACACAGAAGCAAACAGCAGGCTGATACAGAGAGAGAAAATGGATCTTTAACCTCTCTAATGAGACCTGCTTTTGTTTTACACGGGCGTTGTACACACATGCATACAGACACAAAATAAAATATGTTTTATTGTGCACCTTGCTGTCTAGTGATCCACCAATGAACAAAGATGCAAAATGTACAACAAAGTCGAACTTCATACTAGTTCTACTATTAATTACATTTCATACACAATGTCTTATCTGCCTCCCTAATTTATTAACTACCAGAGGTTACCCAGAGACTCGGCTTACATGCACAACATGACCTGCTACCTACAGTACTACCTACATGGTAAAGTCCGCCTGTGGCAACCTCACACTATGACAAAAACGTGATCATGCCGCCAACCTGTGCAAACACCGGCGGCGCCACAAACATAATTTATTTTTTATAGATAGATAGATAGATAGATAAAGATAGACAGCCGTGCAGTTCATGCAGTGATATCAGTGTGTGCTGCCGGATGTAGGATGAGACAAGCGGCATCAATGATCTCAGATTTTGAACAGTGGTCTTCCTCTGTACATTGGTACGGTCACCTTTCGTACCTGATTCGAACCATACCCGGGTACACTGTGCCATGCTCGAGACCACCGCTTCAAAAACTCGATTTAATTTGATATGCATCTTATATGTTGTGAAAAAATAATTAACTGGAACTTTAAGATCAGACCATGGGAAGATCAGACCTGAAATGTTCCCAGATACTCAGAGACTGCAGTGTGTTCAGACAAATAAATATTAATAGCAATTTCTGAAGAAAAAAAAAAGGATTTGTTGATTTGAGATCTGAGGATCCGAGTCCTAGGTGGGATGCGACACCCCATATTACTAAGCCTGGTTACAGGAATGGGAGCGTTGCGTCAGGAAGGAAATCCGGCGGAAAACCTGTGCTAAGGTGTGTGCGCGCGGATGGGCTGGTCCGCTGTGGCGACCGGAAAAAAAGTAGGATTTGTATGATTCGGTTATAAAAATTATTTACACCATATAATTTACATGTTCGCTATAGTATTATTTTTTCCTCACAGGTTTTCTGTATGAATTCACACAGATGTACAGATAATTACGAATTAAAATCAGAAACTGTGGTAAAGAAGGATATTCTTATTATTATGAAATAAAATCCGTTTTTTATAGACAAAAATGCGGATATGATTATTCAGTTATAACCAGTATCGTCCAGGTAGAACCGGTATCAACCGGTTTAATATGGTTAATATCGCAATTCCATCTCCAACTGCGTTCAAACTTGGCGCCGTTTTGGACGTGGCCGCGGAGTTTTGGGTTTAATTTGCGTTTGGGATTTTCATATAATAACGCAGAAAGATTTAACAGCTTTTAACGAACTTTTACCGGCTTCGTGCTTCAAACTGTCTCGCTGTTCAGTATGAGCAAGTTTATAAAACTGTTTAAAATGTGTAAACAGTCGTTAGGGTGATGACATAATGTTCAACTGACAGAAACAAACGGTGCATTCCCAGGTGCACGCGCTAGTTTTGCGTGATATCGCTAAAGCAAAAGAAAGACAAACGAGAAGAAAAATGCTATACAGCACAGTTTTATGATAAGTTTTAACACGTGCACGACTGTTATCCTGAAGTTAAGTTTACCTTCACGTCATACTTCTTCCGCGCGCGCCCGACGTTAACGCCGAGGTAAGTCAGCATGACCCAGCTGTAGAAGTAGGTCAGGATCACGTAGCCGAAATTCGCAGGGAGGATGTCTAAAATCTCCATGTTTCAACGCCTTTCCCCGGTGCTTTCTCAGTCTACCTGTATTTAACGGGAGCGTAAACTGCAGAGTCACGGTGCTGTAAACGATTTACGTAAACCTGTACAAAGGGAACAAGCGCGAGACTCAAGGTCAAATCTCGCGATAAAACGCGCAGCCCTTCGCGAAGTGTCGTTTGTGCACGGGGGGGAGTCGGTTCTTTTTTTTTCCTTTCAAAGAGTCGACTCACCTCACATGCGGCACATACTGTACTGCTGTAGTCAAAAGTTTTGAGAATGACAAAAATATTAATTTTCACAAAGTCTGCTGCTTCAATGTTTTTTTTGTCAGATGTTACTATGGTTTACTGAAGTATAATTACAAGCATTTCAAAAGTGTCAAAGGCTTTTATTAAGTTTATGCAAAGTGTCGATACTTGCAGTGTTGACCCTTCTTTATCAAGACCACTGAAATTCCCTCTGACATGCTGTCAATCAACTCTTGACATCTCATGGCAGCCCATTCTTGCATAATCAATACTTGGAATTTGTCATAATTTTTTTTGTTTGTTTGTTATCACAAGTTCTCAATGGAATTAAGGTCTGAGTAGTTTTCTGTCCATGGACCCAAAATTTCCATGTTTTTTTCCCTGAGCCAGTTAGTTATTACTTTTGCCTCAAGGCAATGAGCTCCATTATGCTGGAAAAGGCAACTGTGACATCTTGGAGGTTTGGGAGAAGTTGCTCTCTGAGAATAATTTCTCCGGATGCTTTACTCTTGGCGTGACACAGGGTTGATGGAGCGCTACCATGTCACGCCAAGAGTAAAGCATTCATATGTGGGGTTGCTTCTCAGCCAAGGGATGGGGCTCACTCACAATTTTGTCTTTGGCCACGGGTTACAGTGTAAAATGACTTAAGAATTTTCTGGGCAAAAGTATTGTTTGAATAGTCAATGTACTCTTTAGAAAAGAAATTAGACAATTTGCTGCCTAAGCAATAGGGATGTGAATCACCAGTCACCTCCCAATATGATATTATCACGATACCTTAGTGCCGGTTTAATTAAAATGTGATTCTATAAGTTTCATGATTTTTATAAATTCAATATTACATTATCCCCCCAGTTTTGTTACAATTTTAAATGTTTAAAATGTTTAAGGATTAATTAAATGTAGCCCTCCCTTATAACATTACTTTTTTATTGTAATTATACTGATACGACAAAATGTGTTTGGTATTTCTCAGAAAGCAGCGGCACTAAACAAAATGTAAAAATAAACAAAAAAGATTGCACTAAAATATAAATATAACAATATATGCAACAGAATATAGTGTGACTTGGACCTTCGTACAGTGCAGGGCAAACAGGTATTGTCAGAAGGGCAGCATTTAAACAATACAAACTGACTCCAGATACAAGGCTTTAACATTTGACTTCAAATTAAATTAAGCAAAAAGTAATTTTTTACTAAGCAGCAGATAGCTCTGTCATCCACCATGAAATTATTTATTTCCCAACAAACAAAATAATGCCTCTGCAATAGTCCAAATTCAACTTGACCGTGAATGGCTGCGAGTACACGATTCATAACTGAATCATTTTTTTTACCCCCATCTCTACTATACAATGAGGAAAAATGTTTTACTGGTAAGCTGAATCGTATGAAATTCAAAAGAATCGGATCACTAGGAGACTCATGTTCATTCGTGACCTTTGCGGTCACACTATCTCAGAAGGGGCCTGTCTGTTGGCTTACACAACATGCTTGCTAATCTGATTTTCTACATACCACCACACTAAGACAAAATTCACTGTCCTGCTTATGATTCAAGTATCCAAATGATTGGATATGTTGAAGTGGGGAAAAACACTAAAATGTACGTGACAGGACATGTGGGAGTCCAGAACCCGTGTCAGAGCCTGTATGCTAAGGAAGAAACTTCCAGAAACATGAGTCAGTGTGTTATTTGGTAATGTACTGGTGATTGGCACGGGCTGTTTTTTTTTTTGTTCGTTCGTTTTAAAGCAACCTGATAAGGCATGCAAGAGAGCTATCACCTTTGTACTATATTTTGTTTATTACTTCATTTCATACTTCATATTTTACACCACATAAATTACCTCTATCGGCCGCACATAGACTCACTGACTGTTTTATCAGGAGAGCACCTGCTATAAAAGGTGCACTTTGTACATGTAGAATTACTACATTTATCACAGTAATTACATAAGCACTATTAGGTTCAGTTTATAAAAAATAAGTGTAATAAATTTTAATACACCTGTACGACAATGATTGGGTGTTTTTTTTTTTTTTTTTTTTTTTTTTCTCAAACACATACCAGTTAGATTCACTGACCAAATATTGCTTGGGTGGTTAACTACTGTATACTCAGCACAGCAGTCAAATGATAGTTCAGTTTTAGCGGTGCATTAGCTGGATGTTTTACAAACTTCATTATCATTAAATAGAGATGGGGGCAAAACATGATTTGTGATTTTTTTTATTTTTTATTATTAAACAGTTGGTATCTATGCTATTTTTAAAACTCTAATTTAATTATGGCAGCAATGTGAAGTATTGTATTACCAATCAATCAATAATGCCAGTTATATCACAAGTAAAATCTATGCTAATTCCATGATATAGGGCACATTCACAGATTAAATCAATTAAATAATTCAAAGAACAAAAGCATGTTGTCATATGCTCAAGCTATTTTCTACAATTTAATAGTAAAAATAATTTTTGTGATAATATTTATCTTTACCTGCATAGATTTGGCAATATTGGAACACAACAGAATAGGAAAAAGTTATACAATTTAAAAATATGTGGTTTACAGATAAATAACTGACAGTAAACAGACCTATTTTTAAAACCAGTAAAAATAGGCTTGATATTTATTAGGATATATTAAATATCTATAGAAAAAAAAAAAGTTTTATCTGTACATTGGTCAGAACTCGCTCTTTCAATGATATCTTTACGTTGTATACATTGGAGGACCCGAAATTTTGTCTCAGAAAAAAATTCTGTCTGTATGTCTGTCCAGCCAGATTGTGTCACAGCATCTCAAAAAACTGCCTTGAGAGAATTTAATGAATATTTAATGAATATGTAATTAATTTAATGAGATATCTGCCTGAAGTTTAACCTGCACCATAAGTGAAGCCAAGTTGTTGAGTAAAAGCGATGGTATGTTATGAACAGTTATTTGCTGGATTCAATAATCTACTGTAAAATAAGATACAAATAATCTACTTGCTGAATGTAAACAAACATTACTTAATATTTTCACAGCTGAAATAACAGCGCTGAAATGTTATAAGTATATTGTAACAAGAAGACGTAAGAACACTCAACCTTACAAATTTTTATTTGTTTTTATTAATAAGTTAGAACCAAGCACAGTAAGACAGGCAGACATGTGCTGTGCATGGGCTTTAACCTAAAATTATATCATCACTGATTACATTAAAGCTAATCAGCTTATTTTTAGCTTTAACCTTTTATCTCTTTCAATAAACGTTTTTCCTGTGAACGAGTACTTACACTAGTAATATGATATACTGTATTTATAGAATATATTATCATTTTTTAGAAAATTGAACGGCTATTTTTTGACTCTTTACTACCAAAAATCCCATGTTTTTATAACCAAATGCAGTAAAATGGTTTTAATATTAATATTATAATTTCACTAAATGACATTACAACACAAACTGAAACTGTAATTAAACAAACATGATTAAACATTCCATGAACTATAATGAATCTAAAGCGAAGTACTAAAAAATAAATAAAAAAATCCTTAGTATTATACAGGCTCGTAATCAGTAAAAAGAAAATCTACGTACATCTTGTAAATTAATAAAGTACAATTTATTGAATCAATCAAGTAACACGTTTCAATAGTATATTGTTTATTATGGTATCAGTTTTCAGGTTTCAATGAATATTTAATTTCCGTAGTGTGCAATTTCCAGAGCGGCAGCAGCAGCGCCAGGCATCCAAGGTGCTTATGTTACCATGGTAACGCACGGAGGAAGTGACTTTGCGCTGGTGACTTTGCAGGGTGTTCCGTTGTCGAAGTTCACTTAACCGACCATCCTTGCACACGGAGTAGGGAGTAGGAAGCGCCCTGTGAACTACACTTCGGAATGAAACGCAGCTCTGTAGTTTCAAAACAGAAATCACGGTTTCCGGTTTCTACGCGTTTACGTCATCTCGCACAGAGCCAATGCGTAACATTTGATTGGTCACCTGCAGGCTGGTCCGGGATCTGACAACCGAAACTTACTCAAAATCGAAAGCTATACACAGGAGTTTAGGGGAAAGAAGAACTACTGGTGGTATTTACGTGTACCGAAGTAGGTTCTGTTGCAGCGCTGAGTGTCTTTATGAGGATATAATTTTAAATAGTTTAAACACTACCTAAAGCTGTGTGTGTGTGTTTTCTATTTCAGCAGTCTGGGGTTATTTAATACCTTCCAAATGGACGCCGGACTGAAGACTCATGTCAGTTCTCTTAATGAATTTGCTCAGAAAAATGGCTGGTCAGTATCTTATGATCTGGTGAACACTGATGGACAAGAGCACATGAAAACGTAAGTATGTTTCTGAAACATATTCTGCGTTTGCATGAAACAAGATAAGATAAAACTATTAATCCAGAGGAAATTCATGTACCAGAGACTGATCCAAGAGCTAATATATGCAGTGAAGGAATAAATAAAAAACAAAATTAATAATAAAAAAAAAACAGAAACTAGACATAATATAGACAAAAGTAGAATGCAGCAATATATGGTTGATGTAGAAACAGTAATACTGTATGGCACATGATATTGCTACATGGTGTTACATATGATATTGTTAATTGATATTGCACATTATATTGCGGAACCCAGGCAAAGTAAGGCTAGTGCACCCATTGTTTCTAGGCTGTGACCATTATTTTAGCTCTCCTCCCTACAGAAGGGGGAGGAGTTATGAAGTTTGA
The DNA here is from genome assembly GCA_030014345.1 of Clarias buthupogon. Classification (NCBI taxonomy): domain Eukaryota; kingdom Metazoa; phylum Chordata; class Actinopteri; order Siluriformes; family Clariidae; genus Clarias; species Clarias buthupogon. The sequence continues at coordinate 31,566,690 of JAQMYK010000038.1, read as the reverse complement.
TGGTTGCAAGAAGGATTCACCTCCTGTGATGCTTCTCAGTCTACAGAGCACATTCACCGAGAAGCACCACAGAACCTTATTTGTGAAATTGATAGAGATTATAAATAATGTAATTTTTTACATTCGCCTTGCACCTCTAGGGTCTTGGTTCGATTCCCACCTCATAGAATCTGAGGTGGGAATATATCCAAGATAGAATATATGTGCATTGAGTTTGCATGTTCTCCCACAGTCCAATGACATGCAGATTAAGCCGGCTAACTTGCGGTCCCAAATTGCCCCTAGTGTGTGAATGTTGACCGGAGGTCCTACCACGGTCGTAAAAATGGGAATAAATACAGTACAGTGTTCACATTGGTCTCCGTGGTCCCTAGTTCAACTACAGAGGTTCCTAAATGGATGGATGGTGCTATATGAAAATAAATGTACACAACAATCTGAATACACTTTCATACTTTAGGGTTCTCATACTAGTTTAAATTATTTAGCTTTTCTGATGTTAGGCTGTTTGATTGTCTTCTAGGTTTACTATGATGGCAGTGATAAATGGTAAAAACTATCCTGTTGGATTTGGACCAAACAAGAAAGAAGCCAAGCAAAATGCTGCAAAGAATGCCCTCAGCGCTTTGGAAAGTGACGATTCAATTAATACCGTATGTGCATGTTTTTCTTTTCCCACTGCACTTATAAGCATTTATGTTGACACCTTTAAAAATATATATAGCAATAGTCTTAGAAAAGGCTGGGGTTTATCTAATACTTTAGAGAACACAGCAAAAATTGTTATGAAAGCAGTGATAATTTTTCAAATCAAAATTTTAGGTCTGAGGGATGTGAATACTTTTAAACTATGATTTTTTTTTTCTTAAAACAGTGGTTCCCATAATAAATAAATGATCTGATGTTACAGAACACCTCCTGATTTGACAATTCATCTTAGAATACTAATCAGTATTAAATAAATGTTATGTATATTAATATTTATGACTGTGATGAAAACTGGCAGTTAGTTGGAGAGACGGCAAAAGCAGTTCTACACATACAGTATATTGTATTTTGAAGAAAATATATATTACGACTTTTTGCCTTAAGAATTGAAATCAGTCAGTGGAAAGCCAACATAACAAAAATTCTCAGTTGACAGCATACAGTGTAATAAATGTACAGTACAATTCACAAAATATGACAGACACCAGCAAATTCTGGCAAATCAAAGCACTAAATGATACAAAATGTCATAAAACCTGAAAAAGATATTATGTGTAACACGGCTCAACTCAAAATATGATTTATACAGGAGTTACACAAGAAAATCTCTGAGATTTAAAGGTAATGAGCCACATTTGAGACACCTTTGAGAAGATGCAGAAAATGCTTAAATCTCATTCAAGTCTCAAAGATGGCTCATTTCTCTGTAGGAGACAAAGAAGAGATTAACATGAGATCTCATCTTGGAGTTTCTTTGTTATGGGGTTACATTTCATCAGCCTAAAAGCACACTATTGTGGTCTTAAGTCACCACAACGTCCTCAGAAGATAAGAGCGGTAGTTATGTTGTGTTAGTGCCAGCTGTACTTTAGTTACTGTGGGTTTGCTTCACAGAGGATGCACATAAAAATGTTTTTAAAAATAATAAATTTATGGGTGAAATACGCAGGATGCACCCGTGATATTTCTGTCCCTCTCTCAAAAACATGTTATAGTTATGTTAAAATTTACTATATTTCACTCTGTTCTTACATCCTGCCTGATGTACTTTGTGTGTAGGGAATTAAAGATACTGGAATGTAAATAAACCTGACATGGCTTAATGCTTTTCTGCAGGAAACAAATTTGAACACTTCTATCAGTTTATTGTCTCTAACTCAACCCAACTTCACCTGCTGGCTGAATGAGTACTCTCATAAGACAAGGTTACAATTCAAACCTGTGGAAAATTCCAGGATGAGGACGGGCCCTAGCATTCAGTAAGTATGAAACAATTAAGGATGTTCAATAACTAAACACCAGGAGATTTTTTAATATATATTTTTTGTTCTGTTTAGAATGTGTTATACCTGTAAGTACGTCTGTGGTGATAAAGAATTCCCTGAAGCTACTGGAAGGAACAAGAAAGAGGCCAAGGAAGCAGCAGCTGAACTTGTTTATAAGATTATTAATGAACAGGAAGAAGAGCAAGTAAGAGATAAAAGATAATTAAGCTAATATTTAAAACCATTGGAAATGTTTGGGCTGTTTTGACAAATAAAATCAATATCCTATAAAAGGTCCTTGATGAAAACACCAGTGGGGAAGAAAGTTTAAATCAATCCTTCTCCAACAGCAGGTAAGTCACGTTTATGGTGTAGCATTTTAATTACTCTCGACTGGGTCCGTGATGTTGGTAAAACAGATTTAAAACATGTAATCTCACAACATGCTTTTTCAGAGACATCATGTACACATCAGCCAACATTTTGTCAAAAACGCTTTACAATATTAGAACAGATTTCTTACTGTCTTTCTGTCTTATTCTGTTGCCTCGTCATCGGTGTACACCATCTAAGGCCGAGCACACCTGGAAATACTGAGAGCACAACATCAAGCGAAAACTTCATCGGGCTCCTTAACCATCATTGCCAAAAATTTAAACTAGTATATGATTTTAAATCTGTGGAGCAAAAAGGGCCTGCACATGATCTTGAGTGAGTATTTTTGTAATCTAGTCTATTGAGTGCATCTTTTTTCTGTGTTTGAATATTTCCAGGTTGACTGATGATCTTTTTACCTGCTAGATTTGCATTCAAGGTGGTTATAAGTAACAAAGAATTTCCCGAAGGACGAGGAAAGACTGCAAAAGAGGCTAAACAAAAAGCAGCCCAGCTAGCCTGGAGTGAACTTTCTGACTCTGGTTTAAGTAGTCAGGTTAGTAAAACTGATTTGTTAATGTCATTTTCAGTTTGGAATTAGGATCCTTTGCCACAATATATTTTTTCTTTCAGATTTCATCGCCATCCTCCCTGAGGTAAGGTTGAACTACTACTGGAGATATGGTAGTAGTTAGTCAAGAAGAAAAATTCTTTAAGAAATGTTAGAACCATTAATACTATATCAACGTTTTGTATTTTTCTTCCTGTATCTAGTAATTCAGTGGTCTTTCAAAATTCGTCGCCTGTAAGTACTGTACCTCATGTGCTACTTCCAGTAGTTCTAGTGTTAGGATACACATTGCGGCCATCTTAAATATGCAAAGCTATGTTTAAAACGGCTTACACACAAATTCAGTAATTTGGTATAAGAAACACTATACCTAGAACATTACAGAGAAAATCTATTTTATATTGTAATGTTGTTATTTCTCACCCCCTTTTCTTTATCTATATGTTTGTACCTTTAAAGAAAGCCAAAGTTTACGTTCAGAGTCTTTTGGTACTTATTTATCATAAATTGCCCGTGTGGGTAGATTTTTTTTTAAATGGTTTATTTACATACTGTGATTACAGTGGGGCAAAAAAAGTATTTATTCAGCCACCAATTGTGCACGTTCTCCCACTTAAAAAGATGAGAGAGACCTGTAATTTTCGTCATAGGTATACCTCAACTACGAGAGACAAAATAAGAAAAAACTAAATCCAGAAAATCGCATTGTAGGATTTTTTAAGAATTTATTTGCAAATGAATTGCAACTTTTTTGCCCCACTGTATATTGTGATTAGATATTGTTTATAAGAATCATATTTTATTGTTACCTTGATTTTAGGTAGCAGACCCACAGCCTTTACATATTAAGCCAAAAATACAGTAAGTGACACATCCGTTAAATAAATAAGTAGATAAATAAAAAACATAGATAGATAGTTAAATTAAAAAAATATTGTATGCACAGTGCCATTAAAATAAGTTTTGTCTTCACTTTTAGAATAGCTGCAAACTTTCAGAACTCACCAGTAAAAAATAAAAAGGTATTATGTTAAAATATTTAAGCTGTTTTTGAAGTTATTGAAGCAGAAACTCAGTTTTAATATGCCATTTTTCTAAAATGTACACGCTTCCTTTTTTTTTTTTGCTCCTCATAATCCTCAAAGGAGCAATCTAACATTAATGGACAAGCAGAGACTCACACAGTCTCGGACCAGCCAACATCAAGGTACGTTATTTCTAAATGATGCTGTGTATATTCTGTATGTTTAAAGATTTTTTAATTTTTTAATTTTTGTGTAGTTGTGTGATAATATGAAAAAAAAAATTGTTTCACTGCATGTGCATGTGTTGGGCAGATTCATAAATTCATAAATAAGGAACATATCTGACCACTTCATCCTGCATGAAAATAAATATTTCTATATATTGTACTTGCCGTGTACTGTAAGTTTGTCGATATATTTGTATATAAACATTCATAGTAAAATTTAAATGAAAGTAAATATGTAGGGTTATATCCTGGGTTATTAAAGCATAGATTCTTTAATAATTGAACTTTTAGCTTCTTTCATGTGTTTGTATAAAATGTATAAATTGGTAATTCATATTCAGACAAGATAGTCTTTTGTACAGAAAGATTTATTTTAACTCTTACTAATAAATGAAATTAATTTCAGGATTTTTATTTCTCTACAAAAGCTCTGAGGCTCAAACACTTAAATTATAGTTTATTTCTGCTTTCCTCTAGGTTTTTGGCGGAGTTTGATATCAAGTCCATAAGTAGAATTGGCAGCGGAGGGTTTGGTCGCGTTTTCAAGGCCAGACGAAAGCTTGAAAATACAACCTTTGCTGTCAAGATAGTACGGTTTACTAAGTGCGTATACAAGACCTAATCACCCTACTGCTTCTACTATTTTACTCTTTGACATGGCTTAATATGTACTGTATTTCACTAATGTGTTGTCTAGGAAAGCTCGTAGAGAGGTCGAAGCTTTGTCCAAACTTTCTCATCCTAACATAGTGCGTTACCAAACATCATGGACTGAGAGCACGGGGTACAGAGATCACACATCAGACTCCTGCAGCGCTTCATCGTAATTCATCTTTATTACTTTATCATTATATTTTAGATATCTGAAGTGTTAAAATGAAATGAAAAATAATGGAGATTACACTAATCATTTTAGTCTGGTCACATTTATAAGGTCAGGTACATATCGATATGTTTCATTTTTATGCTTTTTACTGATTGTACTGTAATTTGTTAACAGACTAGAAAGCTCAGAAAGTGGATCAGAATTCCTCTATATTCAAATGGAGTTCTGTGAAGGAGAAACTCTACGTGAGTGGATTAAGGAAAGGAATAATCACCCTGAAAAATACCCAGAACGGAGGCAGGAAGCCAAAGAGATAATAAAGCAGGTCTTAAACGCGGTGGCATACGTCCATTTAAAGAAGCTCTTCCACAGGGACCTGAAGGTGGGCCACATACTAAAAAAAAAGATAAAAATACTAGCAAAGATAATAATGAAAGAAAACCAGTCTGCAGTGCTACGGTTTGTTTTATCTTTCATTCCACTAAATAAAATCTTTGCAGTATTGAAAAAAAACACCGAATGTATGTAATATATGTAATTCATAATACTAAATTTGATCCTGATGTATATGGGATAATCACATGTTTCTACTTAATTTGACTCAGCCAGCAAATATAATGTTAGGGCCTGATGGAGGCGTGAAGGTGGTAGATTTTGGACTTGTTACCAATGAAGAGAGGGATGGTGATGGAAAACTACTGGAACGCACTAAGGAAACTGGGACTCCTTCTTATATGAGCCCAGAACAGGTTAGTCAAGTATTAAAGTATTTTGCAGTGGCTTTGAAACATTTCTCAAATCATGTTTAACATTTGCAAAACTATATGCACATCAAAAGCTTGTACCTTGCTCAAGATCCTCAGTTTATCAAACAAGGTCATCAAAATGCTTAGTCAGTTCGTCATAACAGTGTATAACACTCTAAGTATTTTCTGATCAAAACTATGGATAGGATTTGATGAACATGATTGAAAAACACTCTTGTTAGACACTTTGTTAGACACTTAGTCTATACAGCATATAGTGTCAGTTTCAATAGTACCAAGTTACACATTACCGTCTAGAGAAGATTGATTGCAAGAGATTGGACAGGATTCATTTTTATGCATTTTTATTTTTACTGATTGTACTGTAATTTGTTAACAGACCAGAAAAGGAAAGCACTTTACAGCACAAAGACATGGGCACCATTACATGGACAGAACATTACATGCAGTGCAGTATAGGGAATTAGTGCACAATGTAGACTTTCTATACTTCCTGATGCTCCTGTCTGTCAGGCCAAATATTCTCTTCCATACCAGAATGCAGCAATGAAAGAATCTTTTGGAACATCTTATCAATCCTCTGCAGATGTCTACGGTGACATTAACTGTTTAATTATTGGTTAATCAAACATTGGGACATTCCTTTCCATTGGTGAAGTAAAAAATCAGCATTTCATCAATTTAGTACATATTTACAAAAGACTAGATAGTATGCTTGTCCAAATTATGGCAACCATTTTGTACGTAATGACGTATATAATGGAATCATGCTTCAATGTTTTGGCAGGTGAGACTGTTCAACAGAGAAGCAGTATAATACATTTTGTTCAGACTGTTGTACATAATCATTTGCGTGACTATATTTTAGCATTCATAGTTTGTTTTAAAAAAATGAGAAATTGATTTCATGATGTGCACAAGTGACTAGATGATGTGAAGTCTGTACTAGTTGCTTTGAGATTTCAGTTCCTATTTTGAGAAATGAGCCAAAGAGACTGACAATGTAAATATAATGTTTAAAAACTGTAAATAATAAAATCACATAATATCGAAGCACATAATAAAATTTATAACTGTAATGTACACTGTTTTATTTTCATGCGCCTCAGATTCGTGGGCGAGCCTATGACAGAAAAGTGGATATTTATGCTGTGGGCCTTATTTACTTTGTGTTGCTTTGGCGCATTGAAACCCTGAATGAAAGACAAAGGGTTGGTAAAAACTTTACGTTAAATGTTACATTAAAAGTTTGTTTTCTGTTGATAATTACTAAAAATTATTTTAAATGTCTTACCGTCTTGAGCAATCACAACGTAGAGCTATAAAACATTTAACTTTCTTTAAATTTTAGCTATGGGATAATATTCGTGAAAGTAAGAAGTTTCCAGAAGAATTCTCCAAGCGTTTTGATTTTGAAGTAAGTGAGCTCTGGTTTTTCAGGTAACATTTGTATTGTGTATCATTTTGTTTGTATATGTTTGTTATTTTGATTAAGTTTTGCAGTGTATAAATCATGCCTCCTAGTTACTGTACAAAGGGATGTAAGTTCTGCAAAGGATTTTTAAATACACCACACCGTTTAAGAATTTTTGAAGCATTGTTCGAGATTTGTTGTTCTACTGTATGTAGTTTACTAGGAGAACTTTGTATTAATATTATGATTAAGATTCTATGTTGTTAAAATAGCACATACAAGAAGTGAGCTGT
>JAQMYK010000038.1:31501288-31522279 GCA_030014345.1 Clarias buthupogon | reverse complement strand
ATCGATAACGGCATTCGTTGACAACGAATTTCATTATCGATAATTATCGATTTTATCGATTAGTTGTTGCAGCCCTATATTAAACCAAAACAATGTAACACAAATGTGACATGAAACCAAATTATACCAAACTGCAAGATGTGGCATTCTGTAATAGGGCTGAAACGATTCCTCGAGGAATTATTATTATTATTATTGTATATTATTACAAAAAATAATCGAGGCAAAATCTTGTGCCTCGAAGCTTCTTTTAAAAGCTAGCGCTATGTTTTTACGCAATTATTTGTTTGGTGTGACAATGCAAGCCGCCGATAAACACCGACGAAGAAGAAGCGCTTATGGCGCCCACAAAGCGGAAGGAGACGCAAATAGTTATCTGTGTAATGATTTGAAGGAGCGTTCTGCTGTGGGCTACAAAATGGAAAGGAGCGATAAAAATATCAGCGAACCAAGAAAAGAGAACTTTTAGTTCTGAAAGTTAAGTTGCACAACTTAGTGTTTTTGTATAATTATTTATTTTAATGTTTGCCTTAGTTTTTTTGATACTTAAGTCATTTGAAATACCCTTTTTTTTTTGCATCTGAGAAAAGGCAGCTTTAAATAAGAATGCATGGCACTGTAATGAACTTAATTAATCTCACTCAACTTTAAACTATTCATTGTATTGTGAATGATGACAAAGTTTATTTTTGATAATTTCTTTTAATGCATACAACATTTTAAGTTGAGTTTTCTAAAAATAAAAGCAATTAATCTTTGCTTCTCTTATATATTTGACATTGCTGTTTAATTAAGCAAAAAGAACATTTTATCTGATTGCTCGATTAGATTTTCTGTAGAAGACTCGATTACTCAAATATTCGATAGCAACAGCCCTATTCCGTAATACAACATTACAAAAATGTAATGGCACCCTTGTCCGAACACATTCCTCGATTGACAAAGCTACGTTACTCTGGTAGGTTTATGAAACATTTTTCGTTTTTGAATTTATGGCTTCATGTGTTACTGTATGTCATGAGTCTGGAAACAATGAGTTAAAGTAAAAGAAGAAGGGTTAGCATGGAACTGAATCTTCTAATAGACATGACTATTAAGTGATCTGGTGTATTTTTTTATTTATTTTATTATTACCCTTACCATTTTTAAATGAAGCTCTCTGAACTTCCTCAGCCTTTCCTCTCTCTTCTGTGATGCTACACTTTCTGTTGGTTCCTCATCACGAGCTGCTTCACACACCTACATTCAAACACACACACACACACAAACAATATCAAAATCACTCTGTAGCTCATTCGTAGGAGTTTAAAAAAGTGTCAAATGAATTAAATCACATTTTATAAACAGCAGAAAGCTTTACACGCAACAGAAAGGCATTTTATAAATACACCACGACTAGCGAGCAGAGCTAATGCTAGCTAAATTAGCCTAAACCACGGATTGAAAAGAAAAACTCTAATTAATTAAAAAAACGAACTTATAAGTCATAACATGTGTCTCGTAAATAATCTTTTAAAAGTAAACACAACAAAAAATCCAGGTAAAACAAACAAAAAAAACTTTAATCGTCGTCCAGAGTTTTGTTTACCTCAACGCCGGACGCCATGTTGGATTATTCCAAAACCGGAAGTAGTCCGACACTGATCTACAGTCCGGGTGAGCTCTACATCTGTGAAAAAGTAGTTCCTACTTAGTATCCTTGCTTATGACTCCCGGAAGCGTGTGTTGAGCGGAAGGGGCGGTTCCAGTCTAAATAAAGTCTAAACCGGCGTCGTTTCCCTACTGTGACGTGCCTACCATGACGTCACAATGGCGTGATTACTCAGCATTCTGTTGCAAGACATTTTAACGTTTAATGATAACTAGTTATAACTTGAGGTCCAATCAATGTAATCAAATTAAGGTATTTTAAGGTACAATTGCACACTCCCTGAACATTCCATTTTTATTTCCATTTAAATCTATTGCCATTTTTGTCTACATTTGTATAGAAGTTTTTATATTTCTTATATAATTTTTGAAATTTTTATATTTTGTTCTATTTTCTTAAGTTTCTATAGCTAAACTTACTCTTATTTTATTTTATTCCACTATTTATTTCTTAATTGTTTTTTTCAAATATTTTTTAAGGTCAACGGCGGTCATATAAGCATTCCACGGCATTTCGTACTGTGTATGAGTGTGTATGTGACGAATAAAATTTGAATTTGAAATCACCTCACAGTATGACATAAAAATTTACGATGACGCTGTCTACTGTTACATGCGTCGACGAGTACCTGTGACACACAAACACGGCCAAACAAACAGCAGAGACAGTCCAAATAGGATTTCTCGCCCTGCCATGCGAAAGGCCAGGGTTCGATTCCCAGCCAATGTCCAAACCCCAGCCACTAGACGAGTGCCTGTCCCAAGCCCAGGTGGAAAAAAAAGAAAAAAGGGAGGGTTGCATCTTGAAGGGTATCCGGCGTAAATCTTGTGCCAAGCATGCAGATCCTGACTGGCAGATCCGCATAGTACCATTTACCTGAGAATGGAGTGAGTGGTCAACTCGCTGCTCCACTTTAGAATGTACAATTTATTCATTTATAATGACTCAGCAGCAGCACTTACAGTTAATTTGTACAGAAACAGTTAAAGGCCACCAGGATCGTATGTATGAAATCATGTAATTACACAAGGGAAAAAAAAGTCTTTTTCCTGTGGGTCCCAACCCATGAAAGGACAGGGCAGACGATTAGGCAAAAGAAGCTACCAAAAAAGTTGATGTTGAGGTCAATATCAAAAGTCAGAGAGAAAAGATTTAGTGTGGAGAAAGGCCAAACAACAATAGCAACATAGGTGGGTAATGATCCAAAAGTAAGACATTTGCATTCTACACAGGACAAAGTAGATGTGATACAGAGGGGGGTAAAGCCAGAAAGAAGAGGTATTAATTAGCAGACTAAGAATTAGACACAGCAACTTTAATAGAACTCTAGTAGGTATGAACACGCAACAAGACTTTGTGAGGAATGCCATGAAAGTGAGAATGTCAAGCATGTCCTGCTCCGGTGCAGGAAATATATGATGTACTCCAAGAACTATGGAGAGTAGAAAGTAATGTTAAGAGTCTTTTAGAATGGGGAGTCTCTGATCAGGGAAGGAAGCACTTAATGTGGTTTTTGAGGACTAGACTGGAAAGTCGGCTTTAAAGACAGGGCACCTGAGAAGAGTGAGATCTATAGGTGGTGCTGATGCAACCTACAAAACTCCACATAGATGCTGAGTGGTTCTGAGAGGAAACCTGTCAAGAGGAAAGAGTGCGTGAAAGTACCGGATAAAGCGGATAAAGAGTTCGAGAACAAGTCAAGACGAGATCAGGGAAGGAAGCATTAGATGTTTTAAGGACATCTGGAAAATCGTCTTTAAGAGGCCGGGCAGACAAGGAAGAATGAGACCTACAGGCGGCTTTATTGTCATTGTGCAAAGTACATTAATAAAGCCAATAATATTCAGTTAGTATCTAATCAGAAGTGCACAAGTGACCTATTTACAATAAATAGCAATGTGGTAAATGAGGATTATGGGTCCATATGTACAGGGGTCAGAGTGATAGGTGGGTAATATGAATAGGATATATGGTATTATACAGTAAAACATGGCAAACGTGGAGTGGATAAGACTGTCAAGAAGATAACATGCGCAAATAAACATGGTATACATTTGTACATATATAAATGTATGTACTGTATGATACATTATATACAGAATAAATATGGGTGATTATATAGTAGTGCAATGATAAACATAAATTCTGGATGGGGAAAAGATGCACAGTGGATGAAGCACTGCAACATAGACAGAAAGTGACAATGCAGTAAAGTAGTGGTTAACATTCCATGATCATCTGTTTAGAGTGGTAACAGCAATAGGAAAAAAGCTAATTTTCAGTGTGTTGGTGCAGGATATGAGGCACCTGTAGCACCTTCCCGATGGGAGAAGAGTGATTTGTAAATAATTGGTGTGAGAGGTATCTTATATACTGCCTCTCGCCCTTTCCAGGCATAATTTCTTGTAAAAGTCTTCCATGGTGCATGGCAGAATACCGATTATTCTTTGGTTGGTTTTCACCACATTTGTGATCCGAAGCAGTGCAGTTGCTGTATCACACTGAGATGCAGTTTGTGAGGATGCTCTCGATAGTACAGTGGTCAAAGTTCTGTTTCACCCAAATGAGGATGGGTTCTCTGTTGAGTCTGGTTCCTCTCAAGGTTTCTTCCTATTACCATCTCAGGGAGTTTTTCCTTGCCACTGTCGCCCTCGGCTTGGTCACCAGGGACTATCGAAGAGTTCAGAGACAAGGTGACAAGTATCAGGGATGTGGATCTCCTGAAACTGACACCTGTCAGTGGATGGGATATATTGCGAAAAGCAAGGGAATTAAGCAAGCATAAAGATCTCAGAGACTTTAAAACATGGGCCACATTGTGATGGCTAAAAAGTTGGCTTAAAGCATCTCTAGATGCATCTAGAGCTGGCTGAAAGCATCTCTAAAACGTTTTTTTTCTCGGGTGTTCCTGGTATACAGTGGTTAGTACTTACCAATCATTGTCCAAGGAAGAACAGAACACACAGTTTGCGTAGACACAGCCTGATCAGAGTGCCCATGCTGACCCATATCCACTGCTGAAAGCCCCTACAATGGGCACATAAACATCAGAACTGGATGTTTATGAAAACATGTAAAAGAAAACATGATCTTTCAAACCAGGCCACCTTCTTCTACCACAGAGCAATAGAAGAAGGTGGCCTGGTTTGAAAGATCATGTTTTCTTTTACATTATGTGGATGGATGGGTGGATGAGTACAGTACATGTGCCTCACTTACCTGGCCAGTAGATGGTTCCACGATTCACTGTGGGAAGAAGGCATGTAAGTGAAGACAGTGATCAATGTTCTGCTGAAAAATCCTGGCTCCTGGCATCCCTGTGGATGTTACTTTGACGCATAACACCTTTTAAAATTGTTGCGTCCCTGATGGGAATTCTCAGCTGCCCCTTTGGGCATGATAATGATCCCTGCAGCACTGCAAAATAATTTTGAACAACATGACAAAGTATTTTGAGTGATAGATCAGATCTAGATTAAAGACAGATAGATAAAAATAGAAGCTAACAAAAACATTTCAAAAGTTAATAAATTTTTGACAAGTTAACTTAGAAGAAAGGATGAACACAATCGAGAGCGTGACAAAGCTTCGGGCCTCTCATCATCTTCAAGGCCTCATTAGCGGTAACATGTTGCTCAGACCCAGTGGCCACTTTTCCTGCACGATCACTGCTGTTATAATTAAACATGCTTTTTTTGGAGGATGTAATTAAGTGGAGTTTATAGTGTTAGATTAAAACGATCTCCAGATCACAGGCAACGTTAATGGACTGATGCACTTTAAGTGTTCACCAGATGGAACAGCAGCATCGCAGCTATAAGATAGCTAAATAAAACTCAACAGACCCCCATTTGTCAGCTCAGGCTTCTGGATAAGTGCACACAAGGGGACAATGTCATGCTTCGCTGTATAGTTTGTGCACTCGTTCAAAAAAAAAAAAAAGTGAGAAGCAAAAAAAATAATCTACACTTTAAATAATTCTGCACAAATGAAACATTTCAGCAGATTTTCTTTGACACTGAATAATCCTCCCACCACCCAGTGCTGCTCCCCACGTTGCAGCGGCCGTCCTAACCCAGCTGCTTAACATCTGGTGGGATATAAACGTTGTGGCCAATAAAATCAACCAGTTTCCTTAATTACTATTTCTGTCATTTCCGCAGCCAAGAACCTATAAACGCTGTGCCAAATCAAACACGGCGTCTTTCATGGAGGCGCTGCTGCGCTGTGTGCCAGGCCGAGTCTGCGCACGTACCCGCTGAGAGCAAACCCACACACAGACTCGCCCTATTCTTCACCACATCACCTCAAGCCATCATGCACATGTAAATAAAATGGATGGTTATTGTCATTGGTTCCGTTACCGCCACCCAAGCGAACCACAACTACAATCAAATTAGCTCCTAGATATTGGCCATGTTCGATTGCTTTATAATTGTTTTCTGTGTTTCACAGATTTCTTCCTTTTAGCCTTTGGCATCTTCCAAGCTTCCTTTTCTTTCTGCTCCCTCGCTCTCTGTGCAAGTGGTTTGGCTTTTTGGAAAGTCTAGAAGGAAAGAAATATTTATGGATCTATTCCTGTAGGAACAATTTCTCACCTGAGACAAGCTCTCATTACATAATCCTGAAAATTACATAAGGAGAAGTTGAAAAAACATGTTGAGTATGAAATAAAATTTATTTTTTTTGTCCAAGGTGTTTGGATTGACTGAGAATCCAGTCAATGGGTAGTGGTATCTAAGAGGGCAAAGGCACTGAGTTACTTATCGGAAGGTCGGTGGTTCGAGCCCCAGCTCCACCAGGATACCATTGTTAAGGCCCTTGAGCGAGGGCCTTAACCCTATCTGCCCCAGGGGCGCTGTATCATGGGTGACCCTGTGCTCTGGGATATGAAGAAAGAATTTCACTGTGTAGTAATGTATATGTGACAAATAGAGGCTTAACTTAGAAGCAAGATATGTTTCACTTGTATGCTTGGCGCAGATGTCATTGTTTTGATCAATGCTGATTTAATCAAAGATTTAATTTTTTGCACACAATGAGCGTGCTTATTAATTTTTCTAAAATATGGATAAAAACGTATATATAACTATGATGCCTTACAAATGCTTCACAGAGCCAGCAACATACGTTTCACGTGTTGTCACACTTAAACATTTCGAACTACAACATAAAAACATAGAACGTGGATTATAGTGTCTTGAGGATTGAAAAGAAACTGGAATGAACAAACAGGTTTTAGCTGCCTTTAAGCAGACTGGCTGTTTATTTTTACCGCTGCCTCCTTACCTACATGATCTTTGCAGGAAGACAGATTGTACGTGAAAACATTATCTATGTCGAAATATTATCATGGTTTATTAAAGATGGAGCATCGAAGTATGTAACAGGTAGAACTAATTCTAACAAACTTTTTTTTCCCTCAATGAATTAAATTGTTCTGCTAAAACGTATCTCCAGTGATAAGGGAACTCCACATACATGCCACATCCGCTTGCTTTTGAGGAAAAGGGACAAGGATGATCAGATCTGCAAGTGGAGCTCATTTCCTGGCCACTTGATAAAGATCTGCAAACTAAAACTCTCCCCATAAAAATCTTTTCGATTTTAATCAGATTTTAAAAATCTTCTTCTTCCTCTTAATTTCTTAACACTTACACACTTTGACAATACTAAATGTACTGTTATGTGTCATGCCAGTAAACATCTTAGCATCTAAACTAAGTGGAAAAGTAAAATTTAAATGCAAGCTAATGGATCGTGAATACGAACAGTCTGATTACTAATGATGTGTTCAGCCAGTCATTAATAAAATATCTTGAAATCATCCATCTTAACCACTTGGTTGACTGTTGAGACAGTAAAATGTCACATTTGCACCAAGTTCTTCCACCTGCCTCAATCTAAAAAAACAAACATACAAAAATCACCTAGTCTGAGTTGTGCTAAAGCACACTGGCAGTAGCTATTTATACTATTCGAGTAATTGTGGTGAGATGAAAATATGAACGAGTACTTTAAAATTGTCTGATCAAGACAAGATCACTTTATGAAGAGCCCAAAGTGACTCTGCGTCGATCCTGATATCTGACCTCACAACCTTCTGCTCATTAGTGCAAAAACATTTATCATATGTGCTCTTTCTGCAGCAAATCTGAAAGCTTAACTATCAAGCACAACCAGAAACACAATAACAAAGCTATTTATCTGACATATCAGAAGTCTGAAAATTCAAAAACACTGAGCTTTTTTTTTTTTTGGTCAGTTGGGGGAGCTGCACAACACGCAATGATTGCATGAGTGCTTTGTTTTGCAGCAAACATGATGTCCTGTACATTGCAAAAAGTTATGAATAATAATTAAATTATTATAAAATATATCTAATATTCTCCATTAAATAGCTATGACTGTGCAACCCCATCTCTATAGGCAAATGTTTCTACTTTCTAGTTGTTTAAGATAGTTTTATAATATAAATAGTAATATAATAAAATAGAATTCAAAATAGTAAAAGAAAATACTAAACCAAAATAAAATCAATATTTTTCTTGTAATGTAGAACTTTATAAACTTTATATTATATTACTGTTCATCCAAAGCAAAGACAAGCAAAGCCAAATGAATAGAAAATGGAAATAAGACAAAAACTATAGAAACACAAATTAAAAATTAAGCACTATGAAACACTTGTTGGCATGCCGTTATGGAAAAATAATCAGTGTGAGGGTTTTGCAATTAAACAGATTTATTGTTAACACAACCAAAGTGCTATTGTGCATTTTTATTCTTTATTACCTGCAATGTTTTTTTTTTTTTTTTTTTCCAGAAAGCAATTTTACCAATTTAATATTGTAGAACATCTCCATGTTATCACATGTCTCATGTTACAGCAACATCCACCTTATTATATCTCACTGAAGTCTTACATCCTGGATTCATAAAGTTGAAGATTTACTTCTGACTGTTACAAAGCACTGACACTGGAGACTCCTTCAAATCGGTTTGAGAATTTAAATGTTCTGTGATAAATACACAGTATAAAGCAATGTGCTATCATACATTACAACACTCATCACATGTATTTGATTATATACTTATCCTCATATCTTCTTTTAGGCTTTAATATTACATTTCAAGACAAAAACAACAACAACAAAAACAACATAAAACCAAGGCATGAGAGGGGAATTCAGGAGCAATAGGGGCATCCAAAGTCATTCTCAATCACCTCAGGCAACACACACACTTACACACACACACGAACCCAAGTTGGGTAAGAGAAGAAGAAGAGTTCCCACATGCAAATGTTTTTTTTCTCATCCCTCTCTCCATATCTGACCTTAATTAGATGGCGTGTTTCTGAACAGTAGGCTGTTGTGGAGGGTTTTGCGTTGCGATGCTGGCACGCAATCAGCCTGTGGACACACAGCTGTGGAAAGACACAACCCCTTAACTTATCTCATAATCTTGTTTATGACATAAAGTGAGAGACACATAAAGTTTTCAGTGACCAATCACGAGATATTCCTTAAATCTGCCATCCAAAGTGTTTCTCATATGAACGTTTATTCTGAGAAGTGTTTTTTTCCCCTCAGAGAACCGCTCACAGGTTAAAGGAAGGACAAGAACTGGGATCGGTTATCAGATCAGATTGTGGCACATTGTACAATTCGTTCATTTACATCTTTTCATTAAGCAGAAGCTTCGAGCCAAAGTGACTAAAGAAGTGACGCAGAATCCATACGCCGCTGCAACATTTACAGACTGACCAGAAACCAGTACGAGACCCATGCTGGAAGATCAGCGAGTTATAAATGAACACAAAGGCACAATAAAAATTACCCAAAAGCTTGTAAAATGTTTTTTTTTCCCATTTGGTTATTAAATCCTTTTTAGGGAAAATTGCTGTGGTTTTCTGTTAAAAAGCAAGAGGAGCTGAAATAGTTTGGAAAATCTGAGTTAGCACTGAATACATGACAAACTGTGTCCAAAACTGCAGACGGCTGCTTCGGTCGCTTGCTGCACATCGAGAGCTAAAATGTTTTGAGACGACACTTTGAAGGCAAGACATTTGTCCTTATTGCTGGATTCAATGTGGAAATGCAGATTGCGCAACAGCTAGACACTGTAGTTGTGATGGACTCTGTACTTCTCATACGGCCAAAACGACTGATTAAATTTTTTTTGAAAGTGTTACATCAGTTAGTTTACATAGAATATATACAGTTATATACTGTTAAAGGTAGCTAATTCACTCAAATCATTCACTTACCAGGAAAGTGGCAAGAACTTTGTGAAAGACAAGGATATGTACTGTACATTTGTTAATGTTTTGGCTATGAGATCTCACATGTGAAATATATTCCTTCTTAAAATATATTTATGGCAGGTTAGACTTTGATTGGGCATATTTTTCCTCACTGTTTCCCAAAACCTGTGTGTTCCTGTTACTTGCACTGTATGTTAAAAGTATGTGAACGCCTGACCATCATGCCCAAATGAAGGCCTTCCTCAAAGTGTTGTCACAAACTTGACATGCTGTTTCTCTTTACTGGAACTAAAGACACCTAAACCTATTCCAGCATCACGATTCCGCTGTGCACAAAGCGCACTCCATGGAGACATGGTGCGTTGAAGGTTGGACTGGAAGAACTTGGGCATCCTGCACAGAAAACTGACCTCATCCCTACTGATGACCTGTGAGATGAAGTGGAACTGGAGTCTGACTTCTTCTCCACAGCTCCACACTCAAAAATCTAGTGAAGGTCATTATAGCATCAAAGGAATCAATGGGATGTTCATCAGGCAAATATGATGTGATTATCATGCGTCTACAAACTTTTGACCTTACTGTATATAGTGTACACTTTCCCAGACTTCCAAACTTGTTTATCTCCTTCTTCACATCAAGTCTGATTGGGCTTGCTTCTTCTGAAATTCTTCTGAAAGGATCCATCAATTTGCTTTTCTTTTAGAGCGCTATCTAGTTTCAGGACACACCCTTGTTTCATTCTTGGGAGTTCTTTCCTTTTTTTTTTCTTCCCTCCTGAGAAACCATGTTGGATTGAATTTGCCCGAAACCTCGTACAGCTTTAACCACACGTTAGGTAACATCAAGACAAGCTCAATGAGCAGTGATGAACGTTTATCTAAAGAAAATGGATATAATGTGGAGTCCCATTACGACTCAGAGGGCTGGACGGATTCTGTCTCTGCCAGGAAAGGTTGAGAGATGCGCTGAACCGCGAGTGTGTTTGGTTTTATTGCTCTCTTTCTGCGATTATGGAATATCTTTCAGGACTTTCTGCCGGGGATTACATCATCACTGTTAGATGTTGTATTATTATAGAGGAGAGTGCCAAACTGTAGTCTTGCTTGTTCATCTTTTAAGAGGTCGCAGTAGGAACTGGGGTCTTAATAAAATATAAATAAAATATTAAGCACAGCTGCGCCTACTTGAGCCTGCGTTGAACTAACAGGCTGATTGTGTATTTTTTTTTTCTAGTTCTGGAATAATCATATACTTTCCAAGTTACTACAGAAAATAGTGATTTTTTAAAATTATTATTATTAAAAGTGAACTTTAAAGTTTCTTACGCAATAGTAGCTGGTAAATATTACACCATGTTTCTTTGATGAAAAAAAAAAAAAAGTAAAAATTATAAAGCCTTGACTCAGGAAGCGATCATGGGATCTTTTGGAAAATTATATGTACATAATCGAACATGTTTTGAAATTATGTAAAACTCATTGGCTTTTCCTTGAAGCACGGAAACGTCAGCTAGACCCAGGCTTAGATCTATCGCTAGACGCGGTAGCTGCTTCTTGTGTTATTCTGCTGAGAGTTGGACCACATCATTAATCTACGAGGGCCAAGTGTAAGCATGAAATATAATTACTTTAAAAAAAAGGGGGAGCACATCCAGTATGATCCTCTCTTTCTGGTCCACCGAGGGTCTCTTCCTCACCCGCAGTGGTTAGTGGCTTTTGGCATACACACGCACACACACACACACACACACACACACGAACATAGGTTATTAGAAAGCTGCTGTGCCATGCCGTGCTGTGCCAAGCCCTGGTGCATGAGCTCACTTCCCTTCCCTAGTTACGGTGGTTTGAGATTGGCCTCTGGTTGGCGTGACGGTTTGCGCCCCTGAACAGTCTCAAGCGTACGCCAGATGAGACATTTGTGGTCGTCATTTTCTCTCTCTCTTTCTCTCTCTCTCTCTTTCTCTTTTGGGGCCCTTAAATGGACATTGTTCCCTCCATATAATGCACAGGATTTAGCATTGTGTTAGCCGCCTGTGCATTTAGCTAACCCATGTCAGGTGCTTCTGAAGCAGTGCTGTGTTTTGAGGTAATATTTGAATCTTGGTTAATGCAGTGATGAGGCATTTGGAGGTACGGCTGGGTTTTGGTGGTTGTGGCCAGTGTGTGTGTGTATGAGAGTGTGTGTGTGTCCCAGTGTGGCATTCTTCACACAGTACAGTTATCACAGATGCTAATCGCCTCAGGCCAGACCGCTACTGTGGGATATGGCTTTGTAACCCAAACCCATGAAAGTGTACTCGAAGTTAGAATTCAAGCAGCGCACATGTTCTAAATAACGGCATGCAAGTAATGGATGCACGCAGGATCGCTGACGCGGTGACCTTTTCTTTAGATTTTATAACACTGCACATGGTGTCACATGGTAACTGTTCACTTCATGTGCAGATTTCCGGGCTTTTTAATCTTCCCTGATTTACTCAGTTCTAGATGCACCAGCGTATTTGAATCTTTACCGTTCCAACTTTCAAACCGAGTACTTAATAAACTGTATGACAAATGGAAAAAAAAGTTCATTAAAAAATTAATTCATTTAAACTCAAATCAATTACAGTATTAATCGAATTAGAAATCGATTTCCCTGTGCAGTCTCATAGTGGTTCCAGGGCCTATATAATGGGAACACTGGGAATGAGGTGGAAATACATCTAATTTAAACCGGGATACTAGTTCATCACCAGGCACTTGGCATAAACACATATACACACACCTTCACCAATCCACCTACTGGCATGTTTTTTTTGGGGAAGTGGGATAAAACCAAATAAGGCACAATAAACCAGGAACCTGTTCTGGTAGTACAAGGACGTTCAAGTCAAACTTGGACTTGTGATGAACTTTCAGGTGAATGAAAATTCACATTTACAGAAGACTTCAAGTACAATACAGTAATGAGACTCTTAGCCGCAGTAAGACGTTTGAATGGTGCAAACCTTTTAAAGAAGGCCGAACGTCTGTAAATGCCGATCCCAGCCGAGGTGACTCGTAGCCCACCGCAATTGTTCCTGTGAACATTCAGTGAGTGGAATGCCTGATTCTTGAAACTTGTCATCAACTTGTGCAAGAGACGCATCTGTCTATAGGAAGTTTACACACAATCATTCACCAACGCCACTTGGACATTACAGGGAATCTGTTTGGAGTTATTGCCACGTCCCCTGTATAGTCCTGATCTCACTTCAAGACATTTCCACATGTTTGGGCCATTAAAGGAGTTCCTGGGAGGCCAGTGTTTTATATGTGAAACAGACCCCCTCTGGCGTACTGAGAAAACTTTCTACCTTGGTGGTATCCACGCACTAGTGAAGCTCTGGGATAAGTGCATTAGTGTAGCACGGGATTATATAGAGAAATAAAGTAAATTTTTACTCAGGACGTTCAAAAGACCGGGTTTGACTTAAACGCCCCTCATATTTCCAGAAAATTATTAAATGATGGAGGTCGACGGATGTTTATTTTTGACTGAAATCAGACAAACTCAAGCGGTTTAACGTCAGGCAATCAAAATCCAAATGAAGGGCAGAAAAGGATGAAGAAACTAAAAATGAGGAATAATACGTAGAGCAAACATTGCTAAGAAAGATCAGGCATAAAATGTCATTTCTTTACAACTATTTTTAGTCTCATTCCACTTTTCATTAAAAACCTAAAATGGCAACATGAAGATGAAACGAGGCTTCTGAGCCGAGCAGCGCTCTGCTTCCTGTTCAAAGACCGAACCCAGCTACTAATCGGAGTGTTTCTTTTTTCTGTGCCTCTTGTCTTTGTGGCTTTATAGTTTCACAGTCGAGCGACGCTGCTTCATAGGCGCCCGCCTCGCTGCACCGGGGCCAGGCTTCCAATAAAACCTAATCGTTTCAATTTCCTCATATCTTATTTCAGTCGCTCGCTTTAATCTCTTTGGCGTTTTGTAGACATGCCAGTGTTACCCATGAACGACTCTGGTGAAAAAGAGAGAGCAAATGAGAGAAGAAGAGAAAGGAAGGAAGACAGAAAGAGGCGGCACAGACAGTGAGACAGAAAGTGAGAAAGTCAGAGCATTTATGTTTGAATAGGAATACTGATTTTATGGTTTTGTAAATAGAAGGTTTGAGCCACCAGATGACTGATTTTTCTTCTTAAATATCTGTTTCACCATCAGCCAGGAAGTCTACTTAAATAAACACAGCCTTTATTGAATTAATCCAGTCCTATGAATTAACCCTGCGTGCACTCGAAATATACTGGATCGGAACCTAAAAAAAAATTAACCCTTCTTCAATTATGAGGGTTGTACCAGAAGTCAGGCAAAAGTGGGCATAATGTTTTTATTTACTGTTGGTAGATTAACTCTTACTCTATACAAACCTAATACTCAACCAAGTCTAAAAGACAATCGTTCCTCTTTGTAAATCTCCTTGAAACTTTGTTCCAGTTGATGGTCTTCTTCTGCGTGTTTTCTCTTCAGTGTTGCAACAAAAATAAACTATTTAAATTATTTACAACTATATATGTACTAATAATTAATAGTGAATAGACAAAAAGGAACTGACGTAAGCAAGGAGTTTAATTGAAACATTGTTTAACATGAATAGGATTACCATGTGCTGGTCACTTTCAGATGTATAGTCCTTCTCTTATGCACCCTATCATTATTTTAGAATTTAAATTTTGCACCTTTTTATGGATCAAACTGTCATTCTGATTATGTGGGATTTGTGGAATTACTATGATGATAGTTCTGTGATGTTCAGATAACCACCAGCTCTTTATGATAAATTTAATAAAGGAATGTACACAAAATGTTTATACTTTCTCCTACTTATTGCATCATTCTTTTAAAATGTAACTTTAATACATATCATGAAGAAATTCAGAATAATCTGGGCGCTTCTGCTGCTGCTGATCAGTTCTCCCCTTCTCTGATATGACTGTATTTATTGGAATTTCAAAAAGCAAACCGTGGATGCGCGCTGAACCACTGGCACACCACACATTCACATTCAGACTGCACTTTGTGTTCCTCGGACTGTGGTTAGCTGCATTTGCTGGAAGTGGGCTGTGGGTTCGGGGCTGTTTTCTGCCATTAGTGCTTTTTCTTTTTGCATTTGTTTGCGCTCTGTGCTGCTCTGCGAGTACGGTAAATGCCTCCTGTCGGTCAGCCGCATTGGAGGGAACGGCGGCCACACGGACCCTGGAGATGGAAGACGATGGATGAGGTGTGTCTCTCCCTCTCTCTCACTTAACGGTAGAGTGTGTGTGTGTGTTTGTGTGAGTGCACGTGTACTGTACTGTACATCATTCTGATTCTGTGTGCGTATGTGTGTATTAGTTCCTGTAATGAGTCTGAAAATGTCCATTTTTTTGTTGTTTTTTTTGTTAACGTTGCACATTTTCGTCCATGAAAAGTTACCCGAAACCTCACCAAGTGTAGCTTTCATGTGGAAAAACCAAATCAACAAAATCATTTGGGTTTCTTGTGTGATGTGGAAATAAGGATTTCCCTCATGGAAACTGGCAAAAAACAAAAGTGCCTGAAAATGTCACGCTCTTCTGTAAAAGTGAAGATGAGAGCATGCACACACAAACACACACACACAAATCTCTCACCAAATTGCCATACACATCACATTTATCTAGATTTTAAAAGGTTTCTTAACTGACTTAATTCTGAGTCAATACTTGAATCTAAAAAGATTCAATGTTTTTTTTTTTCTTCATTTTTTTTCTTCTTCCATTCTTGGGTATATAAAAATCACAGCCAAAATAGCAGCCCTGACGTCTTTTACGGACTATTTTCATCCAGCATAATGGCTGGCTTTAATTTCCTCTTCCAGGCATGCATTATGATCATTTTCATATTTGCACAAACCTGCAATCCCTCACTGTGGACATATAATCATTGGCAGCCAGGCCAGAGGATACCTGGCTAATGTGGTTAACAGAAAAGAACCCGTTTAGCGTTGGACTCTGTTTGAGAATCAGAAAGTGCTGATGGTCGAAATCAATTTCCTCCCGGCCAAATTACTCCCTCGCAGGCTTAAGGTTTCATCTAAATGGCCAAACCTGAAAACACTGATACTAACGACGTTAGCTTAAAGCCCCAGTCATATAGTTCAAGTTATTCTTAATGCTATTTGGTTTATTTATTGATGTACCAGGGGAGGCCAGCAGGCAGAGGTTGTGTGTGTGTGTGTGTGTGTTTCCTTTCACCAGACGAATGTGTTAGTACTTGAAGTGATAGCACCCTGCCTACAAGCTTCATTAGATATTAAGAAGTCTGCCTGGAATGGAAGACAGAGACAGAGAGAGAGAGAGAGAGAGAACGAGTTTATGACATATCGAGATAAGCTTCACCTGCTGTTAAAAACACACAGAGGGATTTTTGCAGATAACCCCAGAAATTCAACCACAATTATTGGTGCTTTCCAGACATAATAATATTGCCTTCACTTCAATCGCATTAGTTCATTAGTATTCATGAAGTTTACAGTGTTTGTTTCATATAGACACAGTCAGTAACAAAACAATTAACTGATTTAGGACTAAAACTGATTTAACTAAATGATTACACTTTATGGAAGGGACACCAGGCCATCCTTAAAGCACCATGAACTTATACACACATTCACACACTCGCTCACACTTAGGGGAAATTTAGCTCCCTGATTTAGTCCATCTACTGGGAGATTGCAAGAAAACTTTAGGACTAAGAGGAAAGCCATGCAGACATGGGAAGAACATGTACATTAAACTGTACAGATGGTAACCTGAGCTCAAACCAAGAACCATGGCGAGTGGTGAAATAAAAATCATGCAATATATATATATATATATATATATATATATATAGCAATAATAATAATTGGGAATCATATGCATATCTTTCTGAATAAAACCAACTGATTCAGGTTTATATAATTAGTGGCATGTCGTAGGCGCTCCAGTAGTCCATTGAAATAGCTTGTTGTGTGTGACTCCACGTTGGAAAGGAAGCTATAGATCTGTGGGAAATGTGGGCACTCGGCAGACCAACTGACCAGGCCACACTATAAACTACACACACGCCTGTCCCCTCAGCTGAAATGAATGACCGGGAAAGACGGCGAGGAGCTAGACACAAAGCATATCGCTCAGTATTCACATTTGGAATGATCAGCATTTTTGATCGTACGCTTTTCCCGCCGCGTCTCTGGACACCTCAGCGATAAGCGCGATTAAAGCCTGGCTCGAAAGGCCGACTGGTGAAACGATCTCATCCCTGAGGAGCGGCTCCTGGGTCACTATAATCACCTCTGACAGCTCTTCAGGCGCGAAGAGGGTGTAGGGTGTCCAACGTGACCGGCTTTCCCGCTCTCCGCTTCATGTAGGCGCACGTGTGCCAAAGTGACATTAATGGGGCATCGATGACACAACGAGGTGAGCGCAAGGGACCACTTTCCCGCTTCTTCATGCTTAGCGCTGTCGCCTCGAGTTTCACCGTGCCCTCTATCTGCCACGGCCCGACTGGGATCAGGATGTCCTGCCGCGGAAATGGTCACGTGATTTACTGTTGCTCCCGCGCTCCAGGTGCTACAAGTGGCGGGGATAAAATGACGGTGGAGGCCCTGCGCGCTCTGGATCTGCTCCGACTCTGACAGGATTGGGGAATATGCCGTCACCTTATACTCTGGAAGCACACTCTGGGTGGTGGTTAAATTATTAATGGGAAAATTAGAGTCTGAGAGGCCAATGATCATTACAGGGAGCATGAAAATCAACACAATCGGTGAGATATTGTGAAAAAAATGTGAGTGGGTGAATGATTGTGGGGTGGTATGGACAGGAAGTACATTAGAGCAGGATATGGATCCATAACACAAGAACGTGTGATGAATATAGTATATGTTAAAAATGAATAAAAGGTACATAATTATATCTTAAAGACCGCTGTTGCACCTATAACGGTTTCAGTCGAGGTCTCTTTGGCGTACTATTTGCACGTCATCCCTCATCCTCGGTTGTAGACCGTCACCGTGACGACAGTTTCCGTTGTCCTCACAGTTCTGAACGCTCGCCATGATCATCCATTCACATTAATTCTGACCCGTTCGTTCAATTCACCAGCCTCAAGCCACACTGCATCATCTGATACACCGAAAAGGCCACTGTGGCCTTCATTATGAAACCAAACACCGATATGTCTTTCACCCTCGTCCAAGCCTTTTGGTCAACCAGTGCAGCCGGAGACCCGGCTCAAGCCAGACGCACAGTAAGTGCTTCATTTGTGATGTGTGTGGCACCACAGCTTCTTGGATGAACCCGAATGGTATTGGTAAACCAGACTGGGGGTATATTTAACAGTACGAACCCACACAAAACACACATCTCGCTACTCAGCCAGCCACCTCTTAGACAACACGGAAAATGTTATGTTAAATTTAGAGTGAGAAATAAGAATCCATCACAGTCAAAATGCACTGCATCCAGTGGTAGATATTCTGAAAAATGTACACGAGCGAATATAAATCCACACATCTTCGACTAGGCATGCTCTTCTGTTCTTTTTTACATTTTGCCCAGCATATCAGTCATCCAATAATGAATAATGCACCGCAGCCGAGACTGTCTGCACAGTCAAATACATATTCAAATAGCTTCAGAGACATGAAATGGATCCTCGCTTTATTGGTATAAAAACATATGCAAAGCCAGAACCTTGGCGCTGCAGAAGACTCGCTTATGGAGATCTCAACATCGGTGTCATGGAACGAGGTTTCAATAAATCTGTTTATGTCCTAAGGCCTTCATTTGACTACACTTGCATGGTCAGACCTTCATTTTTCAGTCTTCTTTTGTTTGTCCATTCTGGCATCAAAATGATATCCAAATACGCCCTGATTCCTTTCTGGTTAACACATGATCCTGTAAATCTAGCAATGGAACCACATTAGGCTTAATAATCTGATAGCTTTTTGTTTTTGCCAAAGAATCCATTTTTACTTATTTAATTTACCACTTTATTATGACTTATTACTTAATTAAACAGCTAGTGCAGTGTTGGAGCTCAGGTGTGAATTATGTTTTGATGAAAGATTATGTAACAGTAAAGAAAACTAGGTCTTCTGTATGAAAAAATTGTCGGTGATTGAAGGCGGCACAGTGGCTTAGTGGTTATCACTAAGAGTCCAGAGTCTAGAGTCCGGGTTCCCGTCTTGAGTCCGAGTCCGTGGAGTTTGCATGTTCTCCCTGTGCTTGGTGGGTTTCCTCTGCGCACTCCGGTTTTCTCCCAAATTCCAAAGACATGCAGGTTAGATTAATTGGTGTTCCCAAACTGCCCATAGTGTGTGAATGAGCATGTGAGTGTGTTTACAGTATGTGTGCTGGATTGACAACCCATCCAGGTTGTACCCTACCTTGTACCCTAAGTCTCCTGGGATAGGCTCCGCCCCCGTGATCCTGTATACAGGATGAAGCGGTATAGACGATGAGTGAGTATTGTGATAGAAACAAGTTCCTCCTTATAAAAAACAAATAAGAGGTCACGAAGTAGATGAAAGTGTGTGTGTGGCCTTTAAGTAAGACACTTAACCCTAACACATAAGCAATGGGTTTGAATAAGTGTAAAAAAAAAAAAGAAAGTTTTTAATGGATACTGGATAATTGCAGCAATATGTCTATTAATACTGTGTCCTGGCAAAGACTGAATCTCTCTCTCTCTCTCTCTCTCTCTCTCTCTCTCTCTCACACACATTCCCATTGATCTTAAGCAGATTCATTTCAGATCCTTGTTACAATATATCTCATTGATCCTCACATCTCCTTTGATTAGACTTTTGAGCGCAACACACTGACGACGGTGGTGGACTCTGGGTAAACATCCTCAGGAAGGAGTTTTTAAGGGTAGGTTATTTCCCATTTTTCTTTACCCGTTACAACGTAGTTGGGTTGTTATTGCCTTGCCATATTAATTCTCTGTGAACTTTTTTTTTCTTTTTTAACTCATTTGTATTACTCACTTTTCCATGATTCCCTCAGGAGACCTTCGTCTTTTAGGATCGAGTAGGCTGTTAATGGCGGCGGTCGGCCACCCGGGGGGCAGACCGAGTTCTGAGCCAGAAAACAGTTTTCATTTCAAGCACTGCCAGCAAGGTCATGTGCCAGGAGAAGTAGTATATAACACACACACACACACACACACACACACACATAGTGCCTGGCTTTAGAATCCAATCCGCCATGGCAAGAGGGAAATAAAGAGAGGTCATGCATGAATGCAGATCGAGTGGAAGTTTTATCACCCTGTCAACATTACGGTGACGACACCTGCATCGACCTCAAGCCAAACTTTAAAGTCTATCTGAAATCAAGATTGATCCTCATACATGCAGGAAATATACAGTATATGTAAAGACAGGTCCTTACATATTTGGACAGCAAACGTCAGCATAAGAGCAGTGTCTTTTCTGCCATCTTGATGTTTGTTAGACCTGATAAGAAGAAAAGAAAAATAAATAAATAAATAAAAAGATAAAAAACATGCGTGTGTTCATTTGTGCCAACTTTGATCTTGTGCAATGGTACTTTATTTGCATTGCACATAAGGGCTTGAAATTAAATTTGTAGTTTATAGTCAGTAAGATTCATAAATATTTGGACAAGGACACATTTTTCATATTGCTGCCTCTCTGTACATCGCCACAGTGGATTTGACACAAAGCAATCAGGATGAGAGCAAATTAGAAACTTTCAGCTTTAATTCTTTACATTCAACCCCTTAAAGCAAGATCATTTTAGGCATCTTTTGGATTACTAGGTTTTAACCTATACATAGTGGTGTGTAATATATAGTAGAGTGTCTTTTATCCATTTTTGTTTATATGATAATTAATTTTGTTTAATTTGAACCAAGATTATAAACATCACTGAGCCAAAAAATTGAGACATATGTTTTGGAGTAGTTTTCAAAACCAGTAAATAAATAATATAATATAATATAATATAATATAATATAATATAATATAATATAATATAATATAATATAATATAAT
>JAQMYK010000038.1:31460394-31492534 GCA_030014345.1 Clarias buthupogon | reverse complement strand
ACACACACACACACACACACACACACACACACACACACACACACACACACACACACACACACACACACACTCAGACTACAGGGAATTTGAAATCTCCAATTAGCTTACTCTGCATGTCTTTGGTCTGTGGGAGGAAACCCACCAAGCATGGGGAGAACATGCAAACTGCACACAAGACCCGAGGCGGTAATCAAACCCTTGACCTTGGAGATGTGAGACCACAGTGTTAACCACTATGCCAAAAATATATATATTTTTTTATTTATTGATGAAAAAAGACATCATGACTCAGACTGTATGACTGGGACAGGCCTGACTGGACTACTGATAACTATTGTTTAGAGAAACCAACAAGGCTGCAGAGGAGACAAACAGAATACCAACGTCCACTTCGGCCATGTGAACGGTACCAAACTGGAAACCTCAAAACCCCAGAAGTATCCTCAGAAGTAGTATCCTACTTCTGGTCACATGATCAAGGTCAACAGGAAGCCAAGTCGTGGGAAGCAGTGGTGTCTGGACTGGCTTGGGTTTCTTCTCTCTGGCATGTGATGCTCGTTTAGAACCACAAAAGCTTTGCATCCCGGGAGGAGCTTTTTTGTGTATGACATTGGATTGTAGGGTTTCGAGAGGCTGTAGCTGCCGGATTACAGGCTTTCTATAAGATTATATGTTTACGTGCGGAGCGTAATTTGCCCTTTGTTCTCTTAAAGAGTGAAAATTGACCAGTAATGAATGGCTTGGTATTGCCTAAATAAACTCATAATCGCTTTGCCGCTTTTGAAATCTGAATTCTGATAACCCGTTGAAAAAAAAACAAAGGGTAGCAGTTCAATAAACTATATTTCAGGGCAGTGATGGGAACTGGGATGATACGGGATAGAAAGGGAAAGGTGGCGAGGGTGAGAAAGGATGGAGGGGAAAAAAAGGGAAAAAGAAAAAAGGGATGAGTGTCTGGGAACACAAACAACGCTCCTGCTTAATCTTTTGCTTCATAACAGAATTGTTTAACGTAACTATAACTGTGAGCATGCCATGTTGTGATGAGTGCTGTAATCAAGGGTGGATCTGGTTTACAAATTTTCAGTGGCTTAGTTTGTAAAGAATAAAGTTCTTAGGTTGTTATAGACATGTCTTGTACTACACTTTCCCCATCTATTAAAAGAATGACACATTATACTTTTCCATTGTTCCACAAAAAACTCTTTTCCACCCATGAACATACAAACGTAGGCAAATCACAAAGACTAACCAAGATAGAAACCTGGAAAAAAAATCCCAAATACAAGAAACTGAATACCAAGAGTACGGCACAAACATGCAGTGGCTTGGCAGTGGTACTCATGTTCCATCCTAGGTGAAATCACTAATCAGTAGATATAGTGTATGTTAGATGATTTCTTGCCTGATTATGACCTGAAATATCCCCCTCTTGTCACTATTCATCACATGCTACAATACTGATATATAACATTTCCTGGAACCCAACAGAACCTTAAGGACAATTCTATTAAGGTTGGACTGAACACTGAGCAACCAGGATACTCAGGGGACTCATACCAGTTGAGTCTTAATTGCATTCCTTTAGGTATTTATATGTATTTCCTATTCATTTCTGCGTTTCCTGTAGTTTCTCCGTTAACCCGATGCTTTCCGAGAGGACTCCTGGAGGTCAGTCAAGCTCTGATTCAGATGCTGACACTTGGATGTGATCTGGGGTTTGAAAATTAAGAATGCAGTACGGAAAATCTCTAGTTGGCAAATCTCACACTTTTATTCAATCAACTGAGAGACTGACAGTGTTTTCCCCGGGCGTACCAATCAGGGCGCGCAGAACAAACAGAGTTTACAGTGTGACTCACGTGTATGTTGAAAGATCATTGATAAAGTATTCTTGGGTTTCTGGATATGACAGGAAAGTATACAAGCCATCTAAGGGTTTGCTGCCATGTACTGTGGAGTGACTAACACAACGACCACACCGATCTGGTGAAAAATTTATGATTGAATGAGGGCGAAATGTTGAAAGAGTACCATGATTAAAAAGGTATGAATGTGATATTCTTATATTGTAGCCCAAGGCACAGAAAGCAAAAAAAAAAATAAATCTCTGATCTTTCCCATATGCCAATTTCCATTCACCACAACTCACCACACCACACTCACCATCCAATCCAGGGTGGATTCCCATTTTGTTCCCAGGATAAGCGACCGATCCACTCAACGCTGACCAGAATAAAGTGATCACTGAAGATGTATGAATAAAACTAAACATGAATAATGCAAACTCAACAGGACTCAACAAGTATAACTGTAAAATACAAATCTAATCAAAATAATTGTCAATCATGAATTAAAGTATTTAATGTTAAATATTGTTTATCTTTCTCAGAAGAACTCCTACGCGTGAGGCAGAGTGAATCAGAAGTATATGGAGTCACACATTTTTTGTGGCTCCAGTGCTGTTTTATTAATGTAGGGCACTAAGTAGGGTATATCAATGTATTTGAAGAAGATGTACCCAGAAAAAAAAGTCACCATTCTAGAAAGGACAAATTACTGAGTTGCATCAAGCACTGAACGTATTAAGTTATGAAATTACTGGAATTTGGTTAAAAACCCTTTAAAACATTTTTAAACCTGTACTGAACCTTTAACTTAAGAAATGTAGTCAGAAAATATTTTACAAATGGGCATCAGTTAAATGCTTAATAAAGATGCATGGTAAAGAAATGACAATAGAAATCGAACATGTTTAAAAGTGAAAGTAAAAGCATTTCCATGTGCACAATGTGACAAGAACTCACAGCTGTGGCCATAAGAAACAAATTGTTAGTCAGACTAATCAGGAAAAAAAAGGTGGAAAAAGGTCATGTGATCTGATGAGTTCAGACTGAGCCTATTCCAGAGTGATGGGCGTGTCAGGGTAAGAAGGGAAGCGCATAAATTGATGCATCCATCATGCATAGTGGCCACTGTACAAGCCTCTGGAGGCAGTGTTACAGTATGATCTGGTGTTGCTCCAGTTGGTCAGGTCTAGGCTCATCAATGTTGTGAGCCAAAAAAAATTAAGTCAGCAAACGACCTGAATGTACTGAATTACCAGGTTAACACATCTATGGAGTTTTTCTTCCCTGATGGCCATCCATTCCATTCTGGAATTTTAATTATGAAGCAACAGTTCTGGGAGCATCAGGAATCATATTCACACACGAACTGGCCACCACATTATGTGCTATAATCAAAGCTAAAGGCGGTCAATGGAATCTTGGAATCTGCAACTTTTTTTGGCAGGGCACTGCGCATTGAAACACAAAAAGGTAACCACTGACGTTAACCATAACCCTTGCAATGGTTTACACAAACCATTTTGTTGTTCCCATTATGCAGCTATTAGACAATGTTAGAGACACACACTGTGTTTTTGGTTTTAATCCTTGATTACTGCCCTCTCTATGAAAGGTAGTAGAGTGGACAGGCAAGCCACACTACTTAATAACTTCTGTTTGATCCCCACCATGATCAAAAGGAGCATCTCTATATCACAGTCCCCTACACTGGAGAATCAAGCATGTGTTTATTGGAGTAGAAGTTCATTAATTAAATGGAGTTAGAAGGTTGATGTCTTGAGCATGATAGAAGGGTCACATGCTTTCTAGGAAACGATCACTGCATCTGTCGCATCCTCATCATCCTTATCAGCCTATTATGGGTGTGTCCCAAATCACATCAATGCCCTGTACAGGCTACAACATGTCCTCCAATAGCACAGCACATGGGTGGGCACTATAAGAGTCCACATTGCTTTCAGATATAGCCATAAAATGTTTTTTTTTAATAGTATAATGAAGAGATTTTTGGACATACGGTTAGAAGATAACTGATATTATATTAGGTCAATTGCACATTTGGTCAGACATTACTGCTACTAATTATTGGCTCAAATGTCTGCTTAAAAGTGTATGCTGATGCTGAAAGTGTGACCCCACTTTGGCCACTAGGGCAGAATAACAGGGAGACTCATTGTCCTCAACGATGTGTTTCCTCACCCTAGCAGCTTGTCCATGCCACGTGCCTGACCGCAGGAGCATCAGGAAATAGGCACTTGCCGCTTAAGAACAAAAGCAGGGGTCACGACCTCACACTTGCCCAGACGGACCTGCGGTCTGCCCCATAGACGTGGACACCCCTGCACAGCTGGGATCTTTTCCCCTGGAAATAGGACCTTCAACCCTTGACCTTGAACTTGACCTAGATGCATGTGTCTGAGCATGGCCGGACCTTTCCGTGACCCCAGAGGTGAAGATGCTGGACCTGGGGAAGAGTGTGGCAGTAATGACATTGATTAGGACAGCGATTAGGACGGCATGCCATTTGTTCTTTCTTCTTTTTTTCCACAGCTGAAAAGATGGATGTAGCAGTGTGGAGAGGTGAGGGGCACAAAGTGGGCCCCTGAAGTGAAGGGGCATGGTGTGAGGTGATGATAATGATTTTTAAAGAGCAGCGCATGCAGGAGGAGACTGGTTTAGGGTTTATTTTCATTGTGTGTCTTTTGTGAAATGCATTAAAACTCAAATAAAACTGTACAAGTAGTTTCAGGGATAATATTACAATTACTTGTTGTCAGTGTTGGAAAGTCGAAATACAGCAAAAACAAGCACTATCCTACTTCAAAATGCGTAAGGCCAGAAGGTCATTTCAATCCATAATACCCCCATATAAAATGTTATGAGGTGGGCAGCACAGGATGCAACATCGCAAATAGAAGTACAGTGGTATCTCGGCATATGAATGCAACACCTCACAAATTTTCGCCTTAGGCAAATGTTCTCAGCATATGAAGCATTTTCGGCATGCAAGCAAACAAACTGAGCCAAACAAAAACATCAGGGAGCCGTTCAAAAGCCTTTTCATGTCAATGGAAAGCCAAGTGAAGCAAGTTTACATATTTGTGGGTATTTTGCATTTTGTGTAGATTTAGAGAAGACATAGCACCATGGGTCTCAAGAATGTTAGCAAGGACGGTAGCAAGAAGAAAATGGGGCCACTTTCGATTTAGTTTTTAAAGCAGCCAGTTTCGAGTGAAATCATTAATTACGGTTAAGTGAGGTTAAATGTCTATTTATTTCAAGTTTTACTTCATTTAAATGTCTTTCCTAAAAGTATTTTTAAATTTATTTTTATATACAAAAATTAGATTTTTTATTATATGCAATAATATGCTAATATTTTTGGGTGGAACAGATTATATGCATTTACATGATTTCCTACAGGAAATTTCATTTTGCAATACCAGCTTTCGCCTAAGAACTCGGCTCCAGAGGGGATTCAATTTGTATGCCGAGATACCACTGTATGGGAAGAGACTGATTCAGACTTAGAGGGACAGTGGGATGGTGAAGTTTGCGTGAATGCTTGTGTGTATTGTGGTAAAATCACACACAGGAAATCTTCAGCAGTTTGCCAATTTGGACTAGGGAGTCTTTTTACACCCAGATGAACCCAAACTCAAGTACAAAAACTCCAAAAATTAACTTTTTTTAGTTTTAAAATATAGTTTACCTCTTTTTAAACTTTTCTCTCCAAACATATCTTCTGTATTTTCTCTCTTCTTTTCAGATTTTTTCTCTCCGTAGTTTTTCTTTTTTCTTTCCAAAACCTTTTCAGGTATATATATCCAGATACATATTTTTCCTTCAGAGTTTTTTCTCTCTATCCGTCTGTCTGTCTGTCTATTTTTCTCTCCTTATACCCTAGCAACATGGAGACCTTCTCACACCTGGCGCAAACTAAATGTGTGTGTGGTGACTGAGCCTTTTGAGAGGTTGTTATGGAGGCTCGCTCAGGTGTCCTGCGTTTCGCCTGATTGCTCGCCTAACACCTGAAGACAGAGCAGTCCACGGACCCGCCTGAACTGAACCCAGCGACAGAACCCCATTCTTTGCTTTATAGTCCTTGTTCCTCATGGTTGACATAAAAAAATTTATAAGGTACATAGATTATAGAATCTTTAATTGGTGCAGTTAATTTAACAAATAATTTACTTGAATATTCAGTATTCCTATTACACCTTATACTTTGTACTATAATATAGTAGCTCTGCATCATTGTCACTGTTTATTGAGCTGGATATTACCTACTTTATCTTTAAATTTCTCACAGGAGCATTTATACACTAAATGTGCATAATGTAAACATAAAATATAATCAGTCTGAAAAAATATCAATAGGATTAACATTGGTAGAGAGGGACAGTTTTGGAAAATTTTATGTCACTGTTTATTGTAATCTTAATGCGTTATATAACAACATTATATGATTTCAGAAAGCTTAGGTTGTTTTCTTATGCCATTTACAAATTAAAATGAAAAAAAAAAAAAAAAAAACAATTTGTTGTATTTGGCAGAAAAAAATGCCAAGTAGAGGAAAATTTGGAAATAACACAAAAATACAAACCAGGACGTTTGTTTGTACAGAATAACAGAACACTGTTATCTACACTGTTATTTACAATATTACATTTTTCTATATAATCCCCTTCTACATTAATGTACTTATCCCAGTTATTGCAGAAGTGCTTGGATACCATCAAGGTAAAAAAATTCTCAGTATGCTGGAACCATTAAAAGATTGCCTGCTTTCCAGAAACTCCTTTAATTGCCCAGAAATGTGGAAATCACTTGGAGCGAAGTCAGGACACGGTTTGATTTGAATGTCCTTTGCATATAAGTGACAGAGGCAAAATCGAATTTGATTTACTATACTGTGGGGTTGGCTCAGTCGTGCGTATGGAATTTTTTCCCCTTGCTAGCATGCTATCAGGATCAGTTTTTAAAAAAAATTTTTATTAAGTGTACTTTATTTAAGAAATGGCAAAGTGACTTATTTACACAATGTACTATATACTGTAGACAAAAGATTATGTCAAATAAAGTTTCGAATGATGCAATACTTGTTATTTTTCTGTCCCACTTTATTCCACGGTAGCAAGAAGAAAAGGGGACCACTTTCGATTTATTTTTTAAAGCAGCCAGTTTCGAGTGAAATCATAAATTACGGTTAAGTCAGGTTAAATGTCTATTTATTTCATCCATCTACTGTAGGAACCTCTTTAGTCCAACTAGGAGGCAGATGGTGACCACTGTATGGTGCCTAATCTGCATGTTTTTGGACTGTAGGAGGAACCCGGAGAACCTGGAGGAAACCCACTAAGCATAGAGAGAACATTTAACTCCATGCACAGAGACCCGATGTGGGAATCAAACCCCGGACTAGGAGGTGCAAGCTGACAGTGTTAACCACTAAGCCATTGTGCCGCCTCCCCTTTAATACTAACTCTATTATTGCAAACATGTAATTGGTAAAGCTGGACAGATTTTTTTTATTACCACTAACAAAACGTAAATTACACAGAAAAATTATATATTTTTGCTATTCTGGTACAGATTACAATCATCCTTTATATGTACAAACTTTACAAACCCTAAATCAAGATAAATTTTTTTTTAAACACTTAACATAATTTACCTCAAAGTGTTTTGTCATTTTACTTACCGTTGTTTACAGCGATGCTGCTTTTGAATTTGGCTAGGCCACGCCCACAGAGATGTCATGACACATACACATATACAGCATTAAGTATGTAACCCTTTGCATCTCACAGATTAACTACGCAATAGTTTTTGATCAGTAAATAAAAAATCCACATGGAGATATTAAGGACCAAACATAAGTGTCCTACGTCATCCATTATCCCACTTTACCAATTCATGAGTTAAATTCCCACCCAATGCCCAAACCCAAACAGTGCTTTTCCCAAGCCCGGATCAAATGGGACATTTGGGATCGCATCAGGAAGGGCATCCAGCGTAAAACCTGTGCCAAGTTGTCTGTGGATCGGATGGTCTGCTGAGGCGATCCCTCGTTGGGAGCAGCCGAAAGACTAGCAACAAAAACAACCAATATTCACTCCATCCTTACGTAATTCCTGAGTTCACTCAGACGCACTAATGTGAAGCTTGACGAATCTGCTTTTACTGTAACAGTCAGAGATTTATATGCATGTGTTAGAATATCAAGTCAAAATTGTTTATTTATTTCAACTTCACATATAAAAAACGGAAAGGAGATGGTGCAATGTAAAAGAAATCTACAGATTAGACAAATAAGACTATCTATATCAAATAGAATAAAAGAAATGACCCTCTTTAAATGCAGGAAAAGGTGATGTTTTAGAGGTACAGTATATGGTTCCTGATACGCTGCAGTGGCTGAGCTGCATTACTGGAAGTTTTAGTGCAAATCATGCTGTTTTTTACTTTATAGTGAGTATTTTCTCATGTTCAGCATTTTGAGCTTTGTCTGCAATCAATGTTAGTGAAACTTGCTACTAAATCTGTCAGGGATTTTTTGTTAGTTTGGCCAACAAAACATTTACACAGGAGATAAATACATGAGAGGCAATAATTATGTGATGACGAGTAATACTCAGATCCTGGATTGATTATCAAGATCCTGCTTGAAAAAGTGCATCTTAATGATATAATGTCCATGCTGGTGTTTATTAGGAGTTGGGAGGATACTACAGTCGTTATGCTTCATTAGATTGGATCATCTGTCACTTTAGATAAAAGCACCTGCTAACTAAATAAATGTAAATGTACATGTAAGAAGACAACAGGGGCTTGTAAACCCATTTGAATTTGCCTGAAAGTGGGTGAACGATGGGTCGTAACGCCCCATACACGCTCTCCAGAGAGTTCCACTTTAATTGGACACTGCAGGGCATTAGGCAGATGAGGACCGATTATGTGCATTAATATTTAAAAGCGCATGCTGGGATGAATGTGTTTATGACCTCTTTGGCAGGAATAAAATTGAATAGAAGTGAAACTAAAAGCTAAATAAATACGTAAATAATGCAATGGAGAGCAGTGTAGAATCATGCAAAAACACACACCTGGGAATGGCTGTTTTTGTTTGCTTGATTTTGATGTATCTCAAAATCCTGAAAATAATGACAACAATGCTTTATCTATTCTCACCATGGGCAAAAAAAAAATAATAGAAAATGATGATGAACAAAATAAAAACAACCAAATATCTAACAAAAAATATATATAAATAAATATATCTAAAACTAAATTTCTCAATGAAAAGTAGTGGACAAGTCGCATGTGATCTAAATATGATGACTCAGCAAACAAGCTTGTGTTTTGCCAAGGCCGTTTGGTGTTACTGGAAACAACGAGGTAAAACAAGCATGTTGCTTGTTGCTTGTTGTTAATTTGGCACACATGTGGATGTTTTACATTTCATTTTGGAAGAGTTACAAGATCTACTACATTTCACACACTGAGGCTTAAAGATGGTGGTTTGGATTTCATTTACAAACCCCCTGGTCTTGGTTAGTTCTACTCAGTAAACGTCAGTGGTGTAAACGACACAGGTGATTGGAATAATCCCACTGAACGTAGACTTGTGCACGATCTGATATGGATACTTGAATACTTTGATAAACTATATTCAGATCAAGTATTTAGACAGTGACACAGTGATTGTGTTTTTGAAATAAAACAATCTGGATGTGACTGAAGTGTAGACCTTGAGTTTTAATTTAAGGGATTTAACAAAACTGTTGAAGTATTGGGTTGAGAGTGGTTTTATGGCCACGTTAGCTTTTTTTCCCCCGTCTATTTTTAACAAACTTGAAAATAAGTGAACAAACTTACTGATAAGCAGTTTGATGGCCAATTGTGGCCTGTGTCTTAGTTATTTCATGACAAAGAAATGTTGAGGCAAGTGAATGACGCCATCATTAAGAAAAAGAAAAATTGAGAGACTTTGGAAGTGGCCAAACTAACAATTTCATTTATTCTTAAGGAGGAAGGAATTTACTGGTGAGCTCAGCAATACCAAAGGCCTGGAAAACCGTGGAAGACAACTAAAATTAATGATCACAATTTTTTTTTCATTGGTGAAGAAAAACCCCCTTCACAATATCTAGCCACGTCGTCTCATGACTGCCAAAGTCGACAATCAAGAATGTATCCACTCATGTAAATAAAGAGGGTTTACCTCAATATACAAATTACTGATAACACTAAAGAATATGATACAAACTTTTTAAAGGTTTTTCAGTTCTGACTGAATTATAACTTTAAGAATATGAAGAAGGAAAAGAAGGACTCATGTTTCAAACATGATGGTGTGGGCATGTATAGCTGCCAGAAGAACAGAGTCACTGCTGATAGAGGTAACAGGATGAATTCTGAACTGTATAGAGCTGCAATTTCTGCTCAGATTCATTGAAATGTGGCAAAACTGACAGAAAAGCGATTCAACGTACGGCTAGATAAGGACACCAAATGGACCGCAAAACTGCCCCAAGGCAAATAAGTGGATTGTTTCTCAGAAAAAAAACTGAAGACAGTAAAGGTTTGATGATGTCCATGGGTTTCAGACTGCAGGTAGTCATTAATTGAGAAGGTTTGCTTTCCGATAATAAAATAATTATAATATTGACGATTATGTTAGTTTGTCAAATTACTTTGGACAGACTTTGGAGAACAAATGTCTGCAAACAGTTAATGCAATATTTTGCTACATGCATTTAATTAAAACTGAAATTCTACACTACACTCTTGTCTTGATTGCTTAATTTCAAATCTATTGTGTTGGTGTACAGAGGCAAATAGATGAAATTTATGTCCTTGTCTAAAAACTTATGAACCTGATCTTCACCTGACTTAATGTGGAAAACCAGAAAAACTAGAACGTTAATTTCCAAAGTCCTACTGTACAGAGCTACATAAATAAATTGTGTCCTATTCTATCATTGCACTAGGACACTGTTGGCACTCAGTGTAATTGTTGTCTGAGATGAGCACACGTTTTTAAAAAAAATACATTTTTTATCAGTTCTACCAAACATCTAGACGGCGGAACAGACGCTGCCGGTTCGTCTGTAGCGTCTAATCATTTCCAGGAGTTCCGCTTGATGCAGGATTTAACAGCTGAACTTATTTTTCACTTTTTCACATCAGTGACATGCATGCCCTCCCTCTGGAGAAAAGAAAAAGAGCATCACTTTTGATGCAATTAACACCATATGCCTGCAAGGGAAGATGAAATGAGGAAAAAAGGCAGGAAGTATATATGTGTGTGTGTTTGTTTGTGCATGCGTGCATGTGCGTGTGCCTCTTCTTCCTTGCGTATTGCTTTGATCAGTTCAGCCCTTTCAGAGATCTGAACACGTGTGTGTGTGTGTGTGTGTGTGTGTGTGTGTGTGTGTGTGTGTAAGATAGTAGTTGATTCCAGGCCCTTGCGCAAAGGGAGGAAAGCATTGTTTTTTTTGAAGGCAAGGATTTTGACTAAAGAAGAAAGATGAGCTGTAACCTCACTAGAGTAATCCATCGATGGCGAGATCAGTTGCCTCGTGGACACGTTTATGGAGATTTGACAAAAGCAAAAACCGCAGCGTGTGCTTGCGAAATCCCACAGAACCCCTATTTCGTTGTGGAATTTTTTTCCCTCATCATTGTGGCTCCATATAACCTGCTTCATGGGAAATATATTTTTTTTTAACTCTGGTATCGTGCCAAAATCCTTTGACAAGTTAACAAACTGCTGGCAATGCAGAGAACGATCCAGGCAATTCAGACGCAAGCCAGAAAAACAAAACAAACAACAAAAAAACATGGCAATCAAGAAACAACCTACAGTAAACCACAACCTCTGTCAGGGGTAAAAGGAGCAGGCTTTGTTACTTATGTTGATTTAATCTTAAATCAAATCAGAAAGTAAAAAGTGGAACGTGAACAAGCAAGTGTAGATATCACACAGGGACGCCAGACGAACCTCCAAACCTAGACCATTTGGACCAGGGACCAGGAACCCTGTAGCTTTGAGGTGGTGACAGTACTGCACTGAATTACACCACTTTTTTACAGATTAAATAGCTACATGCAATTTCCATGTCATAGCCAGTTAACACCCGCTACTGCACTGTACAGTGGGTACCAAGCTGGATGATCAAGAGCTAAACTGAAACACATGAATGGCAGCGTCATGGGTAACTGAATGTTCTTTGAGGAGAAAACTTACTGCCTTACACACAGAATTCCACAACTGACTGCTGTCAATCTGATCATCATGAGCTGTTACACTGAGATATGAGGACGTTCTGTACTTAGAGCCAGGTTCCATCAGCTGCGTGCGACTAGCAGTGTAATGTCGCCGCTCCTTTCCCTTCGTCAAGTCGGTGATTGGTTGCAGATTACACAGTTGAGTTTCGTTTCCGGGCCTAAGGTTAGGGTTTTTCACGCCAGCTCAGGGTGGAACGACATGGCCACTTTGGCCGCATACATGCACGGGCTCTA
Source organism: Clarias buthupogon (assembly GCA_030014345.1). Taxonomy (NCBI): domain Eukaryota; kingdom Metazoa; phylum Chordata; class Actinopteri; order Siluriformes; family Clariidae; genus Clarias; species Clarias buthupogon. The sequence goes on along the minus strand of JAQMYK010000038.1, from coordinate 31,480,154 downwards.
CAAGTGGCTGAAGGATGAGCTAGCCAAACGTGATCCTCCACAGGAGCTGGAGGAGTTATATAGGCTAGCCATCCAGGTGAATAACCACCTTCGTGAGTGTCAGGCCGGGCGCTCCGTCAGCTCCATCCCTGAGTTAGAACCTGAATTAGAGCTTGAGCTGGAAGACATAGGAGAGCCAATGCAGTTAGGCGTTACCGACGGGACCCCCAGAAGGCAAGCGACACTTGTTGGACGGGAAATTTCATTGACAGGAGGCTAGCCCAGACACTGGGCATTATGGTTAGCCGAATCTCGCTTCTGGTAACCTGGGTGCCAGATCAGAGAGTAGTGCTGGGGTTGCCCTGGCTAAAACATCAGAACCCCCGCATCGACTGGCCAACCCGTTCGTTCTTAAACTGGGGGTGTCAGTGCACACTAAGCTGCCTTAAGGGCGCCCAACCCCCAGTCACAGCGCCTCCTGCCCCAGTTCGCCGTCTAACTGCCCCTCAGGGCTACTGGGATGGAAAATCCTATTTCGCTGACGCCCCTCAGAAGCCAGGTAAGGTAATTTATATAAGGTAATGAATGTCACACACACTTGAATGCAAATTCACAATACAATGAAAAACAAGATGGAGACATCTTGGGCAACAACTTTTTCTTTCTTTCTTTTTTTTTTTTGCATTATCTGGTACATTCTGCTTTCTTCCAGAGTTTGTATGGGAAAGCAGGAAGTTTCCTAAATACTGTTTTTCTCTTAAATTATGCAGTGGGTAGATTGTAGTTTAGCGACTCGTTCACTTAATTAGCTGCATAGTTCATTACCAAGTGTAGCATGTTAACACGGCATGCTAAGTCAAAGTGGATGTTATTTTAGAGATGATAAACTAATGCACAAAGCCGTGCTGGGGAGTCTGTAGAAGAGGAAAATGCCCCGTGTCAAGCAGAGGCCCATCATCAGCCATCATCCTCATTGATTTATTAATGCCAGTGCAGCCTGCTCCGCTAATAGAGTTTAGATCCAGGAAGTGAGTTAATGTAGCTGACAGCGATACAGGAATGTAATATCCCTGGTGTGCGGAATTATGACTGCTTTCTATCTGTGCTGTCAGCGAGGCGCAGAGTAAATCAATCGGCGCTTGAACGCACCACGGGCAGACATTTATGAATTTATAATTTAATATTTATAGTAAAAGTTACAGTATGTTTGCTTCTGTTACACCACAAACGTAATGAATTCTTACATTTAGATCTTATTTTACCTGCTTTACTTTCTCCTTATTCGATAAATGTGACCTGCTTGGGCATCTTGTAAAGCAGATATACATGTACATGTCTCTATTTTTACACCCAGGTAGGCGTAATGTGCTGGATAACGCTAATGTGTTGCTATTACTATATTATTCGCTAGATTATTCTTTATATGTTTTAAAATTTCTTCATGTCAAAGGAATAAAGTTGGGATTGGTGTCTGGCAGTGGTGTCAGGGTTGTCAGATTGGGTTTACTATGTTTTTTCTTTACAAAAATTCACATTTGCTTCAGTAAATATTAAAGCCGTCTTCAAATAACATTGAGAATCTTGCAGAAAGCACAAGACAAAAGGAATTATGTGTATATATAAGGAATATGTGTGTGTGTGTGTGTGTGTGTGTGTGTTTATTGAAAAATAAAGAGGTAGATATGATAAGGAGAGTTATCCAGTGACAGAATAATAATGTGGAATAATAAATTAAAATATTTTAAAATCCTCCTCCTCTTTTGAAATCGATTTACTCACGGCAGACACATGCATGAAACACACACAAGTGAAGTCATACTGGGTAAAGGAAGGAAAAAAAGGTAAATATAAATTGAGTGGATTCAAATAAAGAGTAGGAAAAGGAGACTGAACAGGAGACATGAACACACACACACACACACGCACAGACGCGCAGGCTGTGCAACTAAATGGCCAGATTCATGTGGTTTGAGAAGGGGGAAAGCTTCTCCTTTTTGATGGTTCATAAATGCATGAGTTATACATTTATTTTTTGCCTCTTTCATCCTGAAACGCGTTGCACACATTGCCAAGGCCATCCGCAAGTTTCCTACCGTCCCTGCCAACGGGCACGCGCTGCAAAATAAATACGGTGCTGCTAAAAATGTCTGCTTCCTCCTCTTAGCACAGTTGGAAGTGAGCAATTAGTGATAAATATTTTGTCTAAAACAGACCTTTGTCCAGAGGTTTGCATGGTGTCATCACGTCTGTGCTGAAACCACAGAAAAAAGCGAGCTCTCTGAAGGAGACTGAAGCCGACGCCATCTTGGAGGAAATGGATGGCGAGATGGACACTGCATTAGAGGACTAAGATTCGAGACCTGTGGTCTCTCTGCCTCTGCCTCTCTCTTCTGAGTGCTTAACTGGGCGAGGTAAAAGACCACACTGGCCGCAGTCGGAGTCCTTGTGCCCCGAAAACCACATCTGACCACCAGGACCTCAGGGAAACCACCATCTGATGGAGGGGGGAAAAAAAGCATGGAAAAGAAAGAGAGAGGGAGAGAAAGCAAGAGTGAGAGAGGTGAGGGCCATGGCCCCATTGCAGACTGATGGAGGTATTAAGATATTAATTGCTTTTTGACATGATTTGGTTGTGGGGAAACAAGGGCAAGTTGCGGCTTTTATGCTCACAGCCGCAGAGACTATAAAAGCACACGGCACATTAAGGTCAATGTATGGAAAACAAACAGCATTTATTTATATATGATATAAAGCAAAATAGTGGAAAACATTGGTCAGCAATCTGAAAGATATTACGGTGTAAACAGACTAACGTATTAAGGATTGAGTGAACACACACAGAGAGGGGTGGGGTAGAGAAAGAGAGAGAGAGAGAGAGAGAGAGAGAAAGAGAGAGAGAGAGAGAGAGAGAGAGAGAGAAATCCCAGAATTGGTGATTAAGCATCTCCACTTCTCTGATCCCCCGGCTGAAGAGAAGGAACAGACGAAGAACACAAGTGTTTACAGCCCTCAGGCACGTGCATACACTCACGCTCATGCACACACACATACACACACACATACGCACGCACACACAGTGAAACATTAAGGGATTAACAGAAATCCATGTGTGATCTCCTGCAGCTTCAGCATTAGATATGACTCTAAATCCTGCAGATCTCATAAATACTCAGGTGCTGCTTTTGGCCTTGAAAACATTTTCTGAAAATATATCTCATAAATATCTTATAAATATATGAATAATAAATCAATATTCTCATTTCAGGACATACAGGGCACTGATACAGATACATTGCAGAAAATTAAAAAGCAAGTAAACAAACTAACATTATAGAAGGAAGAAGTATGACTTTGTGTAAGATCGTAAGATCGACTGTGAGCCATCGTGACTGCGCATCAAAATGAAGCACGGGATAAAATTTAGCTGTAATGTTTACGGCTAACTAAAATCTCATCACGAGGCAGTAACCCACCCTAACATTTACTTGTCAGATGTTTCCAGCTGTTTATAGGATCGTTCACAGTTTCGCAAAAACAGATGTTTTGCGCGCCGTAACTGAAAGGTATTAGACGTTTGCTGTATATGTCATCTAATTTCAAGCTTTTTTTTTTTTTTTTTTTTTTACATAAAAGTAGTTCAATCAAAGTCTTGCTTTCCCCTCCATCTATCTTTCTGTGTGTATGAGATTCAAAGACAAGTTAATTAGGGCTTTCAGCTCATTTGATATATTACACTCTGGCTCTGTGCTGCGTCGTGCCAGATGAATAGAGCACCTAAAAAAGATGAAGTGAAGTGAGAAGAAGACAAATGCCTATGCTACTGGGAAAGACACAAGCCTCCTCTGACAGGCCTGTTCATCCCTGAGAAAAAAAAAATCAATCAATAAATAAATAAATCCAAGAACAGCAGCAAACAATGCAATGCAAGTTCATATCATACAGGGGAAAAAAATATGCACGCCATTGCCAAATCACTCATAAGAGTAATTAAAGAAACACTATCCAGGCATTTAGGAGACAGTACATGGGTGTTTTCCTTGGGCTGAGGTCACACTTTTTGAAATTTATGCACAGTAGGTCAGGTTTCTCAATCTTAATTCGTATAGATGTATTAGTAAATCATTCACAAAAGCATTAACACGAAGAAATGTGGTATTCATTAAAGAAATATTCATGAAAATCTATTCAGTTTGTTAAAACAGTGGTGAAACTCTGTCTTTTCATATTAATGACTTCAAAAGAAATCGATTCAAAAGATTAAACTTTTATTTTGCAAATTAAAACAAATTAAACCGTCTGTACATATAGGACAAACAAAATGTTGCCTAATGAAAGGAGAAAGAGCTTTTGTGTTAGTGGACATTAGTGAAGCGCGGGTCGGGTATTTTTCCAACCCGCGGGTCCCGCTTTTATGAAATTATTTGGCCCGCCCCAACCCGCCCCGCACCACTGTATCTATTTTTACAACCCGCCCCGCCCTGCACCCGCAACCATTAAATGATGTAAATTTTGACCTCAATTTCTTGATCTGCGCTATTGGAGGATTTCACAAAGAACATGTTTTTCGACACTTTTTGTATAGTCATTTTTTTTTTTTTTTTTTTACATTTTTGGCTTTTTAACAATCTATCACTGAATTTTGTTTCAGTTTGGTCTACGAAAAAAAACACTCACACTATATTATACAACTTAAAAACAAATGCACACTTTTCCTTTTAATTACAATACAAGCGTATACGTATTGCTTCTGTTTCCGTCCAGAAAAAAAAAAAAAAACACACATAAGATACCTGGCTCTGAGAGCATATTCTTTCCCCCATGTATAATTAACCACTCTTATGAGCAAGCCGAGTTTCCTTGTACAGTCTGCTGCAAAGCCTATTGTCTCTCATTAAAAATAGAAGGAGCATTTACTGAGAGTAATAGTCGTAATGTAAAATCTTTAGCAGAGGCTTAAGCACAGTAGAGCATAGGAGATGCATTTTTTGCTGACTTTGCAAGTTCACTAAATTAGAAAGCTAGCTATCATGGCAGGTTTTTTTCCCCTTCTTCTTCAACTGGGTACTAGGGTTTCTTTTTTTCCCCTCTCATTAAAAGTCGTGGAAGAAAAACAAGGTAATTGCTGCTTCCTGTTTACTGAGGCAGAAGTTAAAAGCGTTTAAAAAGCATTCGTGTGCAATCGCACATTAGAGCACAATGCTCTCGCAGACTTCCCCACCAGGCCTCTCCTCTTATTGGTAATAAAAAGCCTGAAAGTGCAAAATGTCCCCCAATACGCAGCGGCACGCTACAAGTAACACGCTAAAACGAGTTCCAGACCGCGCTGATTTCTGATCAAGGAGAGGAGCAGGATGGGGTGTGGGGGGGGGAGTGCGGGGGGTGGTGGGACCTAAGCGAAATAAATGATTTGCAAATGTACTGTAGAGCTTGCGTAGATGAAAAGACGAGAGTGACGGAAGAAAGGAGAGCAGGAAGGAAAGGAAGGAAGCCGGAGCTGGAGGTCTGGTCCTGGTTAGGCTGCGATCCTGAGGGCTCCGGGTGGGCTAAGGAACACTGACAATGATGAAGGAGCTGGGAGATCGAGAGACAGTCGAGATCACTCAAACACCTGTGCCAAGTGGCGTATCGGTCAAAACGGTGAAAATCAAAACAATATGCGCAGGGATATAGCAGGAGACCTGAGTGCAGTGTACCTTAAATTCAACAAAGTCAAAATGGCTGATGATTTTACATTTTAATAGCCATGGAGTACTGGCTTAAGATTAAGTTGATGGTAGAAAAAGCTGTGTGCATTTGTTTAAACTTACCCAAAAATACCCCCAAAAGTTACATGTTGTCAGTATATCAATAAGTACATCAGTGTACCAAATGTCTCTTATACTGTACTGTTCATTTCCTTGGTGTTAATTGTTTTCTAACCTTCAGCAGGGTCAGTATGTGATTACAGCACCACTTTTAGCTGGATTTATTCATTTATTTTTTCACTTATTCACTTATCCCAAAATGTAAAATATAATGATGGAATTTTAAATTCCCATTAACACCACTGCACCTGATACACTCAAACCAGCACCACTCACGTCACTAACCATCGTCTCTGAACAATTATTTGGTTCCACCATGCAAAAAATACTAAATATTTCAATTGCGCAGTTATTTATTCCAGTTTGATTTATAACGATCAAAGTGATCAGAGATTCGACCTCAAAGGGAAATGTTTCAGAAGTCTGAAATCCAGCATCACTCCACAAACAACGTCCTGGTTCCGACGGGCGACCTCATCCAGATGCTAGTTAGGGACTAAAAGAAGGAATGGTAGGCATGCATCATACCCAGTGGCCCATGAGTGCAAAGTACATGGCAATGGGTTTGGGAAGGCGAGTTTTAAACAAAAGCCGAGGCACATCTTCAAACACAAAGTCGCTATAAACTAGATAAAGTTGTATGTTCGCACCACATTCAGCAGTTCTTCATTAGGGCCAGCCAGTAAAGAAAAGAGGCCATATCACTCAGTGTGATGGAGCGAAGTCAACATCGTGTTTTAATATTCCCCTGCCTGGTGATTTCATATGATTGCAGGCCGTAAATCATCTTAGGATGATAGCTACTAAGGTTATGGACTCCAAGTGACGTTTCAAGCACCACTCTGCTAGGTTGTTGGCTTGTAGGAGGGTTTTGCTAAGCAATTTGTAAGTGCTGACTGATTATAAGTGACGTTTATTTTTGCCTGGTTCTTGTTAGACTCTAGCAGTGTGTCCTGAAGATGCTGCAACACAGTAATTGGTATAAAAAGTGCAACTTCATGACCGAGATGATGATGAGGATGATGATCTAACACCAAAGATATCTTTTGTTCTTAGCAATGACAAGCACAATAATGATTATCCTGGACTACAATGATAAAAGCTCAATTTTAGCTTTCATTTTTTCTTTTGTCATTTTGTAATTAGCCAAAATTCCAGTCTGTTAGCATAATGTGTGCTTTATATAACACTGATCAAACATTACCCACTGAGATATTGCTATAGAAATATCCAATTTAGTTTGTATTTGGTGTGCATGTGTACAGTGAATGTATGAAATTCCTCAAGCTCTATAAAAGCTTGACTGTATTCGGGATCTTCTTTTCTTGTTCAGTATTCTTTATAAGTGACTAGTGTATAAATCCTGATTTATGCTTCTGCATTAAGTCTACGTAAGCCAGCGTATAGGCATTGGCTCTGCGTAGACTAAATGCAGAAGCATAAATCAGCCATTAGATGTAGTGTGATGTTGTAGTATTGTATGTTTACAGTGCAAAATCTAGAAAAAAAACTCCAGCCAAATCGCCACTCCAACCTCAATCCAATGAATAAATTTGCTCTGTTTTATATACAACGAGACAGAAGAAAAAACGAGTAATGGTTTGCTAACATGTGATCTCTGATCTCTACAGACATAATCCGATCGCTGTTGACAGCAAATATTTTTCTGTGTTGGAGAACGTTTTATGAGGATGAAATTGAATCAAGTCTCAACCTGCAGTTCACTAATCTCCCAAGGGGAAAAGAATAAAGTAACAGCAGAGAGCGAGATAAAGAGAGGGAGGAAAAACGAGTGTGAAAGCAAAAGGGGCAAAGTGGTATAATAGAACCTGAAATTTAGTGGAATGGTGTCATCACTTAAATAGTGTTAAGTTGGTATTAAAAATAAACAGTTTGTAAAAACATTGTATGAATTTTGATGGTTCCAGTATTTTCTGCTTCCAAGGTTTCCTTTATTATTATTAAATACCTTATTTTTTTGTTTTAGTTGTTATTGTTGTATATTTCTGATTATTGTCTTGTTGAACACACCTGCATTGAATGTTTAACGTCTTTAACTTCGCGTTTTCCTTGTTACTTTGTTAATTGTTACTACTCATTGATGTAGAAGTAATCTTTACCATAATGTACTGGCCAATGAGGATGAATATCTGTATGTGTAAATTTATTAGCTGTAGTTTAAGTTCAGGGTGTCCTGGACATGTCCACATTTTAAATCTTAATATATCCTCCTGCCTGGTAGTTAAATAATTCATAAAATTCTCTACAGGAAGCCACATATTTCTGTCTGTTCCATGCCCTACTGGTAGATTTAAACTGTGTCTCGGAAGCAGACATTGCTAGGATACACGGAGGGGTTTGTTTAAAGGAAAACTTCAAAGCCACAATCCTTTGGAACTAATAAAGCTGTATTACATTATACACATGTGTCAAGTGTCCCATGGTATTACTACCTGCCCTATCCATCCTGTTTAAAAAAAATCAACTTAAAGGAACCCTCTTTACAGTTAATGATGCGGAATTTATAGGGGTTTTTTTTCTTCTTCTTTGTTTAAATGTACGTAGTTCAACTGTAAAAGAGATTTTTTTTACAACCGCCAATTTGAAATTATAATTAGACCAGGATTAGTCCTGGTTTAGCCAAAAGGTATGCGGAGTAGGAAAGTCATCTGAGCTGGGTTTTCTTTTCCCTCTCTTCTTCTGCAGAGGGATTAGTGTGTCTCTCATTCCCCACTCCGCCATGGCGGGTGAATGCCGTATGTATCATAATTAGAAAATGTTATATATAATATACATGGCTTGGCAGTGGCTCCCGAGGAATGTTTTTCAAAGGAGTCCTTTAAGCATCTCCACACATCTCTCATTGAAATCGCCTCTTGTCCACCAGCCGGACACGGCGCATTTCTGAGGGAAACCACTGACTAAAAATACTCGGCTTCTGCAAACACAAGATCCCCCTTCTCTCTCTCTCTCTATTACACACACACACACACACACACACACACACACACAAACTGCATGGCCATGTTTACCCTCAGTAGCAGCCACATTGGGAGTGTGAGACATCTTTTGTGGACACACACACACACACACACTGATCAGGGGCCGGTGTTCTGCCACTCTAGTGGGTGGTCTAGCTTCTGTGGTTCTGGCAGTCTGCTCATCCGCCTCGCCGACGACTTCTCTCTCTCTTTCTGTCTTTCTTTCTCTCTCTCATTATTCACATTCCTTCATATATTACTGTAGTTATCCATGTACAGTATGTACTGTATGTATGTATCTATATATCTGTCTGCCTATCTTCCTGTCTGCCTGTTTGATATATATATCTTATTATTCTCCTCCCTGCATGTTTTACCGCAGTATTTATCTATCTATCTATCTATCTATCTATCTATCTATCTATCTATCTATCTATCTATCTATCTATCTATCTATCTATCTCTTCATGTCTCAATTTCTGAGTGTTTCATTCTTCATGAATCCTGCATTTGATGATTTATTGCACCTCAAACGAAACTCCCTCAACTTCTGCAGCTCATGATTCTTTTGTTCACACTCGTCCAAGCTCTTAGTGCTGGAGCAGGAAGTGTAGCAACAGGTGCTGAAACAAATTAAGATGTGTGAGAGAGAGAGAGAGAGAGAGAGAGAGAGAGAGAGAGAGACACAGTGAGAGAGAGACTGTCCACCTGGTTCGCGTTAGCTGCTGTTGCGGTCCGAGGGCCGAGGTTTTGCTCCCTATAAATGTATGTTTGTACAGGTTCGTGTCACAATACCTTGAGCGAAAGAGAAGCAGCAGATCCTTAAATGTGATCGCCGTATCCCCACCCTCTAACCACACATTACCACACATTCCACCTTCCCTTTTTAGATCATCTCAACCTTCACAACCTGTTATTTGCTCCGAGCAGGTACGGTAACAGGACACACGAGCGCTGGATCTCAGTTCCTGCTGCCTTTGGATGACGGAGACATGTGGAAGCGATCAGTTTGTGCAGGCACTGGATGTCCACACTTAGCATGACTACTGTGTGAACGGGGCAGCCGTATGGCTTAAAGAGCTCGGACAGAGATGGTTTACACGTGCAGGCATAATTGGAAACTCCTGAGATTAAGCATTTCCCCGCATCTCCCCTCTCTATTTCTGGCCAACATAACCAGTTCTGTCTGCCATGCATAATATCCAGGCTGGGGATAAAGACTGCAGAAACATTTCCAGTACCCCTCTTGATCCTGATGCTGTAACCGCTAAGCCCTTGTGCTCACATTACTCATTTGTACCTCTTCATACGAGACGACTGTTATGTTCAGTTTAGTTGATTTTATTTGGATGGTATTTTAATAATTGAGAAAAATTTTTAGGGGATTGTTTGAGGGAATTTAACCATTGAGCACTTCCAGGACATCTAGAATCCACCACCAAACTGGAAAACCCATTGAAGAAGTTGTGCTTGCTCTTAACCAAACTTAAACCTCCCTCTCATTCCCTTATACTCCGTCTCCCCTCACCCTTGTCTCTTTTCTCCTGGTCATACAGCTTAATGAGCTCTTCAGCCATTCATCTGTAGCCTGGCCAAAGAAAATCAGTCTCTCTCTCTCTCTCTCAGACCGCCTTATGCTGCTGGTCTGATTGCGGATGATTAAACTCATTAGTGGTCTTTAGCAGGCGTCTCTTTCGGCTGACGCTGCTTTGTGGGTGGGTGGGAGAGTGAAGGTGGGTGGCATTACTAAGCATGTGGAAAGAGGGGTAATGTTAAGTCTCTCTCTCTCTCTCTCTTTCTCTCTCTCTGTCTCTTTCAATTCCACTAAAGCAAACCAATCCTGGATCGCATGATGATTTTTTACATTTTTTTTTTTTCATATGAGGTTATGATGAATTTCCAGCCATGGTTCTACATACCAGGATGGGCATTTCTGCCTGCTCTCCTCGCGTCTCCTCTTTCTTACGAACCCTTCTCCTGCTCCCAATTTAGATTCTTCTCCCACAATTCTCCTTTGTTTCTGAAGTTTACTGACTGGTGACTGGAATAAATAAAGCTCTGTGCGTGCTCTGTAATTATGTGGATACTCGACCCGTCGCTAGATTGGACCAAATAGCATGTTTAACATGTTCAAGGCCGTTTCTCTGCTGATCTCATAACCATGCTTGACATCATGAAGCCCGGGTTTGGCTTTTCACCACTGTGCCTTCACACTGTTTTACTTTTGGCCCGTTTCGGGAAGAAACAATAACGTTCGACAGCTTGCAACCGCAAACAAATGCAATGTGCACCGGCGCCCAGCACAGAGAGCACTATTTTATAACATTAATTGACCTGGAAGCTCATTTTAGTCTGATTTGGGGAAATTACTAAGATATGACCGTCTACTCAGTAGGAGTTAAAAGTGATGTCAGTGCATAAAAAGTTCTACAGAGAGAAAGTGTTCACTTATAAGAAGATTGTGTTTTAAGGAGGAATCATATTCTTTCTTTTTAAATATTTATCTGTTAAAAAAAAAAAAAAAAGAAAAACCTTGGGAATGAACCAGCTTGCATCTCGGCTTTTTGTCATTAACTATTTTTAATTTCTAAATCTTAGATCTTTATCTAAAGTGTTCAGTGTCCCAGCGAGCAGCAGGCACATTAGTAGATCCCAGTAGATCATCAGAAGTCCACAGAGGAATGTAATGGATTAAAAGTCAAACACCAGAGGACCTGAGCGTGCATGATGCGCGCAGATGGGCTGAAAAGGCGACCATTGTACAGTAGCATTAACTTTGGTTTAATGAGGGCAGTGGTGAATAAGGGACAGAGAATACATTCGTGCTGTTCACAGGGAATTCAGACATCATTTGAGAGCAATAAAGCCATGGAGAATGTATTTAATGCAGACACATGACATCATTCCCCTTGAGGGGCACAGTGGGATGGAACGGGATGAAACAACTGCAAATGATATGATAAAAAATAAATGCAGAGGAACAAGAGTTCTCAGTTGTCCTATACACAGCTATGCGAGTAGTGTAACGTAGCATTCTCACTGAGAAGATGTTAACATCTGAAATAGATGTTAACATTAATGCTACTGTATATGCGACAGAGAAGGAAAATATTATAACCCATTGAGTAAAGTGCAATTATACATTAAATTATAATTATTTTTAAAACTATTATTTAACAAGCGTTTTTTTTTTTTAATATATCAGAAATAATAATAATATATATATATATACCAAGTGCCAAGTGCATATACTGTATATATAAGCACTTGGCATGGACTTTATGGTTACACATTTTCTATTAAAACTTTTTCCATCAAACACTGCCGCATCTCTCTCTCTCTCTCTCTCTCTCTCTCTCTCTCTTTCTCTTTGAAATGGCTCGGGTGCATGTTGGCAAAAACACGCATGTAGTTTCACTGATTAAAGTCCTGCCAAATACCTGAAAAGCTACACACACAAATGTCTCTCCACATAATTACATACAGGCTGAACCTGAATAGTCTAAAACCTGAATAGTCTAAAAGTCTATGTGTAACCTTTAACATGTTGTAAAAAAAAAAAAAAAAAAAATTTAATACAGCTTTTAAATGTCATTTATAATTCTGCATTATTTACTGTACACAAATGGGGAAGTCTTCAGGACTTTCCAGGGTCTTGGTCACATAACGAGCTGTTATTTTTGTTACTCAGTTACTCAGCTTCTAGAGAAAGCAAAAAGAGATGATGGAAGGGTCAGATGTTTAGACTGTACATGCTTTAACTGATAACTGTTTATATCTGCTTTTTTTTTTTTAACTGCTGTGCTATAAGAGGAAAAAAACAATGGAGGAAAAGTAATCAATCAAAGAGAGGAAAGTAATCAATCTTGGGCTGTGTATCGGTTCTATATGAGTAAAATTTCTTCATAGTAAACTTAACATCTGATTACTGATATAATCTTTAATTTTAAGTGACATGTCCAAAAATAATACCGATCAACTACATAAAAGTTTCTATTGTTTTTTTTTTTTTTTTGTGGATGAACCTAAAAACAGTAAGCAAGGACTCTGTGGTATTGGCGCAGCGCTTTGCTGGAGGGTATGGATTTACAGGATTATTTTAAGCATGTTACTGTATTTGTTACAGAGTACATGGCCGGACGAAGAGACGGATTGACGAATGGATATGATGCTTTGACAGACTGGTCTTCCCGGTAAAGGGCTGCAGATCTGTTTGCAGCTGGTCGTGAATAATAGATGGTGTTTATGAGTGTATGTATTCAATCTGACCCCAGAGGTTACAGACTGAACGAGAGTAGCTCTCCCAGAGGAGGAAAGAGAGGGCCGGGCAGGAGAGGAGCGAGAGAGACGGAGAGGGATGACAGATGACGTTCGTTTAGGGAGGTGATGAGTTGTCAGGTGGACAGGGACTCTCCGTCAACCCTTGGTGACAGGGCCAATCAGTCCAAGGGGTTACGAGTGGCGCTAAGATCTTCTTAATCACAGCACCAAGACTAACACTCCAGGTGCAATTCTGAATGAAGGGTCCAGTGAAAAATCTCGGCGCAAGAAAGAGTGTTCACCCTTTATTAGGGATAAACAATTTTTGAATGAAAAGGTCTTTATGGGAAATGATCCTGTGGTGATGTCTATGATATATCGCAAAGATACTGTAGATGTTCCGAACAGAACTTCTTATTCAGGAAACGAAAAAGCCTTAAGCATTCAATGAAAATCATGAAGAACAATTTGTGTTTAATAACATTTGTCCAGAGCAACTTAGAACCGAGACACGATACAGTCTGAGGACAGGAATAGCTGAGGGTTGAAGGTCTTACACAAGATTGGCTTGATGGAAATCCGTGGATTTGAGATCAAGCTTCTGATCACTTAAGATCAGAATTTAAAAATAGTCAAGTAGCTGATTTTTTAAAATTGAATTTAGGATTGATGAGTATAACTGAGTTGATATTTGCTCTTTCTTTATTTTTAGGTTTTCTATAGACTTCCTTTGTACACAATTAAACCTGACCAATAGGTTTCACTAGGTTAGCCTAGTGAAAACGTTAGAAATCATCCCACATTACTATTAGTACATTTGTAACAAGTTTAATTTTTTGGAGTAAAGATGGTTTGGATTGATGAGAAATGATTAAAGCCACAACAATTTGCTATCGTTTACAGTTTTTTATTAAGAGATAATTAATTATCTTTAGATTAAAACTAGAGACTTCTTCCAACAACAACAACAACAAAAACATTTTTTAAATAAAACCATACCATATTAACAATGAAACACTTTTTCTATGTTTTTTATATATTTTATATGTTTATGAGGATCGTCAGCCATCCTACTAGTTGTTACTACAGAAACACACACTGCTACAGCCTGGAATTTGCCTTTGTTTGGAAGTCCTAAAATCAACACCTTCTGACCAATCAAAATCCATACAAATGCTGTAGGTATCAGATGAACTGTATCAGATAACATGGCTGGTGTGTAAAATGCAAATAAATAGAACCAGAATAATACTTTAATATAATAATAAAGTACAATTAATGACTTGCAATATATATATATATATACTGGCTAGATAAGAAAAGTTTTCTGTCAGCTACACAATAACTTCTGGGGAGGTGTTAAAGAACTTCAGCATACACACAATTCCCTCTTCTCTGCAACACCACATGGAGCTTATCAGTGGGCTGAGCTGAGGAAGCAAACATCATTAACACAATAATAAATGTTCACTGCGGCTCGAGATAACATGTGCGACTACATTTAATTCAAATCTGATTATAATGTAATGTAATCTGTGCTCAGCTTACAACTGCCAGTTTGCGCATGAAGCATGGAGGATAGGGACACAGATTGAAAGCAATTACCGAGGCCTAGTGTGTGTCCCTGAGTGTGTGTGAGAGAGCATGTGTTAATGAGAAAGCCGTGATCACAGATTTAGCTTGTTAAATAATTCATTTGGTTTGAGGCATGGACTGACGATCACGGAACGGTCCATTAGGGATGTGTTCAGAGGGTGTCACAGACACATGCGCACATGTGTGTGTGTGTGTGTGTATATGTGTGTGTGCAAACATACACACACGCCTCCTCTCTCCATATGAGATCACTCAAAAGCCATGACTCTTAGGGTCATAGGTTAGCCTAGTGAAAACGTTATTTTAAATGCTAATGCACTCAACACATTTAAAGCCCTTTAGCAGGTTAAAAACAGACACGTGTCGTTCTACACCCATTTCCTTCCATACACCACTTACACACACTCACACACACTCATCCATACACTAACACATTCACAATTCACACGAGCAAAGTGAAGGTCAGCTGATGATGCAGTGTGATAAATAATTGCACAACAATTTGCTGAATTCTCTATTCTGATTGGTCAGAAGCTGTTGATTAATTTTTTATCACATTAGCTCTTATAACAGTTCTACCATTTTCCTAGAATGATTATTTTCCTAAAATTATTATTTTTCTAGAATGATTAGTTTTCTAGAATGGCAAAACCTGAAATATTCTGTTCCTTATATACCGTGCAAAATGTGTATCTTTCCCAAGAGCCTGTTTTAGCCAAATTTCTGTGTTTGAAAATAAGCTATATCCTTAGATGGTTGAGTTCCAGGAGGTTCTCCCTAGAACTTACTGTACTAGTTAACTAGGCAATGTACAGAATGAATGGTTTTGTTGATGCTCATGCCATATTCTTTTGAATACTAACCACCAAATGTTGGTTTAGGGTGGTGTTGGTTTCTATTTTTCTTTTCTGAGCACATTTTTTAAATAGAAAGTCAGAATAGTACTTCTGAAGACGTTTGGAACTGTCACTGGATGAAACCATGGTTGCTCTGTCTCAGCATAATTCCCAGCCACAAAACTGCACAAAACAACATGAAGAGACCCCCCCAAAAAAATCATGGTCCAACTTCACAAAAATGAACAAACAAACAAACAAATGCAACTCTGTCAACATTTTGCAATCACAAGAGGTGGAACTGGTGCCATTTTTATCAATTATATTAAGACATTTTTTATTGGCCCACTTTTTAAAAAATCTATCAAAATGGGTATTTTATTTAGATTGCTTAAGCGACATTGCTCTTTCTAATCAACACAAAAGGGTTCCTTATACAGCTAGTGTTTACAGACAGTTTTTTGTGGAGTTCACACTGGGTGTGTCATGTGAGCAACCGTACATGTAATCTATATTTTACAGTATATGTAACATTCCCATTCTGGCACTACAACATTATTTGTTATTGTCATTTACTTTTTATATATTTTTTTCTCGTTGTTAAGATAGTAATAATATTTGGTGGTGGTGTACACAAAGGGCAGGCGCGTACAGGTTTTTGTTCCAGGGTTCCAGTCCATGTGAACAATTAGTTGTTGTCAGCTAGTTAACTTAAAATTGAGTTTAAATTATTCATGAGTTAATTCAGGCATGAAAACCTGACACAGATTTCACTCCTCTACTCACTGAAAATTTCTTTGCTTACAGGTTTTTTTTTTTCATTCTTTTAGATTTAATTCAACCCAGAATTTTACCTTGGTCTCTAAATAAAATATAAATAAAAATCTAATTGTGTCTCACTGCAATAGGAGCTTGTTGAAGTGGTTTAACTTGTTAAATGGATTGTCTGTTTATTGTCCAATTTTTAGCTTACAGACTGGGTCACTTTATTTCTTTCAAATGTTGGCCAAAGGACTGGACAACAAAACCAAACTAAAGTGATTTTTTTTGAGTAAAAAGCAATCGGATGACAATTTCTCCTTCAAATACAATATCAAATGTATTTAATGTAGACAATAAATAAGCAGACATATTACAGAGAATTTAACGAACTCAGATATTTTTAAGATTGTAATACATTCTCAACTTATAGCTGGGATATACTGTAAAATAGCTGTAAAAAACCAACTTGCCACCTAGCCCACATTTTCTAAAGTATATTTACACATACTGTATACAGTGCACCGCAACTCCATCCATCCATCTAGGAACCTCTGTAGTCCAACTAGGGATGATGGAGGACAGTGATGACCGTGTAGTCATCTAGTCTTATTTTTATGACCATGATAGGACCACCAGTCAACATTCAAACACTATGGACAATTTAGGAACACCTAAATCTTTGGCATGTCTTTGTACTGTGGGACTCGAATCCGGACCCTGAAGGGAAAAAAAACGACTGTGCCACCTATACCTCACCTGGCATATCAATAATATACTAGTGCACTTATCTTCAAATACACATGCTTAGAGACAGTATGTTAGCATAGCAACCGCAAATGGTTCATCTTTCCAAATACAGCGATACGCGTGTAATAAACTTCAAAATCTATTTGCGACTTCGATTTCATCTCACTACTGTCACTCACACACTGTAGCCAATGTAAACCATAAAAATTATTTATCTACATAAAGTTGATTTTTGGTTAAATCCCACTTAACACACTGCTATAAACAGTAAGTACTGTACAGTATGTAGGGCGTCTGAGTGTAAGCCCCAGAGAACCCAGTTTTCTGCTGAAGCTAGCCGTGTGTGCACTTACACTAATGAACTGAGCTCTGTTACACATCTGATATAGCACACTCGCTGATGTGTGTGTATATCATAAACCAGTGGCGTTCTCATAATTCGCCTCTCTCTCCGGGGTCCTGAAGCGCCGCTGCGACACCGGATACCACCTGAGTGGAGCGAGGGCCGTCTAACGCGCTGCCTGTCAGCAATTACCTCACGTTAAAATCCCCCCTTGAGCAGCAAATTGAATCAGGCCGGGCTATCACTGTCTGCCCTGTCTCCAAACTGCAGAGTTCTAAACTCGATTATAGGTTATAAACTCTGACTTCTTTAAGAACTAGATCTCTTAGCCTGCCGATCGATCGCACTGTGTGTCTACTGAGGCCCGAAACTCAAAAAGGTCTTTTCTGTTCTTCGGGGCTAATCTGTATTTATTTGCTTTTATTTTAGCAAGGAGGCCCCAGCTGAGGATATGAAATGTCATAAAAAGGCATTGATCAACAAAAAGGACCCTTATTAATAACCTAAAATGGAAAAAGCAAATTGAATTGTAAATGAACACTGCCATGAGCAAGCAAGCAGGAACAGAGGCAGGATAAACTGCCACTTATGACCTAAGGAAGTTAGGGTCGTTCTGTGATTTAAGTGTGTTGGCTGCTTAGGACCCTCACGGCTAAAAGATGCCTCATGAGATGAGATCAATTCTGCATTCACGTGCTCACTGGATGGTCCTATTGCCCAGTCACATTTAAGCGGACAGCCAACATTAGCTACCCCGATCTGTTTTTACTATTTTCAAGACTTCTCCCTAGTGGAAAAATGTACACAGGCATGCTTAAAGATAACGATTTGTTTTTGATAACCTTTGTCAATCTAACACTCTCAAGGCTTGAGTGGAAAATACTAGACAGCAAGTGAATGAACAGTTCTCGAAGTTGATGTGTTGGAAACAGGTAAAATGGGAAAGCATAAGGATCTGAGGAACTTTCACAAAGGCCAGACTGTGATATCTAGATGTCTAGTCCTATTTTGATAGGACTTTTGGTACCTACCCAAAGTCGTCCAAGGAAGAAGAACTGCTGAACTGCTGACTGGGTTACCCAAGACTCACTGACACACATGGTGATGAAGCCGTCTGGTCTGATATCACAAAAAAGTTACTGCCAGTGTGATGCTCTGGACAATGTTCTGCTGGGAAACCTTGGGGAGTGGCATTCATGTTGACAAGTACTTTTTGACATATACCACCTACCTAAACATTACTGCAGACCAAGTACACGCCTTTAAGAAAACTATATTGCAGCAAAGCTAATCACTGATGGTTTTTTCTATCATGGTGCTTTCTTTTTTTTGAACAACTATATTTTTAATTACTGTGGAGTTTCCAAGGTTTGGAAAAAGTTCATCTTTTTTTGGTCTGGGAAAAAACAATAAAAAAAATACTTTAAACAAAGCAAGATTAAAATAAACAGTATAAACAAACAGTAAAAACAAACAAAAAAACAAACAAACAAACAAAAAAAATCCAAACAGTAAAAATAACAGTATAAACAAACAGTAAAAAAATTAATAAATAAAAAAATTATATATATATATTTATTTATTTATTTTTAAATATATATACGTTTTTTTATTGTTTGTTTATACTGTTTTTTTTACTGTTTGGATTTTTTACATTAATAATCTTGCTTTGTTTAAAGGTTTTTTTTTTTTTTTTTCCTCCCACCAAAAAAAGATTGACTTTTTCCCAACCTTGGAAATTCCACAGTATATATATATATTTATTATTATTTTTGTATTATTATTTATTTATTTATTTTACTCTGAAGAACTCATCAGATGTCTGCCAAAACTATGTCAAGACTTTATTCAGATACAAACTTGGGAAAGTATTGCAGTAAAAAAAAAAAAATCCTATAGCAGAAATAATCAGTATATAAAAAACTACCTATTGTTTAGTTACTCTACATCCCACAATTTACCCATGTTATTTTCTTATCTGTACCTTTGCAACAAAGTAATTGGACTTAATTGAACCATTTAAAATTTAATTAGTTCAATTTATAGATATTAATGTTTAGTAGATAATGTATACCATTTTGCTGCTACGGTACTTACATGGATCGTCCAGTTTATGGCTGGTGAGGTTCAGTAGATAATTTATGGACCTATAGATGGATTTATAGATCATTTATGTTTCATTACGATTTCAAATTCAGTTAATGTGGACTATACTTCATCACATTGTGGACAGATAAGCATCATTTGACACATTGACAGTCCGTAGATGATTAGTAGTGTCTAAGGCAGAGTATCCCAATTAAGTGCTACCTTTTATTGTCCTAAGCCATAAACAGTAAGTGACTATATGCTGATGGCTAGTTTGGCACGCACACACACACACCTACACACACACACACACACACACACACACACACACACACACACACACACACACACACACACACACACA
>JAQMYK010000038.1:31441411-31460294 GCA_030014345.1 Clarias buthupogon | reverse complement strand
ACACACACACACACACACACACACACACACACACACACACACACACACACACACACACACACACACAGAGGAAGTGGTCATAGGTGGCACTGTAGAGCTGCTTATGTACCAGGATTGGTGTGTGTGATCGACAGCTGTCATATTTAAGTGCATGCCTGAAGTCTCTGCAAATTTGACCCTTCAAGATTGAAAAGGTAAAATGGTAAGGGTTAAGTGTGTGTGTATGTGTGTGTCTATTTCTAAATGTATGTGGAGTGTGTGGTTAGCGTAGGGGTCCGTCTCTGACCACGGTGACTCTCTCAGGCTGTTTGCCAGTCCTGGACTCTTTGATATTGCTGGACATTAGCATTTGTTAAGTGCTTTGGTCAGAAACACTTAACATGGCCTGTGGTCACTAAAAGAAATCAGCAGGGTGAAATATTCATCGTGGAGGATTGGTGGTTTTCCTTTAGGCCAGGACTAAAAGCTCGGCCTGGTTTTGTATGTTAACTGAGGGCTTTAAAGCAGAAATGCCACAACTTATACGATGAACCTTATCATGGGTCGCTTTGCCTAGCATTTTGTACAATTGACTTTTTCCTCGCAACAAAAATCCTTCAAAAATCTGATTTCATGATGATTAACATGTTCTAACCCAACAGGTATCAAAACATATTTACTGTATAACTCTTCCTGAATGCACCTTGCACAGATTTTTAACTGTTTGAGTTATTTCCATATGAAGTCGAAATTTGATGTAATGTATTTTTTGTTCCTCATTTTTAATTAACCTAATATTTTAATGTCAAACATTTAAATCAAAAAGTAACACATATAAACATATACAGTAAGTCTAAGAAATTTCACCTCTGCTTATTAATCATGTACACAGACCTGACAGTTAAATCACACAACGTTTTGATTTTCACAACGTTTTGAGAGCTTTCATTTCTGCAGAAAGCTCTGACTCATAGCCAGATGCTTGCGTGTATCTACGTACGTGTTTCTGACACATGCTTTTTTTTTTTTCAATAGCCTCATCACCCCTGAGCCCCCCTCTCCACTTTACAACGAACTGCATTTCTCTGGGTTTTTTTCCCCCCAGCAGTCTCCTTCTCTAAACCACACACCACATGTCATGAGGCTGACCTTTAAAACAAGCCTCGAGTTTCTGTCACTCTTAACT
The DNA here is from genome assembly GCA_030014345.1 of Clarias buthupogon. Taxonomy (NCBI): domain Eukaryota; kingdom Metazoa; phylum Chordata; class Actinopteri; order Siluriformes; family Clariidae; genus Clarias; species Clarias buthupogon. The sequence continues at coordinate 31,459,129 of JAQMYK010000038.1, read as the reverse complement.
CGTGGCGTATTAAAAGGAGGTGTTGGAAAAAGGAAAATTATAAATGGAGGTGACCCAGAAAAGAGACGAATTCTAGCAGCTAGCTAAGAATGATAATTATAACATGCTTGTATATGATCTTTCTGAAATATTATAAAATGGAATATTGTAACTTAAAAAAGCAAGTACATTAATTTTTTATATTGTTTATATTATTATATTATTTTACTCTGTTGATTTAGGAATAGACCTAAACTTTTTTAAAGGGACTCCATGTATGGGATTTGTTTGCCCAGCACATCCCACAGGTGCTTGACTGACTTGAGATCTGGGGAATTTGGAGGCCAACTCAACACTCTTTGTCACGTTCGTCAAACCATACCTGCACAATGTTTGCAGTAAGTCAGAGAGCATTATCCTGCTGAAAGAGGCCATTAGGCAATACAGTTGCCATGAAATGTTGTATTTGGATTGCATCAGTGTTTTATATAGGTGGCGTATGTCAATGTAAAAAAAATACACATGAATGGAAGGACTCACTCACTCATAGTCTATACCGCTTTATTCTCTATACAGGGTTGCAGGGGCTGTGGAGCCTATCCCATGAGACTTAGGTCACAAGGAGGGGTACACCTTGGACTGGGTTGCCAATCCATCGCAGAGCAAACACACACATACAGTACTGTACATATATATACTCACACGCTCATTTGCACACTTTGGGAAATTTGAAGATGCCAATTAGCTTATCTGCATGTCTTTGGACTGTGGGAGGTAACTGAAATACCCGGTAGTGATGGGTCGTTCATGAAGGATTCGTTCTTTTTGAACGAGTCTTTAATGTGACTCAGAAAAACGAGTAGTCTCAGAGAGTGATTTGTTCATTTTTTACTGGGCGCGCTTGCGCAAAGCATCGCGAAACCTCCATAGGTTATGTACAGGAAACAGAAACGAGTAGTTACCTCTCAAGTCACCTGGTCCAAATCGTTTGTTCGTTAGACAAAATGCAATGCAGTACACAGGAAACAGAATTGAGCGTCTCTTCTCATAAGTCGTTTGATTCGTTCGTTCTTTTGTCACGTGTCTCTCATAGAGTCTCATAGAGGAAACAGAATTGAGCAACATGCAAACTCCATGCTCACAGACCCGAGGTGGGAATCGAACTCGGTCCCTGGAGGCTACAATAATAACCACTAAGCCGCCATGCCGCCCACTGTGTGTATATTTTTAAAAAATGCTCTTGGTCAGTTTTAAATCCCTTGTTACATGCAGTCAATGCACTGTTATAGTTTTTTTTTCACATTTAGCTTATCTTGAGTATTAGAAGCCAAAAATAATAAGCCTAGAAATTAGTTTAAAAAAAAACATCTGAACATTTTTGTACTCAGAGTGAAAGTAGCACCAAGTCTGGTCTTTGAAATGCATGTGGTGGGGTGATCAGAGTTTTATGGTGGTGTTGTATCAGTAAAAATAGAGCAAAAATAAAAACCCTGAATCAATTGCTCACTCTTGCTCACTCGCTCACTCACTGAGTAGTTTTATGTGTGTGTGTTGCACCTGGACATTAAACGTATATAAGAAATGCCTAGATGGGGGAACACTGAAGGATGTTCATGACGTTCGTGTCTACTGACACCTTTGTTTTATAGGCAGAATCATCCTCTTCATCATTATGTGCTGTAGGAACTCTTCTGCCGGACCAGGCTAGATTGGTTAGCCTTTGCTCCCCACACGCATCAGTGTGATTTCGGCCACTTCTGTTAGGTACTAACCACTGCACACCATTAACACCCCACCTGCAAGACCTGCTGTTTTGGAGATGCTCTGACCTACAGTAGTCTTCTAGTCATAACAATTTGGCCCTCAGATCCTTAAACCTGACCACTGCAACCTAATTTATCCTTCTATTTTAACAAAATAGTCACCATTATCCATATGGTTTTAAATATAAATGCTAAAATTTGTTGCGTATATATCATGTCTATATTTCAATAAATAGCATACCACAATGTTAAAAAAAAGTGTTAAATAAAAGGTTAAAACATTTGCCTGAAGTTCAACATGACAAAAATAAACAGTTTAACAGTTTAACAGTTTCACATGCCAAAAATAAAAGGTCAGACAGTTAAAGCTATAAAAGCCCATTGCTTGCTTCCTTAGCTTTGCGCTGCAGCTATGAGGCTAATGGTGCTAACATGTAGAAGGAAGTATAAAGCTGTCAGATTAGTATCATGTAAGCTGCAGTCCTTCACTGTTAGATTTGACTCAACCAAAAATCACTGACGTACAATTCAACCTTCACATTTGAACAGAGGACTATGTTGTGGTTTGCGCCGTCAAATAAAGACTGCAAACAGCAGGGTGAGAGTAGGAGGGCACTGGCATGGGAACAAGCATCACACTGTGGTTAAATGGTTTCTGTGTAGAAACTCACCTTTTACCAGAATCGGCGACTCGTGCAGTGATGCCACTCTATCTACAGAAAAGAAAAGAGATTCAAGATGGCTGCTGCAGCATTTACTGTAGCACTGCGATTAACTTTTTTGCCTGTTTGTCTAGATAGTACTGTTTCATGGACGGGCGAAGAAGCACATCAGAACGTCTGTTGGAGAGATTAAACTTCAGCTGCGTAATGATGTAGTTTTGGTTAAAAAAATTGTAGCTAGAGGTTTTATCATTGCCTGATAACTACATTAGTCTCATAGCTCCGGTGGAAAACTAAGTAACAAATATCACACATGGCTAATTGGAAATATTTAGGAACTGACTACAATCTTACACCGAAAGGCTTCTCAGTGTTTTTTATATTGTTAACGCTACTAAGCAATACCATTTCTACATTTCTAAACAATTAATCCTGCGTCATTGAGTTGTGTTATCCGTGTTTTTAAGAGAAGTGCTTTCTAAACAGGCTCCTTGTGAAACAGTTCATTTCATTTCATTTTCTAAAATTGTTCTTCTTAGAACTTTGTAATGAAACAGTTTATATACAGTACTGTTTGACCAGAGTGTCAGGTTCCATCCATCATCCAAAAGGAACCCTGTTATTGAATTAGTTGTGTTTTTTGTAAAATGGCACCTGTTAATATCCCTTTATTTATAACCAATAGTTTTTTTCATTATCATTAATATTATAATAATACTTTACTTTTTAATATTATATTATTCTACTACATATAGTAAAATATTATACAACAATTAGTTACAACTGAGTAATTTGTTTGTAAAATTGTAAAATTGAATCAGAGACGTTTCACGAGTGGTGATAATAGATGGTAACAGGACTGGAACGTCTAACTACTGTATGTGTATCACTCCAAGTTACAGGCATTCTAACAATTAATAATTTTACTGTCAGTTGCAGCATAAGTGAAAGTAGGTCGGTCTGATCTGCCATACTGAGGGGAGAGCAACTGCCTGCTGAAAACCAGTCACAGAAGAACTTTCCGCAAGGAAACACAGATGATAACATGATGTCATCTTAAAAAACACTTTGACTCATTAATAATTGCTTCTAAGTCATTATGAAACACATCTGACCCATCAGTGTTCTTTTATTCACTGCTACAAAGGTAACTGGTTCCTAACATAAGGCTGAATTCCAAATCCCTCTCTAACCCCTGATTAAGGGCACTACTTGGTGTGTGGAGCAACTGATTGTACACCCTAGTGCCCTACACTGTAAAAAAAAAAAAAAAAAAAAAAAGTTTAGCAACAAGTTGCACAGCTTTTTTACGTTTACTCAACTTTTAAAGGAATTTGCTGGCCAAGCTAAATATTTCACAATATTTCATTTGGTTGACACAACGTGTACACAGTTTAAAATCTTAAGTTGACTCAACTTGTAATTCAAATATTTGACTCTGAAGCCAAACTAACACAGACATTTTTACATCCCTTACCTTACTGAGTACTGAAGCGACGCTACTCCTTTACTTTTAAACACTTCGGATTTTTCTCGAACTTTCGTTAACTGAGCGCTCTATTGCTGGGAAAAAGCCAGGACAAAAGTGGGAAAAAAGTAGATACGTTTATGAACGGTTACCTCAATAACTCCTGTACAGTGCGGTAACATGAAGCCTAACGTTCACTTCATACACCTCAGTAATGTCAGGGTGCCTCAATATAGCGATAAGCGGAAAACACACCAACTTCAGATACATATAACGCTAACTGTCTAAAATACCTGTAAGCTAACTGAAACATATTTTTTAAAAAGCAATACTTCCCCAGAATAACGAGAATCAGAACGAAAAAGAGCTTTATTACCAGGAATTTGTTTTGGTGACGGAGCCTCCAGAGACGACAAAACAAACAACATGGGAGAAAAAGAAGTTATAAATATCAGTGGTATTGCACAATATATTGCAAATAAGTCAAATAAATATCTGTGGTATTGCACAGGATATTACTCAGTAGTATTGCACACATTATTGCACATATATTTATTGCACAGTGAGAAGAATGTTTAACTGTTCATGCGGTAAATTGCCTGAAAGGTAAATTCATGAGGTAAATTGCCTGGTTAATTTGATCTGGAGCAGTGCTGGGATGATTGTAGTAAAAGCTGATGTGAAATCTATACACAAGACCCTCACATAAGTCCCTGATTTGTCCAGATGGTGCAGGATGGAGTGCAGTTCCATGTGGACTGCATCATCGACAGACCTGTTTGCTCTACTGTATAAACAAACTTCAGGGGGTCCAGTAAGGGTCCAGTGATGTCCTTCAGATAAGCCAACACCAGTCTTTCGCAGTACGCAAAACGGCTACCTTCACCTCTTTAGTACAGTTTGATAGGGTCAGTCCGGCGGGTGGGGGAGTTGGGGAGGTGGCGGGTGATTGGTTGTGGGTCTTAAAAAATCAAAGGTAAATTTCTGGCTCAACTTGATTTTTTTTAGTTTATTCAGTCGGTGTCTTCAAAGTTTTGAAGAACACAATGTTACCTGCTGTCTCAACAAATACCACTGTACGAAGTTGGACCAACAATACAATATTAATTCATTCAACATTTATCTAGTTGGATTTTTTTTTACCGTGCTTTCCGCTATTTGGGATTTAAACCCGGAACCAGGAAGTTAATGGTGCTGAAATTCTAAAGAGGAAGAAGTGAGAAACTTACAACATTTACAGGACTGTCCACCACCTCCACGATTTAGTCTCCTAACCTTTTGGCTACATAGTACCCATAAGAATTTAAAACTACTTTCATCCCTGTTAATTACACTAACTGTCGGTGGCTAATTGTGGGTCACCATCTTCGGCAGTCGCCAAAGGAAAAGTAATGGCGGAGCAAAATAAGTGGTTAAATAAAGAGACAAATCATAATCTGTTCATGATAAGTGGTTTTTGAGGAAAATCTCTATAAAGGCAATATCACATTTGAGGTTGTGCTGTGGTGCTGAATATCAGCACGGCTGTGATGCCTTGAGCACTCATGCAGCGCCCTTGTGTTTACAACTGCATCACAGCCGTGCTGATATTCAGTACAACGGCACTCCCTCTCATGTGATATTGCTTAAATAACAACTACCATGCATTTCTTGTACTACAGTATATTTTTCGCAGCACATAATTCAATACTTTTTCTATGCATGTGCTTGAATAAGACTGATGCTGTGAATGTAAGAGCGGTGCAGTTGTGCATCTTACTGTACGTTTACAGAGTAGGAGGTGGCTGGCATGGGAAAAGAGCATTGCACTGTGGTTTACTGATCTCTGGGTAATTTCACACATCACTACATCACAAGCCTTTGTTGTAACTGTGGCTGGTGACAGGGTGCAGTCTTATACCACACCATCGCACAAAAGAAAAGAGATAAACAGCCATCGAAACTAAACTAGTTTGTTAAACTAAACTAGTGCACTTGTTCTTGTGCTAATCTGCAGGACATTTTTTGGTTATTAATTAAGAAAAAAAAATACAAATAAAAGCCAGACCTGTGACTAAAGATTGCAGAGACAGATAGATAGATAGATAGAGAGAGAGAGAGAGAGAGAGAGAGAGAGAGTAGCAAAGAGGGGAAAAACACAGCCATCATGTCTGTATGAAATTCCATCTTGTTTTAAGATACATTGTGTCTATGAAACTCGGTACCGTGCAGATGACCGCGAAACTGCTCCGCAGTGGTGTGACAGCAGGACCAGATTTCTCTTTCTGTCTCTCTCAGAGTCTCCTCCGTTCCCCTCCTTCGTTTTCCCTCCCTTCTAGCTCGGGGGTTCTAAAATTTGAAAATCGATTTGACATTAGTGTCCTCTGATGAGGGGAAAACCGAGACCGGTTTGACCAAACCATAAAGCGGAGCTCTGTGACAGCATGTCAGGACCTGAGAATAAAATACACTGGCTGTGCACGGGGAGAAAACAAAACAAAAATCGTTTAAAATATTTGGACGCTCACGCTGACCGAAACCTCAATGTAAAATCAAACCAAGGCTCTGTAGTGGCACGAATACAGGTGCGGTAACGGTCTGTAGTCTGGTGGGGGCGGGGGAGTCAACTGTCCAAATCTGACTCAAAATAATGTTAAAAGCAATAAATTCAAAACACTATTGTTGTTTATCTGCGCTTAAATGTCAAGGCATTGATCTTTATCAAAGTAGATGGTTTTTTTTTCCCTCTGGCAGCACATCCAGATGTGCTTAATCTATGTCAACATTAACCTGTTTTTTTTTTTTTTTGCATTTATTGAAGCAAGACATAGTCATACTTTTTATATTTATGGTTATGCGGAACGTCTGTGAAACATTTCAGTTCCTGTTATCATTTATATCAGAAACATTTTTAAAGTTAAAAAATATTACTTGCCATATTACCAAGAAACTGCAAACCTGTTAATAGTGTCTTGAAAAGGTTTAAAGTAACTCCTTCCTTAAATCCTTTAAAAAAAAAAGCAGAACAAATCACTAAATTTTGTTATTATTTATAGCTAATTAAATCTTCTGATGGAGAACTTCACCACGTTACTCATTTTTTAAAATCAGTGTATAAGGAATGTCCCAGACTCAACAATGCTTTAGGACGAGGGCTTTAATCTAAACTTGTGATTTGTCTTGCAAAAGGTGCAGGAGAAACGTTAACCGGGACTGGATAATGCTTAACAGCACCTGCTTACATTCATACTGGAAAAATTTAATAAAAAAATAATTGTCACTTCAGGTGCATCATCTGTCCTGATCATCAGTCTTTGATGCTGGTCCTGATGCTGTACGAAATGCATGAACACTTCTCCTGACAGAAATGAGTGAATGTGGGGAATGCGGGTGGCTTTTAATAACCAAACAACACCGACCATATTGGGTTTTTACCACACTGATTCAGCCACTGTGGGAAGTACAGGAGTGTGGCAAATCGTCTTAGGTTAGTGTGGGTGATGGTGACGGGTCCTCGCCGCTGCCTTGATGTTACAATACCGTCTGTTCACATGGTCTGACAATGCTGCTTTTCTTTTAGCATGTAGAAGTGAGTAGCAGACATGACCGTCTGGTGACAGCATTATTTTTTTTTTTGCATGTGATATTTTTACACGATTGCTACACATGCGCAAACTGGCACTAAGAAAGCACCGTTCATCAGAAATATGCTTTGCCATTGCGAATTAAATACTCACAACAGTTTTTTTCCCACAGCGAGCCCTCTCTAATGAGAGAAGTGGTGAAAACACGTACGGATAGCCATCAAAAAACCAACGACTTCCTCCGTACGTGTTTCACTTCCTGCTTCTGCATATGAGCAGCGCAAAACGGCCGGGCCTTTGCGTGAGAGCCACGAAGACAGACAGTCCTCCCCACAGCATGCAGACCGGAAAAGGCAGCATCACACTACTGAACCGTTTCTCACTTCTGCTGTCTCTTATACACACACACACACACATAATATATATACACACACACACACACACACACACACATTGTCTGAGAACTCTCTCGAAATTAGATTGGTTTGTTGATGATGCGAGACCATGGACTTTTTTAATGTCTGCAAAATTTGGCAGATGTCTCAGCAAAACAGGAATCGATACAGATCTGTCTCAGTCACACACATTTGCACAAAATCATGCCTGCTTAAAAGAGCTGCTACAGGAAGTAAAGGAGATCTGATGCAGAATGTCTTAATCTTGTTCGACTGTCAACAGGAAAATCACACAGACGTTGTGGCTTGTATTTTAAGTCAGCTCTTTTCTTTGGCAGTCCTCGCTCTGAGATTCTCACTGATGTCCATCAGAGACAAGCAGCTTTTTGGACGTAGTATCAAGTTTATTTTAATGAGCAGTGTGAAATTTCGGTATTGGTGGTGGGAGAGAGCAAGTAGAAGTGTTAAAGAATGATCCTAATCACCAATGCATTAACGAAGCCAAGAGATGCTCGAGGTGATCGATGGAAGAGAATTAGTGACAGGTCTCGGATCAGATCAGGTCATTAGAGTCATGGTCTGTGTAAGAAATAGGTTCGAGATTTAAGGCATTTCGTCTAATATTCAACCGTAGTGTGTACAATTGTCTGTATGTGTGTGTTTCTGGGTGTGTTTGCGGGTGTGTGTGATGGATGTGCTGTTTTTCTCATTCTCAAACCAAGGGGCTATGAAGGAGCCGCAATGTCGACCACAGTCCTCAAACATACTGATTCATCTCCCTCGTTCTCTCCTCACCCCATCAGTGCATTCGTTTACTCACTCGATCGTTCGTTTGTTCATTATGTAAATCGTGACTCACCCGCGCTAGCTGAGGGAGCCTGAGTGAATTCAACGTTCCCATGAAGCATCTGCAGGGTTTTCCATGAATCACTCTGTCATCATATCTGTCAGAAAGAGACACAGGTAAATGTCAGCTGGAAACGATTTAAAATCTGTTTTTGAATCATTCACTTTTTAAATCAGGTTTTACTCAACAATCTGATTTTTTCAATCTTAGAAATAGCTATCAAGAGGTGATATAATAATTGCAATTTTTACCGGGTTGCTGACTTTTGACGGACGGCCTCCTCTAGGCGTGCCGTATAATTTCCATATTTTCCTTATTTTTAATAATTGTTAGGAATGGTTTAAAAAAAAATTAGATTGCTTTTCCAGAATTTGTTTTGATAACTTGTTGTTTTTAATCACGCTGTCTGTTTTGTCTTTGGGGCATTTATATTCAGATCATGTGACACTTGAAGGTCATTCAGGACATTCAGCTGAAAATGAGACTTCTGATGCGAATGACTAATTTAGTGGTTTGATGGTTATATAGTTGAATACGTTTACTTTATTTAGTTAATATTTTTGCCAACTATGTTATGTTTTTCTTCACACTATCATAGGTAATGTTATGTTCATTACTTAAAGGGTTAAAGCCTCCTCTTAATTCTCCTTAAATTTTATTAAATTGAAGTAGGCGGCACGGTGGCTTAGTGGTTAGCAGTGTCACCTTGCACCTTCAGGGTCCAGGTTCGATTCCCGCCTTGAGGTCTGTGTGTATGGAGTTTGCATGTTCTCCCAGTGGTTTCCTCTAGGTACTCCAGGCTTCCTCCAAAAGACATGCGGCTGACATTCCCAAATTTCCCTAGTGTGTGAACGAGCGTGTGTGTGTGCCCTGAAAATGAGAGACAAAAATGCCCTTCAGGAAGCCTTGAGTATTTGGCTGGGCACAAGCCTTTTCGAATGAGAAATAAACATGGTCTCATGCGACCAAGGATAAACTGATGCAAAAACAAGAGAACATGTATTCTCTGTGAAACATGGTGGTGGAAGTTTCTCTTCAGCCGAGACTGAGGGTCTAGTTATGACAGATGGAATCATGAACAACTTCAATTACCTGTTGACACAAAAGCTGCAGGCCTCTGTTAGACAGCTGAAGATGAATAAAAATAGTGTAGATGAAGATGAAAATTAAGATTATGGAATTCATTGCATGAATTATGGAATTCATTTAAGCATTTCAATGCATATCGTACTGTGTATGACTGTGTATGTGACAAATAAAATTTGAATTAGAATTTTGAATTTTGAATTTGAATTTTGAATTTGAATTTTTAATTTGAATTTGAATTTTGAATTTGAATTTGAATTTGAATTTTGAATTTAAATTTTGAATTTGAATTTTTAATTTGAATTTTGAATTTTGAATTAGAATTAGAATTTTGAATTTGAATTTTGAATGGCTCAATCAGAGACCAGCTTTAAAATCATATCAAAAACCTGTGGAATGGCTTTAAAAGAACTGAGGAAAGGAAATCTCCATGCAATTTGAAGCAGTTTTGCAAATTAGAGTATAGTAAAAAATAAACAAATCAAGATGTATTAATGTAACTAATGTAACTAACACTCAGTGCTCTATTACAAGTAAAAGGTGCTTTAACAAAGTACTAGGTAATGACAGGTCATTGAAAGTTTCTAAAATGTGTACATGCTTTTTTTTTTTACTTGAATTTTGTTATATCACATATTTTTCTTTATGATATTTGTCAGATAGATAGATAGATAGATAGATAGATAGATAGATAGATAGATAGACGGACGGACGGACGGACAGATAGATAGATTGATAGATTGATAGATACCCGCAGTTGAGGGTTAATGGCCTTGCTCAAGTGACTTCAATTCAGCATTATGCCACAAACACTGATAGGAAATACTTAAAAGTAAGAATCCTGTACTGTTTAACTGGCAGACCTCAGGAATTAATTAAAATCACCACCAGCACCACCACAGTGAGCACTGGAGCCTCCCAAGGCCATATACTCTGATCCCTTGCTGTTCACATTGCTGACTCATGAACACTGCAAAACCCTGCTTCAATCACATTGTCAAGTTTTCTGATGACACCTTGTGCATCTAATTAGCCACGGAGATGAGTCAGGATACAGACGAGAAGTGGAGCAGTTCACTGACTGGTATAGAAACAGAAATCGTGCTTCTTAATGTGGTCAAAACAAAAGAATTTATTGTTGGATTTAGGATGACTCACAGAGGTCACTTGCATATACGGCGCCACGGCACAGACAACGATGTGCATCAACATCTCCTCTAAGAATGCTGGCTTGCCGATTGCGCAACACGTCGCTAAAATCTTCAATACCTGCCTTAACCAAACAAAAAAACAAAAACTTTGGTTTCTTCATTTCCTGTGGTCGAAACCTCCATGACCTAGAAGTAAAGCTACTCTATTGATAAACAAAAGTCTTTTTAGTCATTCATTTGTGTCCTCTAATGACACTCCTCCTTTGACAAAAGTTTGAACCCTTTAACCAAGAGAGTAGAGGCATTGCAACATCTCACTCTGCAATGAAACAGCAGAGAGCACCATTGGAGACTCTCCTCTTTTTGAGGCCAGTTACCAAAAATGCTTCATCTGCAAAGCCACCAGAATTACGTCTTACCAAACAAAGGCTTTTAGATTGATAACGAGCAACGATGATTGGGTCCACACACCTGTGCCATTGCTGCCTGGGCGCACCAGAACGACAGTGGGCACATTTACATTAACATTTTTTACATTTAGGCATTTGGCAGATGCTCTTATCCAGAGCGCCTAACAAAAAGTGCTTTGAAGTTTCCGTCACTGGATACATACTTACACTGGGTTACTAGGTTACTGAGTGCCATTTGTGGGGCAACTACAGGAAGCTAGTGCAGGGAGCGGAGAAGTGGGAGGTGTGGGAGAACTTGGGAAGGTTGAAAACGAGACGTGCTGCTGCATTTAAAGGGGACATACAGTACCAATACCATTATAACAGAATTTTATAATAGGACAATTTTATGTGAAGACCTCCAAAAAGCCCCAGTTGCTGGAAAAAAAACATCACGCTATGATGTGATGTAACTCAATGTGATGTCACTCAATGTGATGTTACTCAGGAGGTTTTTGGCATATGTTTATGGAATGGTCACGGCTGAAACTTTTGAGTTATTAAAAATCACTCTGCAATTTTGCATCCTCAATGTCTTGAGATCACATTGGCTCAGTTTGGCAGTGATTGTGTAAATCTCCTAGGGGAAGTATATCAACTTCCATTGAGTATATTTTTTCAACCAACCCCAAATAACCGACTTCCTGTTGAGTAGAGCCCATGACATGCACAGCGAAAGTTGTTCAGCTTAATGAGATCTAAATGTGTACCGAGTTCTGCATGTATACGTGCCAGTGTGTATGAGCTATGCAGCAAAATTTTGTGTAACGGCCATGTTCCACTCCCAGGGACCAGCCGCTCAGGCGTCTTAAAGGCAGCAGCGTCTGACCTGTGTGCTGACTTTCATGACTTTTAGGGCATGTTAAGACCCTCAAAAAGCCCCAGAATCTGGAAAAAAAATCCTTAGAAGAACAATAGAGTACTTCACACACTATTATATCAAAGGGCTGTTGTCATAGTGCTTGGACCCTAAAAATCCCTTCAACCAGACTCTGTAACGCATGCTTGACTCCCAAAAATCACCTGATCTAAATTTAACTAAAGAAACTAAAACAAAAAGTAACCACCATTATTAACACAGTCTCATCTTCTGGACTGTACCCATGACCATGGAAATCAATAATTTTATTTATCTTTACCATTTATCCATTTTAGGGTCACAGGGGTCCTGGAAGTCTATCCCAGGGAACTCGAGGCACAAACTAGGACATACCCTGAATGGCAGGATCACACCAATGCACACTACATCATATTAATTACCATAATTCTACATTGTATGACTTTCGACTGTGGAAGGAAACCGGAGAAAAAACACTAATCATGGGAAGAACAAATGGCATATTTTTGCCAGCAAATGTAAACACTCTACAAAATATTAACGATTTCTTTTCACTTTAAACTTCCAAACTGTCTTACCAAACAAAGGCTTTTAGATAGATAACGAGCAACGACGATTGGGTCCAATCACCTGCGCTATTGCTGCCTGGCCGCACCAGAATGACAGTGAGCACTTTTACATTTACATTTTTTACACTTAGGCATTTGCCAGACGCTCTTATCCAGAGCAACTTACAAAAAGTGTTTTGAAGTTTCCGTCACTGGATAGATACTTACACTGGGTTACTAGGTTACTAACTAAGTGCCGGAAAACCACTAATCATGGGGAGAACAAACGACATATTTTTGCCAGCACGTTTCAAATGTAAACACGCTACAAAATATTTATGATTTTTTTCACTTTAAATTAAAAACAAAAACTTTTAAGACAAAAACTTTTAAGCTCAAAAGAGTTTGGGCATTTTAGCATTTATTTTCAGAGAATTGTCTAAAATCATTTGGTTTACTGAAATTTATCTATATTTATGACATTTTCACTTGCAAAAAAATATTATTTCTTTTTGCAGTGAAGCAGCAATAGTCCTTAGTCTTCCTTGTCATAGTGCACCACCAAGTTACTCAGAGGTAAAGCAAGAAACACCAAAATGGAGGAACAGGGTGCTGGGAAATAAAAATCTTCTCACGAAGTCAACGGAAAACGGGGTGACTCAGAACAGAAAATAAGAATTTTAACAGATTTTATTAAAACTTGGAAAATGTAAATAACGCAAACAAGAATGAGAAGCTCGAACAGACAACAGTCAAAACATAACGAAGACGTTTTGAATAAATGTCGAAAAAGGTGTTGAATACTGAATGAGTATTATAAATATATCTGAGTATATATACCAGACACAAATTAGTCAGATATATGCTAATATGCACAACCTATTAAAAATAAGGAGTCTAGAACGCACTAAGAATTGACAGACAAGTGATCGGGCAAACCTCAGTGGACTTAAAGCAGTCTTTAATGTCCTTAAAAGGGACAGTTGTGTATCTTGCTTTTTAAAACAAGGTAAGAACACTGCCGTAACCTTCATGGGATGCGAACAAAATAACACAACATTTTCTTCAAAGACTGTAAGTATGGAAAGATTTCAAAGGTACACTTTTTGTTGTAATAGAAGATGCTTTTAAAAAAGTAGGAGAAAGAATAGAGAGAGAGAGAGAGAGAGAGAGAGATTCACAGACACCCACACATCTCACTGCCGGAAACCAGATCTGAGCTTGTCACGAAAGTGGTGTCTGCGTGAATGTCAACCGATGCAGAATTCCGCATGTTGTAGTCTGCAAAACTCTCTCTCTCTCTTCTCTTTCTTTCTCTGTCTCTCTCTCCCTCTCTAACACATGTTCTCACACACATCATACACACAGTTCCCCTCATTCGCTGAGAAGAAGCAAGCCTCTAACCACAACCACATGGCCCCAGCAAAGCACCTGTCTCCATGACAGAGAGAGAGAGAGAGAGAGAGAGAGAGAGAGACAGACAGAGAGAGAGAGAAAGTGTGTAGCTGCCACAGTTGACACCATTGTGTGAAATATGTGTAAACAGCACTGTTACGAGACTGGGGGGTCATGCAAGACATAAGTTTTGACAAAACAAAGTTTTGGTCAGTTGTTGGATTGAGTCAGGAGCTTTACCGCTTGACCATTAAAAACTGAAAGAAGGAGATCAACAACAACGACTTAGCGCTGCAAATAAATTTAAAGCCAGGTGTGTACGTTAAAGTGGCACAGTTTACAAAAGTACACAGTGCAAAAAAAAACAACAACAACAACCCAGTATTCACCCTTGTACTGAATATGATTATGGTCGACATGTCAAAGCAGTAGAGGCTCATGATCAGTTGCTAACCCAGTAACTGTGTCTTGTTGTGCCTGTAACTCGAGACCTCATGTTTTTTTCATGTCTATGTCTGTAACTGCGTGTGTCTATGTATGCACACAGGTTTACAAGCCAGCGTGCGCATGCAGCACTTTTCTCAGGGCCTATATTTGAAGCAGGCAGGAGGAAAGCGTGGGAAACGACGTCAGCACTGTGGTCAGAGAGAGAAAGAGAAAGACAAACCCTCTCTCCTGACGGTTAAGAAAGAATAAAATCGAAGTATAACCCAAATCGTCTTGCTTCCACACGTTACTAACCTGACCCGACGAGAAGACCGCTGCAAACGTCAGACACGCATGTTAATGAGTGAAACGCGAAGTGTGACATGTACTTCATGAGCTCGACAGTGGAGCTGCAGGTTTGAGAAACAGCAGCTCGTTATCTGTTCATCAGGAGTTCAGAAGAGGTTCAGGTATCTCATCAGTTAGGGCACCGTGCCAGAGATCAGAATGTTGAGCTGCACCTCAGTTTTTTTAAGGTATTGTTAGTTAGTTTGTTAGTGTTGTGGAGAACAACTGAAGGAATATTCTCAGACAGGATTTTATTTATTTATGACTTTTTTTGTTAATCCGTCCTTATTAGGTGGAGCTAGGACGTACAGCCTTATTTAAAATGTTTGAACAATTCAAATGTTTTACTCCAGTTAAGATCAATGAATAAAGATCTGTCTGTTCCTTAGATATTTGGGTTAATCCCCCCAACTAACTAACTAACTAACTAACTAACTTACTAAATAAATAAATAAATAAATAAATAAATAAAGTTATCAACAGCGTTTGACTGTCTAAGGATCTATCTAATGACGGAAACGTCAAAACACGTTTGTAAGTCGCTCTTACATGTAAAATGAAAGTAAATGTAAATCAATAAAAGAGTCTCATCACTGTAGTGTGCTTAAAGTCTTCCGTAAATATCAATCAGTTTTACATCTTCTTTTATAATATATTTCATCCCAAGTCCCGGTTTGACCCGAACATAGGATATTGCCATTTAGCCTAAAAACAACAGAGATCCATAACCCATAAAACAACCATAACAAAAGGTTTAAAACGTCCATTTAATTTATTCGCAACTACTCAACAATAGGCCTGGATTGGAAATTGCTTCCAAATACACACAAAATAAATAAATGCTGTGTGCTGTTCGGCAGATTCTTAGGAGTCAGCAGCTGGGATTAAGACACGGACTCTTAGATGAGTAATGAAAATTATTCACACCCTCATACTGAAAAAAAAGAAAAAGGAAAGCAAAGAAAAGAAAAGAAAAGAAAAAAAGTCCCAGTGAACTTATTCAAACTAATCAATTTGAATGAAAAGAAAGTTAGAAAATTTCCGGCTCATACCAGTTCTAACTTGATTTGTTATTTAAATCTGAATGTAATTAAACTGCAAATTTGCATGTAATGCCTAAATCTGCAATCTGTTCCTTTTTATCAGCTTCTTTACTAGCTAATGTTGACTTTTATCTGTCCATAGTTACAGTTACTATTGTGGAACGTGTTCTACATCACTTACAGAACTTCTGCAGTTCCCCCAGTTCCCCACCCTTTCCTTTGTCTTTTCTCTTTGGTAACAAGACAAAAGAAAGCAGTTTTTTAAACAGTGTTACAAAGAAATCCCTGCATCCTGAAGCTGTTCCCATGTCGGACACTGCAACTTTAACTCTGAGCTGAAACTGGAGACTCCTTCCCAGGGTTTTAACTAAACGCCTCCTCTTAGAAAACAATCATCAGGTCCCTATGTAAGTCGCTACTTTAGAAATGTTCATAAAATCCTGAGAATTGTCTGGAGGTATTGCTAGAGCTGTTGTTTCTTTTCTTTTCTTTTAATCATTGCTGTGGCTTAAATTATTAATTGAATAATTAAATTCAGAATGAGAAGTAATTTTAATATTTAAATAATAAAAAATGGTTCTTGTTTGCAGACCTGGGCAGGATTTCTTTCTCAGGTTTTTTAACCTTCAGCTTCGATCTGCTCTGGTGTTCTAGGTGATTCGTACGAGGTTGCGAAAGATGAAAAGAGAACAGCGAAGGGGGAACCAGAAGAAAGGGAGAGTGAGGGATGAGGAGAGGTTTTACAGCTGGGGAACAGGACGACTATGATATTTACCCCTGTCTCAATCTCACCTCATTCAACATGATAATGAACACGGGTTAGAGATGAAGAGAACTGTGTCCACAAACACACACACACACACACACACAGGCATGTTGTAAATTACATAGACTATAGTGTTACCACATACCATGTTATGTGCACAGATGATGGGTTTTGCTCTCTCTCTCTCTCTCTCACACACACACACACACACACACACACACACACACACACATAATCATCGGCTAGTCACTCATTCACTGAATTACTTTTTAAATACTTGGAGTTTATCCAGTTTTGCTCTGACACATGATTTACTACTACTGACGCCCGACCTCACACACAAAAATACAACCACAGTGAGTTTCTTGACTTTCGTACAAATGAAGCTGTACGAAAAAGTCCTGACAGCAGACTCGACTTGAGAATATAAAGGACTGTAATCACAAGAACTCTTCTATGCCTGTATTCTCATCTTAAACTAAAATTCAGCACATTCTTATCTGTTTTATTGCTTACTAGAACTTTTAAATTTACCTTATCAGTAAAAAAAAATCTAACCAGGACTGCGTAAAACCCAGGTAGCTTCCTGTTCGTTCTCGTAGTCATTCACCCTATTCACACATACACACATACACACACACACACACACACACACACAGAGCCACATATACAAACACACGCACAAGTTCAATCTCAGATTTTCCTTCTTCTCATCGTAGCTAAACTGAGAGCAACCTGTGTGTTTGGAGATGAGAACATTGGGCAAATATGAAACCAGGTCACATCCACCGCATGCTTTACCATGGAACACACACACTTACACACAGACTCATGCATGTGGAACACTCATCTCGCGAGCTGTGGTCTGATCACTACCCAGAATGCAATCTGCCTGTGGCCGGGCATCGAGTCATAGCTTTTTTTCTTCCCTTAATTTAAAAAAGAAAAAAAAAAAAAAAAAACACAACTTCCAAAGAACCCAAAGCTGAAG
>JAQMYK010000038.1:31427582-31441401 GCA_030014345.1 Clarias buthupogon | reverse complement strand
GGGAGCTGACACTACTGCTGGAGGCAATGTGTGTGTGTGTGTGTGTGTGTGTGTGTGTATGTGTTTGTATAGTATGCATGGCTGGGAAATTGTGTGCATTGAATTACAGGGAACTGGTGATTTATGTGTGGGAATAATGTACAGATTTGCTGTATGTACACACTTTAAACTAACATCACCTTTTGGAAATTTTGAAAGAATTCCTGTCCTCTCTTTCTGTTCTCCCGCTACGTCTAGATTTACCAGCTAAGTTCAAGTCGTCTGTTGTTCCTCTGTGAAGACCTGGTTGTGTTTATGATGCTATAACATCTCACAAGAGTGCCACAGTCAGACAACTGATAAATGAAAAATTATTCATCTATCAGTTAAACCTTAACACACCAATTGGTTTTTTAGAGTCTTCTAACAGGCCCGGATGTCATTAGCCATGGCACAGTAACGAAATGCTAAAAGTAGAGCTAACGAGAAATGTGCCGCCACTCTGTAATCGAAATTTTTCTAAACTGAAAATTTGGTGCGGTTAGGCCACAGATCATGATGGTTACTTAAAAATAGCCCCTATGGTGAGACCTGTGATAACAACAGTGCTATAAGCAATAATGTATATGCTAAATGGCCCCAAAAAGGTCATACAGACCATTTGCTTTAATTATGACCGTACCATCATTTTGATAAGATTATGCAACTTTTTAACATTAATTTAAGTCCAGAATTGCATTAATTAGTTTCCAAGAGCTTGTATTGGAGGAGTTGGACTGCTGCATGACGCCTTCTCCAGCACATCCCAAAGATTCTCAATGGGGTTAAACCCTGTGCTGGACAATTCATGTGTGAAAATTATCCTCAAACCACTTTTTCGCAAGTCGAATCTTGAGATTGTCATCCTGGAATATGCCCGTGCTATCAGGGAAGAAAAAATAATCGATGGGAAAAACCTGGTCATTCAGTAGATTCAGGTCATCAGGTGACCTCATTTTTTGTGCACATAACATTGCTGAGCCTCGACCTGACCAACTGAAGCGACACCCAGAGGTGGGTAGTGACGAGTTACATTTAATCCATTACATTTACTTGAGTAACTTTTTTTATTTTTTATGTACTTCTATGAGCAGTTTTACTGCACCATACTTTTTACTTTTACTTGAATGGACTCTTACTCCGCTACATTCACGCATACACACATTTTTCTAACCATTTATTCTACACATGCAGTCGGTGGATCTACCGCATGACTGTTTCAACAATCAGACGCAGAAACAATAATCACACATAGTCACATGACCACACACAAACTAGTCGGGGAAAAAAATCTTCAGTTGTGGTAGACATAAAATTAGCATATTTTATGCAAAAGAACAGATTCATACTGCAATGTCTTCTCCGTCCGCCAAAACAGACAGACATTTCAGCATATAAAAACTCACATAATTATACTATAATATATGTATAATATAATATACAGTATATACATATACATAAAATATGCTGTAAAATAATATATATAATTATTATAATTTCTAATAAAAAAATGAATCGGACATTACGATTGAAACAGTTACTCAGTACTTGAATATCTTTTCACCGAATCCTTTTTTACTCTTACTTGAGTAATATTTTGGATGTCTACTTTTTACTTCTACTTGAGTAATATTATTTTGAAGTACAGCTCCTCTTACTTGAGCACATTTTTTGGCTACTCTGATCCTAAAACTGCCAACATAGGCTTGTTCAGTAGGCAGTAGGAATGATGGGTGTATACGCCTTCATGCCCCATCCCTCTGGAACGAGGTAAATCTGGGCTCATCAGACCACATGACCTTTTTCCATTGCTTCGCAGTCTAACCTTTTAGTTTTTTTACAGGTTTGTTTCACTGATAAGTAGTTTTCTTAAGGCTACACGACAGTTTAGTCCGAGTTCTTTTCGCATTGTGTAATGTTTTTACTATCACTATTAAACATAGCCGTGAGTTCTAATGTTGTTTTATTTTTCAAAGAGTTGATTTCACCCAACTTTTAAGCAGATACATAGCAAAATTCATGTTGGATTTTGGGCTGAGAGGCTAGATATGCTGTAGGCTTTAGATTAACCCTGTAATAGGTTGTTTGCACGGCACGAACTTTTAACAACTGCAAACAGTCAGATTGATTGACAGCTGAGACATTATGCCCAATCCAGTGCCGTGCGCATGAGGACAAGAAAGTTACTTAAATCTATGACCTTGCTACAGTAACAGGCACATGTTTCAGTTCTTTTGTGAACTTGCGTCTACTTATAAAATAAGGACTACATGTGAAATATTTGGGATGTTTATGTTTTGTTTATATCATTCTGTGCGGATATCATCGAAACTAGCACATTATGGACTTTCGCCCATCACGCCTATTCTGGTTTTCACTTCCTGCCCTCGAGAGGGATATAGCGCATATAGGGCATCATACTGGTCACATGATCGCAAACAATCTTGCAAGCTGTAAAGTTTTATACTGCAGGTTTGTTTCCCAGTGACCACAGTAGAAGGTTATAGTAAAATAAAGACCTGCTTCACACAAATGTATCCGATGATCTTAGCGTTGCCTTTCACTTTGTCTTCCTCACGTGGATTGTAATGAATCTGCTGTGTCTCAGTCAATGAGATATTCAATAGATAGTCAATATTCACCAGTTTGTACGTCTCGGGGAAACTCGAGCGCATCCTCAGTGTTAATAGAGTAAATACGTCAGACAGACACACGCATGCTGTTATGGGAATTATCTCTTATCCAGATGGTTACACATGTCCGCTCATTAGACCTAAGCAGAGACATGTGTGCGCGTGCATATGTGTGTGTGTGTGTGTACATCGAGGATGCATCAAGACACACTTTTCTATCTATCTATCTATCTATCTATCTATCTATCTATCTATTCCATTTATTCTTAGCTTTAATTTCTTTGTATTGTCCTTTATAATTTTCTTTTCAATTTGTGAAGCTGCTTTGAGACAATGACCATTGTTAAAAGCGCTATATAAGTAAAATTTTATTGAATTGAATTGAATATTTTCTTCTATTCCTCTCTCTCACCAGAGACGCCTTCGACATGTGACGTTAATTTCAATCGATCTGATAAACATGTTTGAGGTTTTCACACCAAAATCTTGGTACACACACACACACACACACACACACAAAGAAAATCACCAATAAAGCAAAAGAAAGTGAGTAAAGCCCACATGAAACCTCTGTACTCTATTCCTCCTCCCCAACTCTATCTCTGTTTTCTCATTCTTGCTTCATCCAGCTGTTTACTCTCGACACACCGCCGCTCTGTCTTGTCTTACACTTTCTCACAGTGCACTCAGTGTTATCAGTGTGTGAGGATCTGATCAGAACACCCAGCACCTTCACTTCTGGAAACAATGGCATCAGATAAACCGGAGCTCTGAATGGTAATTGGCGTGCATGCTGCACACTTGCACATTGTAATATCTACTCTGTTCTGTATGTTGCAAAAAAAAAAAAAAGGGAAAAAAAAACCAGTGCTGTTCTGGCATTGTTTAAGATAAACACAACGAAACAAAACAAACAAAAAAAAAAACAGAAAGTAAACTGTTAGAAGATATATTTGATATTATGTTATGCATCAACAAAGATCTCATCCTGATGTTCACGCTCCATGACACTGTCGCCTCATCCCCACCCCCACCCTGCCTTGCTTTTAAAATCACACCAAGCTATGCGTGCATGCACTCTCAAAACACACAGGTGTGTATAAAGTCGTGCGTGCAGTCATGCTGCATTTAAGCTGATACAGTGCACGAGAGAGAGCGCACACTTCAACATCCTGTCCTATGCTAGCGTTTACCCATATGTCTGGCACATACAAAACCTCTGTCTGAACCACAGGAAATCAACAAGGAACAGGGTAATCACACACACGCACTTGAGCACACACACACTCATATATACGCACACACACACACACAAGCTAACACAAATTCTCATGCTCTACATACCAGACATAATATTTGCAGCCGTGCATATTTATGCTATATATATATATATATATATATATACAGTACACACACAAACACACACATATTACTGCGAACTTTCATATATATATATATATATATATATATATATATATATATATGAAAGTTCGCAGTAAAAATGCAACAATGACAGCTTGATAAAAATAAAAAAAAAATCCATCCCTCAATTCAAACTCTCAAAAACAACATTTGTGACAGAGCAAACCTCCTCCAGATTCTTTCAGAGAAGTGCCAGCCTGCTTTTGTTCATTTCACACACATGTGAAACTGAGAAAACCCAATCACACGCACACATGCTTGTACAAACATGAGAAAAGAGGAAAAGAAAGCTAAATGAGTGGAATGTCAAAAAAAATCAGGTATGGTGAATTGGTGCACTGCCAAAAAAAAAAAAGGAACTAAAATAGAAAGTAAGAAAGATTAAAAAAAAAGAAAAAATAAAGAAAAAGAAACGCTCCCAGTGTGTGCTATGGTGCACGTTTGAAGTGTGTTTGCTGGCAGCGTGGAGGTTGGAGGTTGGTGGTGGAGGATGGCTTTTAGGGTTTCAGGCTCCGATCTGGTCTGATCTGGTCTGGTTTTTGGGGGAAACTTGTGCTGGTGAGGCCTGAGGTCGGCCCTGCAGAGAGCTGAAACCAACACAGGAGGAATTTGCATGAGCCTGCTCGTACGAAAAGTTGGAAATGGTTAAGGTTAAAGCGAGGGGTGTGGTTAATGTGGGAGCTTTTTTTTTTTCTTTTGGGTAAAAATCACACAAAAGGATCCTGGCTTAGTAGAATTTTGGTGTTAAAGTCTGTTTTGTTTTGTTTTGTTATACTGTGACTGTATGAGTGTTATGACTGGGTTGCTACTGTTGGAAAGAGAGGATGATGTCAGATTAAAATGTAACTCGTCAATTTAAGAAGATTTCTTCAATTAAAGTTATTGATTGTTTTGTTCTTTTTTTTTTTAGGCTAATTACAGATAAGCAGTTTGTATTCAAAAGCATGTCTGTAGTAATGTTTTGAGCGTTTCATCACAGACACATTGAGAATGCTAACCATCAGTGACTAAAAATACTTCACTTGCGTAAGAGCTTTTGGTGTTTCACGTTTCAAGCAGGCCGTGAGAACGGACTGCCGACGGTACTGCACAGCTTTGACTATGGATGTTTTAGAGTCTTTTAAAGTTCTTTTAAGCAGTAGCTCAAATCCCCATGAAGATGAGCTATATATGGATATGTATATGAATATGTATCTATATACAGCGTTTGTATATATTGTGTTTGTAATTAAGAATCTGTAAAGCAAAGCCGCTTTAAACTTTTTAAACTAAACTAAACTAAACTAGACTCAGGGTTTAGTGCTTCAATTGGAATTTCAGAGTGGGACTCACATGTCGTGCGAAGGACACACAGCGAGTGTGAGAAAGAGGAAGGACGATGGTTTGAGTGCAACTCTGTGGAAAGGGGAGGGGGGAGGTGGTAAACATGTCTATCTCTCTCTCTCTCTCTCTCTCTCTCTCGATTTATTTTTTCTCTCTCACTCTGTCTACGAGACGTTCGATATTTACGAGACGCTCTTTGTCTTTGTCTTCCGTTAAAAAAAAAAAAAGTAAATTTGTGCAAAAAAAGTTTTACCAGGTCATTTTTTTTTTTTTACCTTTTTTTTTCTAGGTCAATGCTACCTTTTTCGTACATGTGAAAAAAAAAGAGGATGCGCCACTTTTCAGATGACTGACAAGCCAAAAGTTCACATGTGCAACCACTGAGGTTGAAATAGAACAGGGCCCATCCTGGTCGTGGCCTAATTCTGCCGATGTGGCCTCAACCTGCGTCCATTTGCATCATGACTAAAAAATAAAAAAAACACTATTAAAAAAAAAAAAAAAGTCTAACTACTATATTATTACTACAGCATAATATCTACAAAAGTTAATCTTTTACACAAAAGACAAAAATGAGACATTCTGACATATAATAAGGAGGTTATTATAGCAGGATTTGGGTTAGAAATTAAATCTTTCAGCAAAAAGGCAGTGCCAAGCCATTAGCGTAAGGTAACATTTAGGACTTTACAATAACTCAAATAAAAATGCGTTTCCACAGAAAGTACACAAAATCATAGAACTACACAGTCCAGTCACCTCTTCTCTCTCAGACACTCTGATTTCGCTGACTCCCTGAATTAGTGTCAGTAGTGCTGATTTGAATGTTAGTATCATCACCGTTTTATCCAAATGTTGTTGTTTTTTCCCCCCCCCTTTGCACTAAAACGTGTCAAGTGAGGACGGCCACTGAACCTCAGCGTCCCTCGTCCACCCCTTTTCTGCATTCCCTTCTTTATGAGTTGCACATGGGAAAGCCTGCAATTTTTACACCACAAAATAAGCCCCTGTGCAGCTGTGCTAGCAACCGCACGTGCTAGCCACCGCCCGGCACAGCTCCACCCGTGGGGCGGAGGGTCACTGGAGTTATATTAAGCTTAAATACAGGGGCTCGATAAACAAGGGCACGAGAAATTCTTTTTTCCTGAACCCAGTGTTGCTTCTGACCATTCTCGATGGCGGTTAGTGAGTGACGCTGCTAAGGAACGAACTCGCAAAAATACAGAGCAGATGGTGTTTGTCCCAGTCCCTATCTTCACGATCTATAAGACCTGGTCTTATAAAGCATTCAAAAAAAGGAAAAAGTGGAAAAATCTGGACTTTTTCATGAACATGAGCAAACTTTATGAAAACGTGACCAGGTGACCTAAGCTTAGTCATATGAATTCTTATGTAGCAATTAATTTGACTAATCATTCACACGCATTTCAATCATGAGATCTTGTTGAGGTTTTGAAATGATGTGTGGGTGAGGGTTAACACGAGCTTCATCTGAGACATAAAGCCAACTGCACCATCTTATCGAGCGTCTGCATCACTGGGCCGTGTAGCACACTCAGAGAAAAAGCTCTATTCAACTTCTTCATCATACATGATCTCAGAAAGAAACGTTCCAGAATATTTTGGTATTTTTCACCCAGACAGCCTAGACTCACTGGAAACACATGATCTTCTAAATAAACAAACAAACAAACAAATAAATTAAAAAATAACAATGCAAACGCATTTCTGTTGTGCCTATTTGGAGGCAGAGTTTGATTTTTTTTATTTGGTTTGGTTGATTATACACTATCTTGATTACCATTTGTAGACTTAAGTTCAGAGACTTCAAGACTTACAGTAAGATTTGTTAGGATACTTTTCAGGGGCTTCTTGACTCACACAGATGAGGTTCAGGTCATGAAAAAGCATTTTTATTAGAGGGAATATCTAGTTTACTGTACTCTGTAACTTTCTTCTGCCTAACCCAGTTAGTTCAAAGCCTAGAAGCCAAAAAGACAAATACTAAGAAATGAAAAGAGCATAAACACAAAGTCATTTGGGTGCTGAACATCTAAAAATGCTCCCTAGCATTTTCTGTAGTTCTTGATTTATGTGGTGTCATGGTTGACCCAATCGGTTACACATCATAGAAACAAGGAGATTTGAGGTGTGTGTGTATGAGAGAGAGAGAGAGAGAGAGAGAGAGAGAGAGAGAGAGAGGTTAGGCCGGGACACTGCTGATAAGCACTCAAGCCACTCTGTGGCCTCGTCCATTGGCCACATTGACTAGGAACTTGTCATTTCCATACCAGCACACATACACACACTTTTGTGACCATGTCATTTGGACTGTGCTGCCACCCAACTGACACACAAGTGCTCATTAGCAGGGCAGTGAGGGTGCGAAGTGGTATGTCCAACATTATACAAACACACATGCACTTTGCTTCAAGTACACACACACACACACACGCATGCAGGAGAGGTTCTAGTTTATTGTTATCGTGTGGTTATTTGGTATTAACAGGTTGCCCTTGTATAGGATACGCAGTAGTATCATGGCTCAAACAAATCACCAGAAGTGTTCTCAAAGCACTTTGTCGCTGTTAGCTCGTGCTTTTTAAGTGATCATTAATACGTTCATCTGTACACCACACTCGACGTTTTACCTAAAATGACTAAAAGCGAATGCGTGAAATTGAATTACACTAAAAGTGGTACCTCGAAGCAAGGAACGGTGATTGATGTGGCACTGGTAGGGCCAATCCCATGTTAAAAGGATCCACACACACACCCCCGTCCCCATCTCTAAAGCACGATCAGTACATCAGTACAAGAGAAATACATTTGTAAAATGCATATTCGGAGATGACCACACGTTGCGTCAGCTGACTGTCCAGACATGTGGTTAAGGGTTGCTGTCCAGCGGCTAGACATGATGGAAGTGTCTAAGCATGAGGAGAAAACGACTAGCAGACAGACATACGAATATACCGCAGAAAGAAAGAGGAAGTTAAGAAAAGTGTTGGAATACTTTTTTTTTCATCTATCACTAAATCATATATAATTTCCCCTTTTTGTGTCAAACAAAATCAGGTCAGTGCAATTATTATGGAAAATTTGATTCATCACAACCAGGTCAAACATTCAAGAGTGAGAATGTGAGAGCGTCTAATGAGGATAGGATTATGATACTATCAAGTGGTAAGTGAGGGTGGAGGGTTGGTTTAGCAGGCCCCAAACCACCAGCGTGCACAAACATACACACACTGCTCGCACACACACACACACACACGCTCTGCCTCCTCTCTCAGAGCTTATTCTGCTCGTTGCTCTCTCTTTTTTGCTTCGCCTTCAGAGAGCTTCATTTTCCATCCTAACGCGCATCTCTCTTAGATAGGTTGCTGCTTTCTGCACTTTGATCTATATGTTGTCAGCTAGTTCTGATCATCAAACTCTGCAGAACAGGATCGAGCAGGCCTCAGGTGAGGAAGAGGAATCATTTAAAAGCATCTGCTGACCAATCAGACCGAAGAAGGATAGAGAACTAGAGTGGGATGACCAAGTGCCGTTGAAAGAGAGGGAGGAAACAGACTTGTGACCTCACGTGACATGTGACCTGGACTCTACCAATGGAACAGTGGGTTGGGTGAGAGGCAGAATTGCCGCGGGAGCTGTGACCAGAACTGAGGCTGACAGTCCATCGCCACGCCGGTTACCACGACAAGGACGACGCACACACTCATACCTGAACCTCCAAACCCAGAAATCGTCAGCGCCTGCCATACTGTCACAGGTATGTTCACCGCATAACATTCATCCACATCCTGTTCTATTCCTTTATCACTTTCCATTTAAGCCACTGCTCTGTGGGTCTCTCCACACTCGTGTCTGCGCTGTTCTGTTAGCGAGCTTGTGGCTACAGATTCCTGTGGCGCTCACCAGCCCCAAATTCTTGGTTGCAGGGAGCCTATGTGGTCCGAGAAACTCTTTCAACCACCCTTTTTTTTTTCTCGCATCTGTTGTTACTTTCAATAGGCTGTAGCTGCTGGAGTGGTTCGGAGGGCAGCGCCGGCGCAGGATCTGGCCCTTGTGGACATCACACATGGCTTCAAACAGCATCTTTGACTCTTTCAATAACTACTCCACTTTACTCAGAGGTAGGTCCCTCGATTCCATCCGCGGCTAAAATGTTCATTTCAGTAGTACAGTATTTTAACAAATGTAAATTGAGGCATGGTTGGGAACACAACGGGCATCACTCGGACTCCTGTGTTCATTCGGAAATGTTAGAGTAGATGCATTTGAAGCTGCCTCTGCAGGTGCAGCCTTGTTTTAGATGACATGTCAGAACCAAAGTGTGTTCACCTAGCTTGTACAAAAAAACGAAATATGTTTAAAGACAAATGAATTACTTATGGAGTATGCAATATGCTCTACATCAGTCGTGTTGTAATGGCTTCTTTGCCGCCTGGTGCATTATCAGATACATTTTGTATCAGTGCACTTTCGTGTAGACCAGCCTTTACTGGAACTCTGAAACCATAAAACAAAACCAGTGTACTTCTCATCCATTTACTCCCCTGAGCGAGGATACACTCTTTGCCTTTTTGTGGTCACTGGGCCTTCAGGGTGTGTGTGTGTGTGTGAGTGTGTGTCTGTGTTTGTGTGTACTGCAATCTGCTCCATTCCTTAAGAAAGAATGGCAAAACTTAATGGATCCCGGGTCACGTGTAGCGTGTAACTAGCTGATAGTGTTTTTGCACAATGACCTTTGTACCGTACGATACGCAACTGATGTTTTTTATATTGTAAAATATAAACATGCTGCATGACTATGATCAAAGTAATTTCAGTTTTGGGCTCTGATGATCTGACTCAATAAACGAAGGCAGACAAATTAAATTCATGAATTGGCAGCACTGAAATTCAATCAGCAGTGAGTTATTGGGAATATAATTCAGAGCAGAGCTTCGTTTGTGGTCTCTGAGTAAATACCTTTCGAGTTACTACTTGCATCGGAGATTGAATTTAATTATTATTATTATTATTTTTTTTTTTTTTTGCCCATTCGTATCTTGTTTTCGTAACTCGTTTTGTTTTATTGGGTGGTTTAAGTTCATAGTGTCATTAAACAGGAGCCTGATGTCATTTTACCATGTGGTAGCACCTGATTAAAAAAAATAATAATTAAATACACGAATAGATAGCAGTGTTTACATTTGTAACATGCTGATAAACTGACGTTAATCTTAATCAGCATGGGTGTATTATGTCTAGCTAACATTTACCCCATTGGGTGCAATAAAATAATTAAATAGAAGATAAGTGAAAGCAAGCAAGCAAATAAATGAATAAATAAATAAATAAGAATGATGGAAGAAAAAAAAGAGAGAGAAAAAGTCGAAAAAATCCCCCACTTGACTGTGGCTTGCGCGAGTTAATAAGAGACAGATACGGGACCAACCCTAAATTGTTTGCAGAGTGTTTTTTCGCTTAGCTTCCAAGTACTTACCCACTCACACACCCTGTATCTAACACACACATATGCACTTACACAGGCAGTGGTTTACATAAAAACATATCTGATTGGATGAGTGACAGTAATATGCGTTCGCTGGAGCCGGTTCAAAAAAATTTTTTTCGTCTCGTTCTTTCTCCCCTTCCTTCATCTCCGTCCTCTTCTCCGACTGCCTTATTATTAGCAGCAGCTCTGGAGTAATTCCTGAAGAAATGTCACTCAGAGATTTTTCTTTCTTTCTTTCTTTCTTTTTTCCTAAAGGCTGACATTTCGGTGTGTAATCTTTCCGTGGAAGACTGAGAACTGGCAGGCGGAATATCTGTGGCGCTTAAATGCCTGCCATAATCACTATTGGAAATCATTAGCGAGAGTACAATATCCTTTTTCAATTCCTTGGTCGTGAAAATTAAACCAGGGAAAGCATTTGATGGAGATGCCAAGAGGCCAATAAAAAGCTTTTTCTCATATAAATTAGTTCAAGGGAAGGAAAAATCCCTCAGGGGTTTGACAGTTTCATTCAAGACTAATCTTAGAGAGCGACTTATATTCTGTAGTTGTTTAAGAACAAGGGCTTGTGATACTAAAAGCTGTGAATGAGAATTAAATCGCTAAATGTGCAGCTATTTAAAAAAAATACCAATAAAGTGCATTGGCACGTCATTGTGCAGCATGTTCTTTTTCTGAAAGCTTTTATACACTGTATAAAATGAGTGTTGCAGACTTAAAACAGTCCCTTAACCACTCATAAAATTTATTTTAAAGCAAATTATTCAATATTATCGACAAACTAACAGCAAACTAACATTCTCTTTCTCGCAAACTAACAGTGTGCAAGAATGAACTCAAGACTCAAGTATCATTCATAAGGCACTCAATGAAGAAAATGACAATACTACTATCTTGCAGGATCTTTTCCCTTATTTCTAACTCTACTCTGTCAACAATGTGATATTCTGCAAACATCCCGAATCGCAGTCATGCATGGTTTACGCTTGTATACCTTTTTGATTAAAATAATGGAAGATAAAGAACATGGGAACAGTGTATGATTTCAGATTTTACTAATGTGTTTGTAATTACTAAAAATAATAATAATCATAATCATAATAATAATATGGAATACAATTATAAGATTACGAAATGGAAACATTTGTTAGAGTAGACGCAAGTATCCAAAATTATATATAATCACGGATTGAATTGCATATATTTTAACTGAGTGACATATTTGAAATGTTAAATATTTTCCCTCAGGCAAGGTACTTCACAGCAGGTGTGTACTGTTTATACATTTCGCTGTAAAATCCCCAGTGTTGAATTAACACCATGATTGTTTATATAAGTCTGCTTGGACTTAAACTCTGAAGTTGTTAAAACAGCACTAGGGGATTTTACTGTATACAGTATGTGTATATATTCGATGTACCATTTGGCTCCTGATATTAACAAAGAAGCAAAACATTAGGAAAGAAGTGGACATATTGATTTTTATTATTTTATTAAAAAACATCTAGGATCAAATCAGTGTTAACAAGATAAACTTAAAACCAACCCCATAAGTTATTTTTGCATTGATATTGATAATATTGATGAGAATAAAAGTGAGAGAGAATCCAGTCCAAGCTTAAAGTTGCTCCAATAGTTTCAAGCACTACAAGCAGAGACGAGTGTAAAGTAGTTGATGGCTGACAAAAAGAGCCACGGTGAAACAGCTCAGAAGCACTGCATAAATGAGTCAGAATGCAGACAAAGTTTGTCATAATAAGAGTAAATGTGAGGAATATGGGTCATCAAATAACGTTCCCAACAGCAGCAAAAACATGCCTATGTAAAAAAAAAAACACACATAAATTCTCAGTTTGCAGACGCAGTAATGTTGCTGCTCTTTTTTTTTTTACATTAAATTGCATATGCTACATGGTGTAAAAACCTAATCACCTAATGCAATCAAGTATGTTATTGTGTGTGTGTGTGTGTTTAGTATAAGCTAACTGTATTATATAATACCTTTAACAAAGAAAAGATCCGGTTACTTGGTGATTTATCATCCGTGTCATTTACAAAATATAACAATGGAGGTAGCGAGAGTTACTGGTGGAGCAGGTAGGAATATAAATACACGTTGATATATTCACATGTGTGTGTGTTTTAACGTGCTAATCTGATGCAGACTCTGTTTGCTTCTGTTGCTTACCAGTAACCACAATGAGGTCACACCTGCTGCTCTGGAACTGCAGTTTATTAATGCTCCACACACACACACACACACACACACACATGCACACACACACACTCACAAACACACACACACACACGCACACATACAGAGATGAACCGGGATTCTGCTTCGTAAAAACGAAGTTACTGTACAGGAAAGCTGCCAGGTCGCTTACAGCCACACAGAGTGTGACCCACTGTGAGAGCCTCTAGTGGTTATACCCCGTTTTATATCACTGCATGCCACTAGCAATGTCTTTTAAGGTCAAAGTAAATTCTGAGGCTCTTCAACAAGGGTTTTTTTTTTTTTTTTTTTTTTTTAGTGACACTTTTAATTTTCTTTTGGAAATTTCTCTGAGTCACTGCCATTTTAGCCTGTACTCACATTTTGACTATGAACAAAGCAAAGAATTGTGTTTGGAATTTGAATTTGAATTTTTTTTTTTTTTTTTTTTTGTAAACCACTATAAAAAAAAGTGTTAAAACTTTAAATCTTCCTCAGAATTCACCAATTAACAAACATCACCTCAGATTAGACTCATTATGAAGGCTTTACAAAGTGTAAAGCCTTCATAATGCATTAATATTAAGACACATCTTAATATTAATGTTTAAAGGAGATTATTGCTCCTCAGTATTGTTTTACAGTGTAGAATGAAATAAGATTTAGCAAAGACCATGGACTTAGAAGGTGTGTCCAAAC
>JAQMYK010000038.1:31404797-31417180 GCA_030014345.1 Clarias buthupogon | reverse complement strand
TGTGTGTGTGTGTGTGTGTGTGTGTGTGTGTGTGTGTGTGTGTGTGTGTGTGTGTGTGTGTGTGTGTGTGAGAAAGAGAAAGTAAGTGAACTGACAAATTCATAGCTCTCTCTCAGCTCATTAGCTGCCCCCTCTAGAGGCAAGGTAAAGAGCAAAAAAGCCATTTAGGTCCTGTGTATAACTCTTCAACTGCAAATTATAATATAGCAAACACAACTTTAGCTGTTTACGCTTTTAAATATTGTTATTAAATAACCATGTGAAACACAATATCTAATAACCTAATGCATTTACACAGAGCTGATTCTGAAGAAAATCCTAATATGAAGGGTTTCTGATATTACCAATGTGACCTGGGGGAACAGTATAATTTTCATTAATGAAATTAACATATGGCTGACAAACATCTGAGGTGATAACAGAGCTTCTATGCTTGCTGTTTTTTTTTTTTTTTTTAAACTGCCCACATTTTTATCTGTAATTAAGTGAGGAGAATGAGTTTTATTTTAATGTCTTTTATTTCTGGTTCAAATATTGAGAAAAGAAAAAAAAAGAGACTATTTTAGCAATAATCGCTAACCAAATTCAAACTCTCATCATTTTTAACATGCATAGGTGACTTAAGGATGACAGCATTTTCACTGCTCCACAAAAATAACTCCACTACGGAGTTTATCACATTATCTCATGTCAGTCAAATAAAACTGATCTGATATCGACTCACGTCATTACAGGACAGAGCTGTTAAGTGAGGCTGCACCTGAAAAAAACCCTGTTTTTTACTCGGCATTAGTAGAAGCTGAACTGACTGCACAAGAAGAGCACAGGCTTAAACAAAATCTGCATGTGCTGTTATTGCAATCTTAAATATTTCAGTAAAAGTCCTGCTGCAAGCCAGCTATAATCAGATCTTACATAAATACATATTTGATATGTGTTTATTCAAAATCTCTCACCACACGTCCATTACACAGTTATCTGCAGTCTAAACACGGCCAACTCTTTTGCAATGGCAGAAGCCTCCTCTGACACCAATATATGTGTTATTGTGTGATAATGAGTGCACATTACAAAAAAAATGTTAAAAGTAAAATTAAATGAATTGTTTTAAACAGAAGCTACTTGAAATGAAGCTATGCTTGAATTCATGAGTCTATACAACTTATGTGATTTAAATGCATCTGATGTGAATGCAGAAAGCACTATGGATTGGCTGCATCTACTCTCTCTCTCTCTCTCTCTCTCTCTCTCTCTCTCTCTCTCTCTCTCTCTTTCTCCCTCCTCTGCATGTGTGTCTTTTTCTCCCTGTTTGTTTGCATGCTGGCTCGGGGCAAAAGCCCACTGGCCTGAAACTCGAGCAGACACTTTTTACGGAAGGAATGCACTCTGTGGCTTCAAGGCTCCCTCTCTCTCTGTAATTTGCAAATGCAAAGAACCGTGCAGCCGCCCACAGCTGGCAAAGATGAAAAAATCAGCCGACTTGTGGTGGCATTATTGCCCCTCTGTTCTGCTTGGGTCAGTATTTTCTAATTGTGTTCCTTTAGTCATTCTTTAGTGTGTTTTCCCTGCAGAAGGGCTGTTTGCTGTTCTATTATACATTACATTCAGATGATTTAGGATATAAGGCAAATGTCAATTAATTTATCAAATTACCAATTTCAAAATATTTAATAAATGTCAACAGAGAGTGATAGTGTCAGGAAAAACACACCTATATATATAGATAAGCGTATAAGATTTAACCCATTAACTTTCAGGTAAGGGGGCCCTGTCCTAACTTACAGTATTACATTCATATCT
The DNA here is from genome assembly GCA_030014345.1 of Clarias buthupogon. Taxonomy (NCBI): domain Eukaryota; kingdom Metazoa; phylum Chordata; class Actinopteri; order Siluriformes; family Clariidae; genus Clarias; species Clarias buthupogon. The sequence continues at coordinate 31,415,380 of JAQMYK010000038.1, read as the reverse complement.
TTTTACTTTTTAGTCAGTGGTGTAGACAAATTCATGATAAATCCTATGATGTTTGGTGCATTATTTATCACGGAAAACCTTTTTTTTTTATTTGTGTAGATTGACTGCAACACATGCATCATCTCAGTGACATCGTTTATTGAAAATGCATGAACCAAGCAGTTTGATGAATAAATGCATTTTTAAAGCCCCCTATGAAGCCCTTTGACATCTCGCAAGGGCCGAAAGCTCTAAATAATCAGATCATGATGAGGCTGCATCTGTCTTGCCATCGTCGCTGATTAAAGCCGAATGAGCTGCAGTCAGATAGCGGGCTCTTTGGGCTTTGCGCAGAACAAGCGCTTCTCTTTGAACTCGTGAAAGCCGGTGGTCCATTTGTAACAAGTCACGTCGTTTTTCATCACGTTATTACGCGACCACCGGGCGCTGTCCGACTGTAAGACATGCGTGCTTTAAGGAGGAGGATTAGGAAAAGTACACGCGGTATTAGATGTCCGATGCACGGGAGTATTAGAAACCGGAGAAAGTGCGCGGTGAAGAGGCGGCGGAGGCTCGTGTGACAGAAACGCGGTTCAACATATTAATAATGAACAGATGCCACGCGTGAGGGACGCGCCAATGATGCCCCAGTGATGCTGGTTGGCTTGAGTCATCTAACACACCCTCATGTGTATTATTATTATTATTATTATTATTATTAAAGCTATATTAAAAAATCAGAAATATAGACCTGCACGCTTTAAAAGCTGGCGTGGTCAGGTCTCTCCTTCAGTATTTAATTTGCTTTGAAAATTCGAAGTAATATGTTGACCAATGAAACGTCCCATCATTGAACCTGGATTAAACTGCACCTTACAGTGCACTTGCCTTCTTTTTGACCAAGTATTATGCAATTCGGGACCTATATTTGCATCCCACCCGACTAACGAGGAAAACGGGTACAGGTGTTACACTGATAAGCATATTAGTACTATTTAATAATAAAAACAATAATACAAATAAAAATTAATGAATAATTTTATAATTATCCTACAGCTACGGTGTCAACATTTCCCCCAATTTTATAAAATGCCCTCTATATTACAAGTTTCATCTGTTGTTAATTGATTCCTTACTTCAATAACTTACAATCAAGTTAATTTCAAGAATGTTATACCTGCATTCAGGTACCTAAAGATTTGTGTCCACGGTGGTCATTTTTTCCCATGTTTTTCAAAAACACCCATCAATTCCAACATAACAGAAATAACAAATGCAATTGTTTTTCAGTATTTGCGTAAAGGTTTTGTTATTTTTTATGGATTTTTTTGACATGATTATTCTAATATTACCTATTCTAATGTTCCTCTATTCCTGGCCAATTAATCCACCGAAATGTCTCATAAAGTGAGATCATGATTTTGTGTTTTAAGTCAGGGGTATCAGAGGGGAAACATACTAAACGAGTGCAAAGATGAAAAACGCTACATTATTATTCGCAAATTAATTACATTCGTTTAAATAAATCCTGATGCTTATCATTTAGTATTTTTTCGCTTATGGGTAGCTAGTAAAAATGGCATCTAAACGGAAACGTAGTCACACTGCATATAATGTAATTTGCGTTTATAAATTTTACATCTAAATATTGTATTTTTTTCACACAAATCAGACTAAACATAAGTAAGGGAATAACATGAAAGGTTTAATCCGATTTGCTATTTTCTCCGCTGTGACTTTATTTATAATTAATTAAATAAATCCTTGCACGAGTTGAAATGGTGGAAAGCTTTGGGATCATCTTAACCCTTGCTGCTTAATGCTTGACACGGTTAAAGATTATTTCAGACAAATTGATTTCCGTTTCATGAGATTATTTTAAAGACAAGTTTAAAAAACCCACAAAGATATGTGATTGGTCAAAATACACATACAAATATATTTAGAGAGCTCGTTTAGACTTTAACACCCTCCACCATGACAGTGTTATAAAGGTCGGCATAAAAAAGACACATTTATTATTAAATCATTATCATTCAATATAGGAATGAGGAAAATCGGATTTAATGCATTTTCTAAGAGTTTTTTTTCATAATGCCCTTCTTCTTGTAGTTACATTAATAAAAACAATAATGTATGGGTAATAAAGTATGGGTGTGTATGAAATATTCAATAGCAATAGTAATAAGAATAGTTCTAACATTCCAACCCTTTTATTATTACTATTATCACTATTATTATTATTATTATTATTATTAATAATAATAATAATAATAATAATAATAATAATAATAATTACATTAATTGCTTTCAGGAATTTAAATCCTATGAGACCTAACTGAAGGGGTTATTTCAGACCCCTTTATTATGCACAATATAATAATTGCAGTCTATTTCAACAATTTGGAGAATATTAATGTACCGATGTAGAAGAGATGCACTAGGTGCACTACTCTATAACTGGTACACTGGAATAACTGAGGTCGGAGCATGATATTGGCATAGACTACTATTTAGTACGCTAGTAGGCGGTTTTGTAGGCAGTCTAGGAATCTCTCTCTCTCTCTCTCTCTCTCTCTCTCTCTCTCTCCTCTCTAACCTCAGGCTCATTTTAAACAGCAAACGCGCCTACTAGCGGTGACGCTCTGATGGGAGTAAAGGGTGTGGCGCATCACGTGAACCATATCCAACTCCTTAGCTAATTGCGTTCATCACTGCTTACAATCAATCTTCAGCACTGTGTTGGCCACATGCGCATGGCATTCGCCCATAAAATTGGTTCTGACACAACTATTCCTTATTTTTATATTTATTTCTTTATTTTAGTTATTGAAATAATTATATACTTACTTTTTAAAAGAGTATGGTATATGTACATAAGGTATATTTACTCATGATTATTATTGAATTAATAAAATGTTAAAGTATTATTATTATTATTAGTAGTAGTAGTAGTAGTAGTAGTAGTGTATCCCGTTGTCCGTTGTTGTTATTATTATTATTTTTTTATTATTATTATTATTATTGTATTACTATAATCTTGATGTTATCTTTCATCTCATTATAATACTACTATATTAGGAATTATAGTAGTAAGATTAGTAGGAAATGTCTGTTTTGCGGTTGCTTTGTTCTCAGTCTGTCTTTTCAAAATTATTTGAAGGCTTATTTTAAATACTTTAATCAGCTTAATAATCTTTACTTCATTTTCTGTCTGTCCCGGATCAGTATGATGCTCTCTGTCATTTAGAACTAGTTGAAGAACTGTGGTGATGCCCAGTGCCAGCTTGTTTATGCTTTTTTTGCGTCCATTTAGTGCACTCAAACTGCTCTTCGAAACGAACACAAAACAGTATGCGACAATCTAAAAATAAATAAATAAATAAATAAATAATTTTAAAAAAATTATTTGAACCTTGTTCATCAGGTAAAAATGTATATCCTACAGACAACAGAGCTCAGATATGCTCGGCTAATAAAAGTCTTATTTATTTGTAATGAGTGAGATGCGCAAGAGCTCATAACCCCAGTGCGCTCAGAAGGCACTGCGTCCCGACTGGGCTTCTCACTAAAAAAAGCGCTTTCGCTTTTGTTCTTGATTCTGATTGGTCGAGGGCAAACCACGCCCAGACTCCTCGTTGGTGGAGTCCTCGCTCGGAGTCCTCGCTCGGAAACTTCTAAAATGAGTTGAGTAAACACTGGCGTGTGTAGGGCACATTCAGTCTGGAGAGCAACGAGCGCGCATCGGAGCCTCCGAAAAAAAAACATTGATGGCGAAAAGGATCACACAGACTCAGAGAGGATCTGATCAGCATTGAAAAAGAAAACAAAACCTGGCGAGGGACTTCATGCTTTCCTGTTTTTTTCTGGAATAAATACGAGTTTTTTTGTTTGTTTGATATTTAGCCTTGTCGGGATCTGCCGTGAACCGAAAATAGTGTTCGCTGCTGATGGACGCAAACTCTACAGTAGAGCAAGTAGTGTTGTGATTACTTTGGGAGCAAAAAATCTTAATTAAAAAAGTTCATGTATTTTTGACAAGTCATAGACCTGTTGTTTTATTTTTTGGTACCTAAACAGGAGTTAGTCCGGGACTTCTGAGTGATTTGCATCTGGCACGAAACCGCTGTGCAGAAGAGCACACGCTTCATTTGCGGTTTCTAGGTTCTTTATTTTTTGATATATATTTTAATTTTTTGCTGCAGTCAGGGGGGAAAGCGGTTAACGCTTCGCATGCTGCATCAACCGCTGCTCGTCCCGTTTATCTAATCTCCGCAAAAAAAAATTCAACACGAGGAAAACCTTTAGTCTTAGAGAATTAGTCTTTATTAGTGTTTTTTTTTTTAGTTTTCCCTTTATTGTTGTTTCTTTTTGCCTGACTCTGAAGTGGCACTTACACGGCACGGTTTCGTGATGCATATACCTGTAGACCCGACCACCACCAGACGGTTCACGCCGCCCACCGCGTCGTTCCCGTGCACCCCGAAGCTCGGCGGCGGCGGCAGCGACGGCACCGCGGGCGGCGCGAGCGGTATGAGCGCCGCGGGACCACTGAGGTCGCGGCATGCGGCGGACACGCGCTCCGTGGTGGACGTGCTGGCGGACCACGCCGGAGAGCTCGTGCGCACCGACAGCCCCAACTTTCTGTGCTCTGTTCTGCCTTCACACTGGCGCTGCAACAAAACTCTCCCTGTTGCCTTCAAGGTAAAATCTCTCTCTCTCTCTTTAAGAATATTAATTATATTTACACGAATGCACAAATTATGCATTACTTTTCATGTTTAAATTTGTTTATTAAAAACACTCGTTCATTTATTCCTTACTGACCAAAACAAGAAAAACTCTCTGACTTGTGCAGCATTATACTTTTTAAAATCTCCATTTACCCATGTCAGTTAACTCTTGCTGTATTTTTAAGACGTATTTATCTGTTCTGCTGAAACGTTTTTCGCTTTTAGTTTGCTTCAGGGACACTTATGAATATATAAATAAACTTAATTTGTATTATCAAAAGGAATAATATGCACGTAACGTTTTGCACAGATACACGTTTGAGATTTAAGTATAATAATAATAATAATAATAATAATAATAATTTGGATTCAAGACCTTAAGGCCCGGACTTTAAACCAGATCAAGACAGTGGCACCCTTTCAGAAATTAAGTAAATAATCATTTTAATTCAATAATCAATAATAATTTTCATTTTTTTTGTCGTAAAACATTAAAACACTTATTTTTTCCGTATTTTGCAATCAATATATGGACTCAACTCTGATTAGAAAATCAGTGTGAAGTGCACTGTAGCACGCCTTAGACGTGATTGCTGATTGTGATGATTGGATTATACTGTATAATAAATAAACAGTTATATTATTTATGTAGACACGTTTATATTACATGCTTGCATATTATAGTATAAATGCATACATATGATTATGTTATTGCTATCATATAGCGCGGTAAGTGTCAATGTGGTTTTGACCAGGCTCTCTCTCTCTCTCTCTCTCTCTCTCTCTCTCTGTGTGTGTGTGTGTGTGTGTGTGTGTGTGTGTTTTCATACCTGGTCCTCTGTATAGGTGGTGGCTCTCGGTGATGTACCCGACGGCACTCTCGTCACTGTCATGGCAGGAAACGACGAGAACTACTCGGCCGAGCTGAGGAACGCGTCCGCCGTCATGAAGAACCAAGTGGCGCGTTTCAACGACTTGAGATTTGTTGGAAGAAGCGGCAGAGGTGCTTAAATACATCATATAAACAAATAAAACAATACCCTCCGATATAAAAAATAATAGACTAAAACCCAAACGCCTCCCTATTGGATGTGGATCAGTGCACTATACTGAACTACAGGCTGCATAGGCTTATTATTTAATAGGATGCGTTTGGGATTAGTTTGTTTTGCTTTTAAAATTCATAATTCAGAAATAATAATTAATAATTTATATGATAATAGAAGAAGAAACTGACAGTGAATCTAACTCGGAAGTGTTTTTTAAAGACTGAATGTTATTTTCCCCCACAGGTTAGCTTGTTTACACACCTTAAAAAAAAAAAAAAAAAAAGAACCCTACATCCTACATAGCTGAGATTCTTTCACAGCCCCCTTTCCCCTCGTTTCCTCTCGAACTCGCTCCTGGCTCGCTTATTTTCCGGTAAACGCCAGACTTTTAAACAGTTACAGACGGATGAAGGGAATGAGGGATTAAAAAAAAGTACCTTTCATTTCTGCAGTCAATTACTACCCCACCCTGCTCCTCCTCCAGCCTCCTCTCAGGCCTGTAACGTTAGCAGTTAGCTTCTCAGCCTCTCGTATTTATCAAACACCAGTCCAACACCGCTGTTTATCACCATCACCACCATAATAACCAAGTCGCTACTGCTATATTGGCACACTGTTTAACACGGAGGTGTGTGGTTTTTCTCCACAAAACCAAAACGCCACTCTCGGCACATTTTCTTTCTTTTATTTTCTTTCTTTACTCTTTTTTCTTTTCTCATTCTTTCTTTTTTTTTTCTTTCTAAAAAATACGACCGTTACATCGCGCGAACTCTTGCCTTGGCTCGACGCGTGCGCATAACAGCCACGCGCGCAATAACCAAATGTTCCAGAACATTCTGTGCGGATTACCAAACAAACAAAATCACATAGCTTTTAATTGAATAAAATACGCCCTTATGAAAATAAAGTGTACAATACAGTACATAAATCCATATATAAGTACATATCACTGTAGATATACTTCTAGTAAAATACTAGATAACTCGTTATGTCAATCACTGTAGCTTACTAAAAATAGAATTTACCTCAAGATTATGATGAGAAACTTTATCTTTACTTGCTTAACTCTTAATTAGGCTATTCCTCCAAGCTCTACAGTATATTAAGTTCATATATCTCACTACAAATATACTTATAATAAAATGCACTTATGCAATAATATACAATATGCAGATAGTTTTTAGTGAAAAAGATAGATAGCTAATTTATTGATCCCAAAGAAAATTTCTTTACTAGCTAAATACAGAAATACTAGCTAACTCGTGATATTAATCACTACAGCCTACTAAAAAAATTACCTCAAGATTATGATGAGGAACTTTGTCTATACTTAGATAGATATACTATACTCACAATAAAATTTACTTCAACATTATTCAATATTCAGGTAGCTTCTAGTAAATAAAATTTTTAGTGGACTATAGTACTATCAATCACTGTAGCCTACTAAAAATAATATTTACTTCAAGATTATGATGAGGAACTTTATCTTTACTTGCTTCACTCATAATTAGACTGTTCCTCCAAGCTAATGAAGTTGTAGCTAACTCGTGATATGAATCATAATGAACTGTGTCTTTACTTGCTTATTTAATTAAGTTATTCCACCAAGCTTAACAGTATATTACGTTCATATATCTCACTACAGATATACTTAAAAAAAATGTATTTTATTATTATTATTATTATTATTATTATTATTATTATTATTATTATTAAAAGTTCATATACTGTATCTTAGCCTTCTACATAAACATAAGCATTACACAAAAACAAATTACTTCTTTATGCACCGTCCATATGCTAGAGAATAATTAGCTTGATAGATTTTCTGAATTTACCCTATAATGTTGTATTATAATCTCTTCTGGTTAATTCCTTTATTTTTACAAGCACTACTTTACCATGCAATAGTAGAACACTGCTTTAGGCTTAACTAGCACAAAAAGTATTTTGTAATAACAGATTTTGCATTTACTGTAAAATATCTTAGTACTGCATCTATATTAACTCCTTGCCTTTTTTGATCCATTTAAAATGCTAATATACACCACAATAAAAGTTCATATAAATTACTATAGCCTACTGAAAGCCAGGAACAACAAAAAACTTCTTTTAATATTATGTAGGTATAAAGTACATTAGACAAAAGTGGGCCAAACGTATATTTTGTAACTAAACATTATTAGAGTTTTGAAGTCAATCTCAAACTACTGTAGCACTCTTAACACCGTAGCTATACTTTCTAATTACTTAATTTTTTTATAAAACCTTAAGAAAATATTGTATGAAATATATATATTTTTATGTCTCTAAAAGCATAAATGTTAATGGAGTACCTGTGAAATACCAGCTTGACTTACTAAATTTGAACAAAAAGCACATAAAAGATAACATCTTTATTGCTTGAAATTTACTTGTAAGATATACATGGTTGATTTCAACATATTTCCTAATGCTTGGACACTTCTGGAAAACCAATTTTCAAATCAAGTTGGGGAAAAACAAGATTTAAATTCCACTAATGTCTTTGAACTGTTGCCGGAAAACTAAATAATTAGTAAGACTTGTGAATTGACCTAATAAATATGTAAAAGCAAATGTAATATACTGTAAATTGAACACAGTATTTAGCATGAATTTCAGAATCATATTATTGAATTAGCTACTGATTTTCTCTTATTCTCTTATTCTAGTTTCACTTTATTTATCACATAAGATTTTTTTTTTTTTGCGAATACAATAAAAATGCATTAAATCTCATTTCAAGCACTTGGTAAAATTGCCTTTTGTAGATTATGATTTCTGACCATCTTGAAAAGTGTCTGGTTCACTGAAAGTGTTCCACCACAATGACGCAAATGACAGAGAATTAAACCTAAGCCACATGACCACCGAGGAAGACAGGCGGTAAATACTGTAAAAGACCCTTGCCTACTTCCTCTTGTAGCCCACAGCAAGTGCACTGTAAATAATTTCATTTATTTATTTCAGGAAAGAGTTTTACTCTCACAATCACTGTGTTCACCGGACCGCCCCAAGTGGCCACGTACCACCGCGCAATCAAAGTCACAGTGGATGGGCCACGAGAGCCTAGACGTGAGTACTCAAAAATGCCTCTTCCTTTTATTATATTTCTGTTGCTTCAATAAGCTTGAACCATACCTCGCTATTTCTGACCTAAATACATCTCTCTATAGTTATCTGCTATCCTGTGGCTATTATGACAAATAGGCCAAGTGATATAATCAAAATTAGAGATGAATTTATGTGTGATTATGGTGGTGTGTGCAAATGTAAAGCTAGGGTGTCATCTATGCAGTAGTACTGTGATATGTGCTAAAAACAACCAGTAGTCACTGAGTCTGTGGCCGGAGCTAAAATAGATGTAGCCCATATAACACCCAATCCTGAAGTTATATTAGTCTATATGAGTCACGTTGCTGTTCAAGAGTTTATGTCATGTTTACAGATGATATAGTATCACCCGGATCTGCTGCACCAATGGGTTGGCATTAGCTATGCCCTTTGTTTTCATCAGGACAATTTAGAAGCATTGATCAAAGGTGGATCACTTTTGAGCAGATGCCAAAGTGCAAATTCAAACAATATGTTTGCTCCAGGCATTGGTAAACGACAAATAAGGTGGCAAACAGGAGGTAGGGCATTGTGCCATTAAGATGGGGGAGGGGGGGGGTGTCAAAGGAGTAAAAGATGATATCTTTACTTGTATCGTGTTGGAAAAGTAAGACATTTAATAGGTAATATTTTTCGATGGACTTATACCCCTAGTGGAATGCCAGAATTAAGTTAAGATGTATGTTTACTTTCCTGAGAATAATTTAAGGAATTAACTTTGAGAGAACAAACAAACCTCGCAGTATTAGAGAGTTAAACAGATGTGAAACTAGACGGTGTACGCAATCTAAGAAACCAATAATGTCAGTAGTCATTGGGCCGGTTAAATTGAGCTAATGATGTCAAAGCCTAAGGCATCAAGGCAAGAGCGTAGGTGTTATTCTCGAAACGCCCACGGCTAAAACAGATGCATGAGTCACTGGTAGATGATAACACAGCATTCCCAAATCTCATTTTGTTCTGTTTGAAGACAACAAAAGAACCGGCTGCAAAACTGGGTGAAAAAATGTGTGTGTGTGTGTGTGCTGCCAATGTGTGCAACCTTGGATGTGTTAAAAGACGACACAGGCAGCCCTTTGTGGTTTAGAAGGTTGCCAACCTCAGTTGTGGACTCTTATTAAGCCTAGGCCTTTCCCTCATTAGCCAGACCGCTAAGAGAAACAGGGCGGCCTCGAGCCGCAAAATTGTCAAGGTCTCTTTCTCCCTCCTCCACTGGGGTCGAACCCTTGACCGCACGAGAGCCTGCTGACTTAACACTCTTCGGCGGTTCAGCGGGATGGAGCCGGGTCTAATAGACCTAATGCAGGGCTCAACCACAGAGCCATTACCGCTGGGAGGAAAGAGCGAGAGACAGACATGGAGAGAGAGAGAGACAGCGAGACACAGAGACGTAGAGATGACGCTTGTTTGTGTTCGCGTCTGCACGAATTTATAGATGCGTGCGTGCAAGAAAGCATACTCGTGGTATCGAGCTTGCATGCAACACATGCACAAGCTGCTAAATTTGTGTGGATGAGAATGTTATCACGTAGTTTCATGTGTTTCTTTTGACTGTGAGAACAAAAAAATCACATAATGAAAGTAAGACATTATTCATGTTTAGGAAGGGCTAGTAAGTAGTGCTGACTTTTTAGAAGTGTTATGTTTAAAAATGGAGACAGAATTAAAAAACAATCAATTACAT
>JAQMYK010000038.1:31381883-31393015 GCA_030014345.1 Clarias buthupogon | reverse complement strand
GTGTGTGTGTGTGTGTGTGTGTGTGTGTGTGTGTGTGTGTGTGTGTGTGTGTGTGTGTGTGTGTGTGTGTGTGCAAGTTCAGGTAAACAACCTAAATTCCATGCCAATGTATTTACTTCTTTTTTTTTTTTTTTGATGTGTAACACACACAGACACACATGGACACACACTCAAACACATCCTCTCTTGTTAGGGGTGGGTTGGTGGAAACTGATGTGTGTGTGAGTGATAATGTATACATTAGATCGGTTAAGCAAAGCATATGGATATCATTAAACTATTACACACACGCACAGATTCAAACTGAATTTCACACACAACTAGCTCAAACTTGAACTTCAGTTGAGAGTATTATAATAAGAGACCAATCAAACGAGAAAGAAAGAAAGAAAGAAAGACTATAGATGCAAATTTAAATAATTTTTATGGCATATTTTATTAATAACACCACATGTCCACATAACATGTAATATTGTTGGATGTTTAAATAGGTAATAGTTTAAAAATAATATAATTGTTTTTAAATGAGCACTCCTGGCTGGCTCGCCAATTCCTTAATTTCTAATCTAAAACAGGATCTTCTACCAGTGTTACAAAATTAATACAGCATAGGTCATTATTGATACAGCAATGGAACAGTGGTAGCTCAGCAGATAAAGGCTCAGAATGTTGGGGCTTCGAACTGTAATTATTGATCCTTAAGCAAGGCCCTTAACTCTTTTTGCCATGGTAGGGTGCCTGTGCTGTCCTGTGTGCTGACCCCAGCTTCCTAACAAGATAAAATTATTTGTCTGCATTGCTGTAAATTTTTGCAACAAATAAAGGTTTGCAATGAATTTTCACTTACCACTCCTGGCTTGCCAATTGCAATATATACTGTATAATATTGCACTGTAGGGCAGCTTGAGCAGCAGTTTGAAAGGATGCAGTTGCAACGGAGGAAGTATGTTTTAGCCTTCTCATCTTCTGGTTGGTAGCTGTTGTGTAATATTAGCAAGGAAGAAAATTAGTGAACAAATCTAAAAAACAAACAGAAAATATAACACGTTACTTTGTGTTAGAAAGCACTGACACTGGAGACTCCTTCTGGTAGTTAACATCTGCTAGTGTATCCTCTATAAAAGTATATAATGAGTGGGTTAATATAAAGCTGTAACAATCATCAGAAATGCTGTGGTAAGAGCTCTGTGAATGTGCTTACTGATATTTGACACATTACTTTATAGATGTATATAAACACACACACACACACACACACACACACACACACAGATATGCTTACATGTGTACAATTCCACACCAGCGGCAGCCTTTAATAACAGCCCTAATCTGAACGACCCGTATATTGACGTTGTCCATCAGCCAATCAAAATATTTGAGGGAAATGTTTATTTTTGTACAGCAATAGCAGCAGCTGTGGCTCTGAATAAGGCCTTTATACACAAGAATTTGCCATTGTAGAGAGAAAACCAGAGTGAGAGAGAGTAGGAAAAGAGAGAAAGGGCAGACAAGAAGGAGAAAGATTACTGCATTGGACTCAGGTCTGGGATTTGTGGTTCCTTGTTGTGATTGTTTACACACATTCCTGTTGCTGTTTCTGAATATCATGGCCGTTTCTCTCGATTGTCATCTTCACGTGTGTGTGCGAGTGTGTGTGCGCCTTTTCGGTTTGCCACAATGTGCACGGTACGTGATGGTTGGCTTGTAACAACTAACCCATTGCAGACCGAGAGCAAACAAGCTTTTATTTGCATGTCAAATTTGCAGTTCGGTGCGCCATGGCCAGCGGGTGTGAACTTGACACACACACACACACACACACACACACACACACACATACACACAGATGCACTCAAACACCCCACTTAATCTTTCACTACGCAGCAAGACTGACATACGGCCATATATACATACACACACACACACACACACACATACATACATACAGACATTACTCTAAACTCTTTGACTCAGACCTGGGACTGTTCTCTCCCACAGCAATGAGACTGAGGTGTGTGTGAGAGCGACCTACAGTAACGCTGACACAAGGGTTTGGTGTCTAGAGGTCACAGATACACAGACACAGCAGTTGGAGAAATCGCTCAAGCTACACTTGATCAAAACAAACACATGCAGATGAGAAGCGTCAAGATTAATTTCAAATGTGCTTAAATATATCAGTTATAATAAAAAAAAATTTTACATGGGAAAAATACACATTTAGAAGGTAGAAAGTCTGTCCAGACATGTAGTATCAAAACTAGTGTTACTTGTTATAGGGGATTAATTGGTTTGCAGAAATCTGGATTCTGATTGGTCGAAAGGTATTAACGAAGTTTCTGGCAAAATTTCAACCAGTATTATTTTCCTTAATACTTTATTGTTTATGAATGAGTTAGATTACTAATAACCTTCTAGTTAAAGTGGTACCAGATGAAAACGCTTACTTCCTTGTAAAAAAAAAATTGACACAATCTTCAGTTGGGGAAATTTCAAGTCTCAGAATTTGCTCGAAACTACTCTCCACTATAATGATCTATATACCAAACACACACACACATGCGTGCGCGCTGGCCATACACAAACACTTAACCACATGCCAACATTGTAGCATGCCCCTCTTACCCATCACATACCCTCCTATTGGCAAGACCATGCTCAAAACACAACTATTTTCAACCCAAACATACACATATATACACAATAGCAAACATACACATACTGTACACACGCACACACACACACATCAAAACAAATATGTAGCTCAATTTTATTCCACAACAGAAACAGACTGCTTAGTCATCAAGGCAGAAAGATTTTAGAGATAGCTTACACATCCACCCCCGCCCCACCCCACCCTGCCCGACACAAACACACACCAAAACACATGCGATTGCTCTCACACACAACACACACACACACACACACACACATATACGCAATCGCTGCAATAGACGACCTGGTATTATACCACTTAGATGTACTACAGACATGTTCCACATTCCGTGTGTGTGTGTGTGTGTGTGTGTTATGCGATACCACTACGAAGCAGACTTAGGAATGTTTGCTTTTCTCAACCTAGACCCGATTAGAACAGTAACACAGTCTCGTGATGAGCTCGTCGGCCTGCCAGTAAAGCAAGTGCAAACAAAGTCGGGGTGTTGCAATCACACTTTTTAGACACACACACAGAAAAACACTCATACACACATGGCCAGACACATGCTCTCTTTTATACACATACCCCTGCCTTGTAAGTGAATCAATAACACAGCATACCCAATTAATTCTTGTAGAAAATATGCAAAGAAGAATTTGATACAGATGGATGGATGGATGGATGGATGGATGGATGGGTGAATGGTGGGATGAAATGATTATTAGATGGACAAATATTTGAGGCAAAAGTGTTGTATGGATTGGTGATAAATGACTGAATAAAATGAAATGGAGAGATAGCTAGATGATAATCAGATAAATGAATGGTCAGACAAGCTACTGTATGATTTGGCATACCTGGCTAGATGGATCGATCAATGGATGGATGGTTTATTGACATAAGAACAATGAATGAATGAATTAATGGAAAAATGGATGTAAGATGGACTGGGCTAGTGGATGGATGTGTAGATATACAAATAGATACTTGATGAAGGAATGAAGTGATGGATAGATGGATGGATGAAGGTTTAATATCGACACACAAATGTGAATATGATGATGGATGGATGGATGGATGGATGTGTGATTGGATGGAGGTTTTATGGAAAGATAGATGGATAGTTAGACAAACACCCATACAGACAGTTAGGTGAAAAGATGGATGGATAGATTGATGGCTGAATGGATGGATGCAGAGACAACATTACATTTTGATTTGTGGTTGTCTTTCAGGACTGTGGCCTGAGCAGATCGACCCACCTCAGATCAAACCCTGCAAAGTGGAGGACGACATCCGCTGGCCAAGTAAGACATAAACACACACACACACAGAAACCTACACAATTATTCCCACAAGCCCCACATTTCCACACCTCCACGCACACAGAGACTTAGCTGGAAGGTTTTTTTCCATCCCTACAGCAATTCAGTCAGTTTGCCCTTCCTGTTACCGCAAATCCCATAATGATGCCAGAACTGCAGCTGAGTCATGTGCTCCTAAAAACACACTCACTCACACACACACACTCTCACACAAATACACATAATCACAAGAGTAGCCTGGACTAAGAAGCTCTTTTTGGTCCCCAGATGAATTTGAATTGTCCCTCCTCGGCCGTCGCTCCTTATCTGCTGATCTGTTTTCTTGATAGTTTTTTTACTGTTTGTTTTTTTTTGCCGGGTGACACTGATTGCTCAGCTCACCATCCGACATCAGATCATTTGCATTTGACACATCGTGTTTATCCCATATGCTATCGTGCCAGTATAAACACAGCCGAGGCACAGCGGCGGTTATTTGCCTCGCTTTTTCTCTAGCGCGGGTAAGTGACGGTTTTATCCACCATTACCCATCGCGCCTCCTCACACCGTAGCTCACAGCTGGGGCTCACATGAAATTTCTGCCAGTGGTGCATCTGGGAGACTGGATTTGTACTGGGGTCACTGAGAAGGTGTGTTCTGGTCTGACACACATACACAGTGACATGACAAACCTTTAAATTACTGTTCAAATGGTTGTTATGAGATGATTTGGATGAGTGACTATAAAGTACCTGTCTGAGGGAAGACTCGAGTGAAAAACCACAGACAGACAGACAATCAGACAGAGAGACAGTTAGACAGGCAGGCAGTCAGACGATCAGACAGCCAAGCCAGACCAGACAGACTGTGAGACAGACAATCAGACAGGCAATCATGCAGACAGAGAGGCATGCAGATGTAATTATCAGGCAAATTTGTACAACTGTGAAAAAAAAAAAAAAAAATTTAGAAGGTTTAACAGTGTGTGTCTGTTCTCTTTCTTGCTCCTGTATACTCTCTCTGTCTTTTTCTCCCACTTTCTTCATTTCTGTCTCTCTCTAACTGATGTCTCTTTCTTATCATGTTTTTCTCACTGTCTATTCTTCTCTCTTTGTCTCTCTGACTCTCACTGTTTCTCTTCAACTTCTTCCACTGTCTTTTCTCTTTTAAACCCCTGTCTCCCTCTCTTGTTGTCTCTGTCCTGCTCTCATTGGGTTTGTCTGCCATTCTGTCACTGTCTTACTCCTGTCTCTTTTTTGCTGTTGTTCTATTACTGTTCTTCTCTGTCTATTATTGTCAATGTCTTTCTTTGTCTATGTCTATCTTTGTCTCTCACAGTCTTGTCACATCTCTGTCTCTGTTATTGTCTCTCTCTCTCTCTCTCTCTCTCACACACACACACTAGCTACTGCCTTTCACTGATTTTCTCTGTTTCTCTCTCACACACTGTCTCTCTGTCTCTATCTCATGCTCAGGTCTCTCATTTTCTCTGACTCTTTCTTCTGACTGTCTCTCTGTCTTACCTGGCCATATTGTTAGTGGGCCCACAGGTGCAATCCATCACAGTTTGCATTCCCATCTTGTAAGCAAACATTTCACAGGGGAGTGCTCTAAGGATTTGCATCCTGACCACACACACACACACAATACATACACAATACACAATACACACACACACACACGACATACATACATTGCAGGGAAATGAGGCAAACCTCTGTGCCAAGGTGGGTTACACGCTTCACTGTGGGCTAGTGGAACTCTGGGAATAAAACAGCTCCCTGTGGTGCGGCACAACACACACACACACACACACACATGCGCCCGCATGCGCTTCTGTGTGTGCGTCAGACCGGCTCTGGGATTTACCTGCTGTTTTTTCCCCATTCGTTTCCTGTATATTTGTCTTTTCTAGTTAAATCTTTCTCACCCTCCTTTTTCCTGTTCGCTCCGAGTCGACACATTTAAACAGAGAGTAATAGAGATCATGTGTAGGGTGGGTCCTGCTACCGCTCTGTCTTTTACACACACATACTTTTACAAACACACACACACACTTTCAAAAGTGTTTTCACACACATTTCATCACTGCATGGATCTAATAATAATAATAATAATAATAATAATAATAATATAGTAATTATAATAGTCTGGTGAGGTTAGACTTTGTTTTCATCCATTGCCGTTCTGCTTCGAGTCACATCTGGATTCCAAAGGAATTTTGATGTCTCGCTGTACTAGGAAAGAGAACAAAAAAGGTTTATGAATTCCTGTGTCTCCCAATTTTATTAAACTACTCATATTCATTAACCCATTAGGGGGACTGGTGGCTCAGACGGCTAAGGATCTAGGTTGGTGATTTGAGGATCTGTGGATTGGGGTTTGGGCCCCGTTGTTGGTGGGTTGCCGCAGCCCACACTACCCAGCCACTGCTTGCAGTTCCGGTCCCAAGCCGGGTTAGAAAAATGGGAGGTTTGCCCCTGATGGGAGCAGCCAAAAGAAAGTTTACTCAATTATTTGTAATTAATTGACGCCTTCTTACTTATTATATTTAGGCTATTGATTGCGCAACATAACAAGGAAGTTGCCAGAAGTATTTGGAGGAGAACACTAATTATACTTTTTCTTTCTATTCACTCACACTAATTGCCTCTCTTTCTAAGAAGGAATCATTTGTAGTTACCAGCTTGGTTAGGTAAGTCAAATACCACAGAGTTGTAGGGACAAGAATGGCAGTCTATAAGGGAATGTAGGATAATATTCTGTTTCGAGTCCTTCTCTTTCGAACACCTTTATCACTCAAGTGCTTCAGCCTGTAGGATCGCCGTCAGGCCTCTAGAGGAGGCTAGCGGGTCCTCGTTGAGCATCTGTATTATTTGTGCTCTGCCAATTGGGACGATGCCTCTGTATATCAGGTGTTAGTCACGTCTTGTTGTTGCTCCAGCAAATACAATCCAGTGCTTTGTCAGCTTTCTCCGAACTATATTGAGCAACAAAATAGTGGGTGTGGGGGTGTTTGAGGTAGAGAGAAAAAAAAACCTTTTCTTCAGGATTCTGTTCGAAAGCGAGCACTGAGGAATCAAATAAACAAGAAAAAAAAATACAGACTTCACAGTCTGCCCCGCCTCACAAACAGCAAAGCATGTTCTTTGAGAAAAAGAAGAAGAAGAAAAAAAAAAAGAAGCAGTGGAAATAGTAAAGGAACCGTCTCATCCCCCCTTCCCCCCCCATCTCTGTTTCTCTTCTCCACACTTCTCCAGACAGAGAGAAGCAGGAGAAGGAGGAGGAGGAGGAGAGGGGGCGAGACGTTTCAATGAGGCGGTGGCACGCAAAGCCCGGCATCCGCCCCCCCTTGGGCTGCTGGCATGCCAAAGCCTGCTCGCTAGCAAAATGTGCTCCACTATCCCAGCATGCACCGCTTCTGCCTGGGCACTAAGGAGTTAAAAAAAAAAACTATATATAAAATAGTTATGTTCATTATATAAAATATATAAAAAGGGGTCACAAAAAGTAGGAAGTTAGCAAGTTCAGGATAATGACGATAACTCCAGTTAATGCAAAAGTACAGCTTTTACCTTAAAGCGCTGACATTGTTGAAAAAAAAGTCTCCTTACATGAAACGTTCACCAAAGCATTGTTGTTTGTTTAACAATTTTATACATATTTATTGAAATTGTAAAAAGTAGGTCCTACTGGAATTATGGCTGCTGCAAATGGGGGCTATTTTTTTACAAGATGTTCTACAGTTCATGGTCCAGTGTGTCCAGAAAGTTTATTTCTGTTTCTCTCTCTCTCTCTCTCTCTCAGGTACAGATCTGTTCCCTCAACGCACCACGTTCCCATCCCTGTCTCCTCTCACAGCGCCGCGGTTCTCTGACCCTCACATGCACTACCCCGGCCCCTTCACCTACTCCGCCAACCCATCCAGTGCCGGCATTGGGGGTCTCAGCGTTCCTGCCTCCACCCGCTATACAACCTACTTGCCCCCACCGTACCCCGGAAACCAGAACCAGAGCTCGCACTTCCAGACCAACTCATCCCCATACCACCTGTACTACGGCACCGGCTCAGGCTCCTACCAGTTCTCCATGGTTCCTGCAGGTGGCACCGCCGGCAGCACAGTCGGAGAGCGTTCGCCCAGCCGCATGCTGACCTCCTGCACGGCAGCAGGCGCCACATCGGGGTCAGGAGCTGGCGGCCTGATCGGCGGGAGCGACGGCGTGGAGGCTGATGGCAGCCACAGCAACTCGCCGAGTGCAATGAGCACGCCAGGACGAATGGATGAGTCCGTCTGGAGGCCTTACTGAGCAAATAGAGAACAACGACAGAAGAGTTGCATGTTTCAGTCGAGTCTGACGCCCTTCATTTTGAGTCACTTTTTTTCTTTCTCAGAGACAGTGTTGTTCAGTCGTTCAGACAGTGTACAGTGCATTTCACGAGGCTTTGTGTGCTTTAAGACTGAACTGAGCAGAGGATGAACAGCAAGAAGAAGAAAAAAATAAACAAAGCACAGACTCTGAAAGACTGACGTTTAGTTTTATTATGTAACAAGAGCAGCTGGATAATGATAGCAGGAGTTCAATGGCCAAGCAAAAACAAAAAAAAAAACTAAAAAAATCAGAAAAAAAGAAAATGACTCTTCAGGAAATTTAAAGAATGACCTTTGACATTTGGTCGGGTCTGGTGTCCCGAGGACACTCTGTATTGGGCTGAAGTGATTGATCTTACTTTTATTTATTGCTACAATCAGCTTTCGATGGTACAGCATTGATATTCAGCGTGCAAAATAATTGAAATTTTTTTAATGTTTTCATTTGCCTCCACCAATCCTGAACAACTTGTTTTTATTATCACAGTAATTATTTTTTATATCGTTTTCTTTCTTTCTTTTTTTTTTTTTATGGTTTTAAGCCATTATTTGTCTAAACTGAGTAATATGGTTTGGGTTTCTTTAATTTATTTGAGCCAGTTCTGTGATTATTCTTAATGTTTCCAGGTCGAAAAAAAAGAAAAGCATTTACTTTGTTTGTTTTTTTGTTTGTGTTTTTTTTTTTGTTGTTTTCATTTCTATGATTTAATATAAGATTGCATTCAAGTCATGCTACTGTAATATATTATTTCTAAATTATAAAATGGTTACCAATTTTAAATGTAATGTATTTTCCTATGTAGCTCCAATGCACTAAAACATTCTATTAAAAAAAAAAAAAAAAAAAAAAAAAAAAAATCCCAAAGTAAAATGCCAAGGAACCCTATTCATGAAAAGAAAAAAAACAAGTCCAAAGAGGTCAAATTTCATCGTAATAACTCTTAATCGATTATACTGCAAGGCACAGTGTCTCGCTTTCCTTTTGTTGTCCAAAGTGTTACATTTTTATGATGTCATCCCAGCCTCGAAAAGAATGAAGAACACACGTAGCTTTAAGCGCCTTTATTATTCGTCTTTCCTCGCGTCAATGAGGCGACTGAAACGGTAGATGATAACTACATATGAAATGGATCGCCTCTCATTATTTTGATGACAAAACCATTCGCATGCTCCACATCGGAGCTTAAGTGGCCAGAAATCTGTCCCTCCCTTCCTTTCAGGTGTGTGTGTGTGGAGATGTGTGTGCCTGCACAATAGGTCATCAGCCAGAGGCCTTTCCCAGCCTACCACACCTGCTCTCTCTACCTAAAGGGGGAAGAATGACGAAAAGAGAGAGTGTGTGCTGAGGAGTGTGGGCGTGAGATCGTCTTTCAGCGACCGCCAGCTATTCTTTAGGCCACTGGTTCTCCTAATGCCTCGCGCTTTGTTCACTCCGCTCCAAAGCCACTTTGAAGCCTTTGTGATGGCGCTTCGTCTCTTTTTCTTTTGTCGTTTGTACATAATTAACGTCCTGAGAGCCCGAGGCCGTGGGTGACATTGAGTGAGCAAGCATGTAAGAAGTACCTACAACTGAGGAAGGAGAATGCAGTCGTTCCAAAAAATAAAAACTTTAGACAGCAATCAGCATCCTTTTTTTTTTCTTTTTTTTTTTCTATATCGATTTCCTTCTTCTCTGGGATTATAGTTAAGGACGTTCCATGGTTTCAGATTTGGGCTTGCGATCTTTGCTAATGACAATCCATTCAGTTTAACTCAGGAAACAATCATGACCTACACTATGCCTTATAATGCTTTACATGAGCACTGTTTGAGGTGTAACAAAGCACAATCATAATTCTTTATAATTGCAATTTTAAACTGGATATCCATCCCATCCATCCATCCATCCATCCATCCCATCCATCTGTCCATTCATCCATCATCTAATCCCTTCGCTAAGTTAAATGAACAAAGCAAAGTGTTTATTAAGTCAAGGCATTTTGTAATTTTCATGGCTGGTCTGTTGACATGCATGCCCAAAGAGCTGATGCAAATAGGACTAAAACAGTACAAACTGAGCTGTACAACCAGTTGTGTTAATTGTGTGTTGAGTGTAACACCAAGAGCCCAGTGTCTCTGTTCCTAAAAGAACAAATAGTGTTTTTCCATTCACTGTATATTGTAGTTTTTGACTCTGTACCATGCTCTGCTATAGTCTACCTTCATTGTGTGCAAACAATGTAGTTTTGATGCATTTTAATAAATAAATTTTAAAAAATCACGTTTTGTGTGTATGTGTGTGTTGTGCTTGGATTTGGGATTTTAGTCATTTTTTATATATATAACATTTGATTATAGCATATCATTTGGCACAACAGATGACAATAAAATTATTTAGCATGATAAAGTATGAGGAGGAAAAACAGTTACTTTTGTAGCCTAATGTCATGTTCAAAGGATTTTTTTGTTGTTGCTTGTTTTAATGAAATCAAACATAACTTTGTTTAATTTATCAGATTTGTTTATTGGGATATCAAGGAGCCAAAACGTTGTACACGTAGTAATCATCCACAGGGTCAAATTGAGTAAATATCTTGCGTCCGTGAGGTCAGTAGGTTAAAGAGAAAACTACTTGTATATGTAGACAAAGCTTTCATCCCAAATTAACTGAGCCGGAGAGGGAAGGAAGGCTCAGAGAGAGTATATACAAATAAAATGAATTTTCCCAAATCCTTATGAACATGTTTTCCCAATGGAAAATATATTAATATATTTAATCCTGTGTGTGAAATGGACAGGTAGCACTTAAAGACTTAGGGAC
>JAQMYK010000038.1:31367827-31380799 GCA_030014345.1 Clarias buthupogon | reverse complement strand
GTGTGTGTGTGTGTGTGTGTGTGTGTGTGTGTGTGTGTGTGTGTGTGTGTGTGTGTGTGTGTGTGGTGGTTTGTGAGAAAGCACGTTTTGACATTTACCAACTGATGTAAGTGTGAATTTGTGTAACCCACCTAAGATGTTTCACACATCCAAAGGTTTGATGAAAGCTGCTTACTGCATGACGTTTAGTCCCTTAATGCTTCACACTCTTTTTTTTTTTTTTTTTGGCAGTTCGCAACACACACATTCTGATACACCTTTCTTTATGTAGAGAAAACATGTTGTTGTTTTTTTCTTTTCTTTTCGGAAATATTCACACCATATCACTAGCATGTGGTATACCCCCTTCTTCATATGAAAGTCAACGCTGATGTTGGGTACGATGCCACGAGTTATGATCTATAACCATTAATAATACCACTAGCGTTTTCCTCAAAGTTAGCGTTTTAAGTATTTTGAATTACGGAATAAATCAAACCACAATCAACCCCGAGCCCCTAAAATACTAGAAATGAGTATAAACCCACAGCACTGAGTCAGAAACCCTGTCTTCTCTCTGCACCGTGACTTTTTCCTTGCGTTTCAACACAATCTCAGTATGCAGCTCTCCCACAGAGTCGGAAAAACGCCAGAAACAGCAAGTTTTTAATTAGTGGAATTCAAGAGAATTACTCATTTCATGTCACACAGACAGTTCGGCTGCATGCGAACTTTGAATTCATAGACATGATCATTTATCCTACACATACACTCTGTTTCATCTGGCTGTGTTTGTTTCATAGGCATCACTACGAGTCATCCACACTGTCAGACACGTGTACACACACACACATTTTTATATGTTCCATTGTCTCTCTTCGATGGCCTCCAGAGCTATGAGAAGCACACGCTCTCTATCTGTCTCCCATGGGAGCTGTAACAACAAGGAGGTGACGAGATGACGCAACGTGACACACACATTAAACTCTTTCATCATTACTAACACACCCTGGGTTACAAGCTAATAATGATTCCCCCAAACCAAAGCGCAATACAAGGTGTTACAGTATATTAATTATAATCAGCCATCATGAACAGGAGTTACACACAGCGATGAGATCACATTTACAGAGTAGCCGATTTAGCTGCGTTGGTTCGTCTCACGGTTTATATTTAATCAAAAACCAATTCAGACCCCAGCTGGGCCCAAACAAGGAAGTAAAAGAAAACAAACAAGCAAAGAAAAAAAAAATGAGAGAGAGAGAGGGAGAGACAAATGCTAGTTAAAAACATTCTCTGATTTCTCATGGAACACTGAAACCACTTCCTGGGTCACTGCTGTACCTGCGTCCATACGGAAATCATCAAGCCTCGCTCTTCCCAGTGCTCGTGAGAAGACGCAGCGAGTTAGAACCGGCCCCGAGAATGTTTCCTAAGTGGACCGGAGTGGAGGATTCTGGGAAAGGCGGAGCACGGGCCAACATCACGGGTTCCCACACAGTTCCCGTGAAGTTTTGACCACAGGGACTATGAGAGTGATAAGCCATCCCTTCTCACGTCTCTGGGAAGGAAGGACGGTTGAGAGCGAGAGAGAGAGAGAGAGAGAAAACATCATAAATAAAGAGAGATTATACATAAGGGAAGTAAATAAAGTGCACTGCATGTTCCTAAAGAGAGAAAGAAAAGAGTCTCGTTACACCAGAGTGATATAAGGTAGTTTTTCTCATCAGATGTAAGTCCGCTGAGACCAGTGAGAGCACTGCCCTCCCTCCCTCCCTCCCTCCCTTTCTCTCGCTCTCTCACTCTCTCTCTCTCTCTCTCTCTCTTTCTCTCGCTCTGTTTCTCTCTCACTCTCTTTCTCTTGCTTGTTCCCACAGAGATGTCTTTTTGCTTCAGTGCCGACTGCACTACCACTAAATCTAATTTCACTGCCATGAACTGTTTTTCATTAATGACCGAAACTTAAACGTGTCACTCTCTGACTTTTCTCCAAATATTAGGGCCCTGTTCTCCAAATCACACGGCTACAATATCCAATAACTGTTCCAAATCGGAACTTCAAAGCTTTAATGTAAAGATTGATTAAAGCTTTTTTTTTTTCATGCAAGTGGCAAGATCTTCAGTGGTTTCAATTGATCGTTCTCAGAAATTTTAACAGTAAGGTAAGAGCTTGCGCCACCAGTGAATGGATTCATCTCCAGCAAGTTCTTTGTCCACCACATTGAATGAATGTTTCCCAAAATTCAAATGAAAAAAATTTAAAAAAGTTAATTTATACTGTAGCACATTCATACTCTTCAACACAGCGTTTTTCTGTCTGTTTATGACTAACATGTACAGTATGTATGCAAGAAATAAAACACTTGCAGCATGTGGTCATGAGCAAATATTTGCTTATCTGAGGTATAGGATGCACCATGGGAGAAGAAAAACAGGCAGTGTTAAAATTTGAGGATATTTCTGCTGGGAAACTATGAGTCTTCCTGTTAATATTCCTATTAACATTGCAGAAGACCAAGTACACCTCTCCACGACAACAGTGTTCCCTAATGACGCTGGCGTCTTTCAACAGGATAACAGAAAAAATTGTTCAGCAACGGTCATGACAAAGAGTTCAAGGTGCTGACCTGCTCTCCAAATTCCTTAGATCTCAATTAATTCGATCATCTGTGGGATGTTCTGGACAAACTAGTCTGATCCATAGAGGCCTCACGTCACAATGTACAGGATCTGTTCAAAAGATCCGCTGCAAATCAGAGGTCTCATACTGTAGAGTCAATGTTTCCATGGGTCATGGCTGGTTTGGTGGAATAATTGAAATCAACACAATATTATGCATGTGGTGTTAGTATTGTAAATATATAGTGTTTGCGCTTTTGCAGAGAAATACACTGTGTGATTTTTAATCAGGTACGCAGGTAATACAAAAATAAAAAAGACACCCAAACCAAAGAAATACTCTGTAAAGCCATTAATTTATGAGTGACTACATACACACTACGTACGCATTATGAGTGACTACATATACACTACGTACGGACTTTACTTTATCATATAAAGTAAAGTCCAGCATGTTGTTTAGATCTGAGCATGTTGCGCATCATGTACTACGCTTGCCCGTAGGACGAAATACAAGAGATGCAGTTCCCATGCAGTTGCATGAGAATCAATACACAATGACTATTTCTCTCATGAAGGACGAAAAAAAACCCAACATTAAGTCCAACGAGAATAGATTGTGTTCCCTGCAATTTTGTTGGGAAATAAGGACAAACACACGGACAGAGCTTGAGATAGTTACTATGGGGGTCATGGATCATTATTTGATTGAGGGGCGGGAGAGGTTGTGCAAGCCCCTTTCCACACCCACTCAGTTCCCCTGCAGGCCAGGTTTCTGACGGACATGGGAAGGGGACAGAACAGTCCTCTGATTCGTTCTCAGAGGTGGATAGCAATGTTATATTACACACTAAAATTTATTGGTTCTTTTCATTTTTTATTCTTTTTGGAATTCTCCTAAAACTGACTTGTGTATTGTACTTTTAACTTAATATATATGAACGTTGGGGTACGTTTATGAAACATATATATACATTCATTTGATTTTGACAAGGGACATTCAGATAAAACCGGAAATTAGCCTAATGTGCATGTCTTTGGACTGTAGAAGAAAACCGGAATACCCAGAGGAACCCCACCAAGCATGGGGAGAAGCCATCAGCCCATCTCCATCAAACCCAGACCCTGGAGGTGCAGGGCGACAGTGCTAACCACTACACCACCATGCCACCCTTGGGTTGATTTCTTAATAAGAATAATTTTTTATTTTGTTTTTTAGTTTTAGACTGTATCTACGTAGGTATGTGTAGAATGGTACAGATTTGTTTCCCTGCTAAAATGGTTGTAGTAGGATGCAAAAATGTTCAACTATTTAACATTTTACTAGGGTTATGCCTAGCGTGACTCAATGGACTCAATCCTCAAAAAAGCACAAAAAGAAACAATGAGAAAAGAAATTACCAGCTCTACGTACTTGCCATTTCGCCACCTTTTTAAAAAAATTATCCAAACCCTTGTGTGATCCTTCACCAAATTCATATGTATGAACAAGAGAAGAACATTTTGAGTACATGTTCCCGCATGCACACTTAGGCTTGTATTCCAGTTTCATACATAACAGGCTTTTTTTTGTGTGGAATGCAACCTAATTACATCTAAAACATTCACAAACACATTAGTGCATCAGGCTCAGACAGTCAACACCTTAGCCTTCACTTATGGCCTGCATAGAGCACATGAATACAGCTATCATGCTTACCATCTGCAGTAGGGTTTACTGAGGCTGAAAATGGTTTAATTTGCGATTGCATGCTACACCCTCAAGTAAGTGATATGAAGAGTCTGAAGAAAGTTGGAAGAAACCTAAGAGCTCAGGCTGGGGGATTCTGCTTTGCTTTTGAAAATAAGGACTTTTGAGGTGTGATGATAATGATGACGATGATGATGATGATGATAAAGTGAGAAGATCTGCAAGTATTAAATCTCCATAACAGTTGAAGCCTGTGAAGAGGGCTCAGAAGAAGGTGTAGCTTCAGGTCCATTCGTGCTTAGTGTGTTCTTTTTCCCATATTTAATTTCACTTATTCCGTGTAATTCCATTAGGTGTCATATTTCCTGTACTTATGACTCACAGGGCTTAAATTAGACAACAAGTGGTGGTTCAACATGAAGCACGGTTACTGGTAGCATCCTTAAGATAATTATGTACCAGTAATATCAGACCCTGATGTAGTTTAGAGTATTTAAGTATTAGAATGAGCTCAAAAAGAAAATTTATCATGCCTTCCCACACAATCAGATTCAAGAATTTTGTGATTACTAATAAAACACATATTATTACCAGAGGTTGAAAGTAACAAATTACATTAATTCACGTTATTGTAATTGAGGTTTTTTTTTTGTGTACTTCTACTTTTTAAATTAGTTTTTAAAATCTGTAATTTTACTTTTACTTAAGTATGTTTTGTTATAAGTATTGTACTTTGCTACATTTTAAATCATATTCGTTTCTGAAAATAAATAAATACAGTAAATAATGCAACATGGAAGGAAAACAATTGCAGCCCGGAAACCACTGTACTGACTGATTGATGGAGAACAAACGCGCTAAATTCACACGAACGATGGAGACGGACAAAACAGATGGCAGTGATGCAGACCCAGCTGAAGCCATCATGAAGCAAAACCCTGGTCATTTTTAATCGACAACTCTGATTTCAAGCGCAAGAAAGGCAACAGCTTTATTATGCAGTGGTGTTATTTCAATTTAAAAGTTTGAGATTTATATCCCCTTGTCTTTTTTTAACTATACAAGAATCCCACATCCCACCCCCGCTGTTAAAAAAAAGTAACTCGGTAACATTTACTCTGAGTAAATTTTTAATGAACTACTTTTTACTTTTACTTGAGTAGATTATAGACCTGTAACTTTACTTGTACTTCAGTAAAAAAGTAACAGTACTTTTACTTGAGTACAAAATTTTGTTACTCTTTCCACCTCTGATTATTACTTACTTTATATATAGTGTAGTAAGTCACTGCTCTCTCTCTCTCTCTCTCTCTCTCTCTCTCTCTCTCTCTCTCTCTCATCTACTCATCTGTGCTCTTTACAGAAGGAAAAAATATATTAGCTCCAGACCTACACTAAAAAAACTAATGTCTATAAAACTTTTATTTATTGATTTACTGACCTGATTTTATACAATAAAACTTAATTTTAAACTAAGAAAGATTCTCTCATATCTCATCCTCTGCATTTCATACATTCCTCCATCCGTCAAAATATCTCCCGCCTTATCTATCTCCATCTTGCCCTTGCTTTCCTTTCGGTGCCCTATCTTATAGTTTATTTTACACGCGATCTCATTTTTCGGTTTCATACCATCTCTATTTAAGGTTTTTTTCCCCCCCTATCTCTCTTTTTCTCTTTTTCTTTTTTTCTCTTTTGACTTTTCTCTCTTTCATTTTCTACTAATAAGTCTTTTAGTCTCTCTTGCTCTCTCTATCTGTCACTATCTCCCCTTAATGGTTTTCTGTCTCTCTTTCTTGCCTTCTCTCTGTCTTTCATTTTCAATTACAGAATTATTTATGTTCCCCCTTTAAATGTCATCTTTTGCTTTCCCCTATCTATCAATTTTAACATTCAGTTTATATGACTATCAACATACTGTATCTGTCCCCACTCTCTCTTCCTGTCCCTCTTCTTGTTTGTCTATCTCTACCTGTCTTCCGGTCTGCATCTCTCACTATCTCACTCTTTTGCCTTTTTTGTCTTCTATCCCCCTTTTTTTCTTTCATTTTCATAAACCCTCTACCTCCGTTCCTCCCTCCATGTCATAATTCTCATTTCCTTTCATACCTTCTTTCTCTTTTTGAATCTTCACCCAATCTATTTCTCTACCTTTCTCTCTCACTTTCAGCCATTGTTCAGTCCTGATTCTTCCCAGCAAGGCTTTGAACAATTTTACGGTTATGATGATTTGTAGGTGAATACACATTTCTAAAGAATTCGCAGGGACTTTGTGCACGCAGGCTTGTGGGAGGGTCGGCGGGTGAGGGTGTGATTGTTTTAGTTTCACCTTTGCCCCATGGTGCAAAGAAATAACAAATGATGTCTTCCTTTTAGCTGATTGCAAACAAAAATGCAGGTGTGAAGATTTCCTCTAGCAAGAAAACGTTCGTTTGAAAGAAGCATCTGTGGCTTTGTTACGACTGTATTCAGTGTGTGTGCATGTGTGTCTGTTTTGAGAGGATGTTCATGTGTAATTTTCTCAGAAATGAGGGGCATTGCTCTTTTTTGGCATATGCTAAAATAACTTGACAAGATGAACAAAGAGAAGAGCTAGCTCAGCCTGAAACAATGCCCGCCGTGTATAGGGTCATGTTTAACCACAATTGCCCTTAAAGGCAGACATAACACACCAGGAATGGGAGAGGGAACAAAGCGTTTTTTCAAACATTTTTGGGGGGAATAAAGATGGAAAATGAAAATATTCACATAATAGCCTGACTGTGTTGTGCTGGCGGGTGTAAGAATGGGGATAAGAATCAAAACATCTGATTATTTTCTTTAACAAAATGTCAGTTACCCCACTGAGGTGAAGCCTAGCTCATATAAAAGACAACTCGGACCCCCTGCAGCACTAATGACCCGTATGTCTTGTGGCTATCAGATCTCATTATCTAAACTGCTTCTGTATAGTTGCTCACTGTAATTTTGGATGTAAATGAAAACCATAGCAAAGGGCACTGTAACTGGAAAGAAATCCTGACTCTAAGTGGCCCTGAACAAAACAAGGGCGGTAACGTTTATCTCCAATTTACCAATTTCTAGTCACATGTGAAATGTTTGTGCTACTACTGCTCCAGACACGGTCGGTAACCTCGGCATTGACCTCCTCATTGCGTGTAACCTTTTCCTCCTCCCGATGGTGCCATGACATTTTCAATTTGCAAGATTCTCTTCCAGATCCATTCTAACTATATAAAGTTGGTGGTACAGTAATGAGGAAGGTCCCGTAGGCAATGGGCTCCTTATGTGAGTTTAAGGTAACAGCGAGCTTCATTACATAGTTATAGTTAAAACAACAGATCAGAATAGAATGTTAAAACAACATAAAACAAGACTGTCATATGGCCATGACATAAAACAGCTTTAGGATACTTTTACACATGCGGTTTCTTTTTTTTTTTTTCTTTCTTTCTCAAAAATAGCACTCTTGTGCCAATATGGAAAAAGAATACGCTCACGAAACACACACACACACACACACTAATGTTCTTACCAGTTTGAGCAGGTTTCATCTAACAAATAGGCCTAGCTTGTACAGTATATAGATAGCAATACATTTTTACCAAGTAAAAATATTATCAGTAATTAAGATGAAAGATAAAAGATATTCATGATAATTTAGCTCTGACGAAAAGTTGATTGTTTGCTTCCGTCGAAGCTTTAGATGCATAAAATCTCCTTATATTTACTCACTGAGAAGACTCATTTTTTCATTATTATTTGCCCCCACAGTGTATGAATGATCAGGAGATAAAAACGCAATTAATATCACTTAGGAGATTTTGCAGCCCAAAAACGTGTTGAGATTACATTAAAAAATTAATTAATTAATTAAGAAATAAATATTTTTTTACTGTTATACTGGTACCCAATGTAAAAAACGTAATTAGTTCATTAATTAATTTTCTTTGCTGCTTATGCTGCTTATCACAGGAAACCTGGATCCTATCCAGGAGACTTTGGGCACCAATCGATCTCAAACACATGTACAGCTGGTTCCCGATTTACAAACATTTGAGCTAGGAATTTCCGCAGATACAAATGGACCTCGGGTAGCTCACATGTATTGTACAAAAAATAGACACTGCAGTGCACCAGATACCAATATTTACAATTATATACAATATTTTCAGTGTGTAAGTGAATGTATAAAATGTCCAAAGTCCAGTATATTGTATGTGTGTGCGTGTGGGGGTGCGGGAGAAATGAGTCTGTCTCACTGGTTTCAATGAATCAGTCCGGGAGCGCGATGATAGAAAATGTCTGTCCTGTAAAGCTGTCCTGATGGTGAATAATCCTAATTTCAGAAAATCCTCAACAAAACAAAAAAGTTCACAGTCCAATAGAGTGGAAAACAGCTGTGAGATAAATGTCCTTAAAGGTGCAGATACGACACTTATAGTACGTTTCACGTGAGATACAATTATTTAGATATGACTATGGTTTTTGGACACATGATGGAAGTGTTGGAAATGGGGACAGATTTAGTCAAGTAGACTGGTGTGCTTTACAGTACATTGTACCCGTGTCAAAGGCATATAAGATTCACTTTATCGAACTTACGAACAAATCTGACTTATGAACATGCTTCCGGAACGGAGCTCGTCAGGTCTATCTGTACACTCTTTCACACACTACAGGCAAATTGGGATGCCAATTAGCCTTATCTGTGTCTCTGGACTGTGGGGAGGATACTGGTCGGCCTGGAGGAAATCCACAAAACATTGAGAGAACATACAAACTCCATGCACACAGACCCAAATAGCGGGAATCAAGCCCTCGACCCTGGAGGTCTGAGGCCACAGTGCCAACCACTATGCCAATGTCTGCAATCATGATTTGTCTATTTTTTTGTCTAAGCATAAATGAAAGATTTGCAGCGATACATTATGGAATGGAGAAAGAATGAAATGTGAAATATGAAAATGACATAAAAATGAAAATAAAATATAGAATCAAATATTTATTTATTCATTAATTTATTTGCTTTTGACTGACTGACTGAAGGGCCGACCAACCGACCGACTCACTCACTCACTCAGGTACTGGAGAATATAATGCCAAAGTCCAAGACTTATTCCTAGGAGTCAGGACCTCTGTCAGTTAATAATCCTTAAGGTTTATAATAATGTGCTTGTCCTAACTTGTTATTGCTTCTGTAGTAACAGCTGTGTGGTCAATGATCCACATAATCGAAGACCAAATACACACAGACCAAATATCCAGTGTTATTGTAGATAGGGTGGAGTTACAGAGATTCCTGTTTGTTTAATATTCATGAATGAAGAATTGTTGCTTTTTTTTTGGTTTTTATAAACATGACATTATTTGCTCTTATTATAAATGAAGAAGAAAGTGGAGGAGAAGAAGAAGAAATAGTATAAGAAAGAAAGAAAAAAAGAAGTGGCTGGAAAAGGAGTTATCATTTACAGTATATGAATATTAACTGAAACTGATTTGAATAGATTGAATAGATTTAACTTCAAACCAAAAAAAGGTAAGATATCTCAATACCAAAATTGTTAATTGTTAATTGATAATGTGTTTTATTCCAAACTGGCGTGAGAAATAGTTTAAAGGTTAAAGATGAAAATAAGCTGATCAGCTTTAATGTAATCAGTAAAGCCCACGTACATGTCTGTCTGTCTTTCAGAACTCTCTGCAATTTATTAATACAAAAAAATAACATTTTGCAAGTTGCACTTTTGTCGTAGTCAGCTAAATACACTCCCTGTTCAGTAATTGGAAAGTGAGTCATTGATGAGAAATCGAAAAAGTAGATCAGATAAAGAAGTTTTGTCTTAAAACGACTCCAGCGCGTTAAAAATTACTTATAACACATCAGTGTTGTTATTTCAGTGATGAAAATAAGAACTAATCTAAAACAATTCAGTTTAGCTTTTCTAATTAATATCTATTGGTGCAGGTGTTTTTAACATTGAGCAAGTAGAGCAAGTTACATTGAGCAAGTAGCTTATTAGTGGCTTATTTTAAAGTAGATTATTTAACTCGGCACATAACTGTTCATAACATCGCTTTTACTCAACATTTTGGGTTTCACTCATGGTGCAGGTTAAACTTCAGGCGGATATCTTAAGGCGGATAACTTAAAAGTTTCATTTAAGACGCGCCCACAGTTTGACGCTTAAATGACAAAATCTGGCTGGACAGACAGACAGAAAATTTTGAAATGTAGAGATATAATTGAAAGACAGAGTTCTGACCAATGTACAGACAAAACCTTTCTTTTATTTATATGGATATAGCCAAAAAGTTTGTGGCATCTCTTTTAAAAGTTATTGGAGTGTTCTGTTTAAGACAAAGTTTGCCAACAAGCAATGGGAATAGGACTGTGGTTAGTTGTTTTATCTGAATCGACTGACCACTCCAGCAAAAGTAAAGAAAAGCAGTGACATGGCAGAATCGAGTTGCTTTCCTGGCAGCCCTTGGGGCAGAAAATGTTTTTTTTTTTATCCAATGCTCATTGTAAGCACTGGCTAAAATGGTGGGTTTGAGGTTGAGTTAGGATTGGTGCAAGAGTAAACGCTCTATCACTACGTAATGGTTATGAGAAGCTGAAGGTACACAGCTTTACTTAATGTGTCTTATTCATGGGCAATGAGTGTATGATGAGTAAAAGATGGCTAAATCTTGTAATGTTTTTCTCTTAAATCTAATAGTTTCTCACGGCTTGTTCATTTTGGCCTGGGAGGAAGTTGAGTCAAATAAAATGCTTTACTAGTAAAAGGCTCTTGCACGTAAGATTTCTGTTTTTAATAAACCCGACTAATTATCCCTGCATGAACATTAGATTAACTTTATACTTAATTGGATTTGTTGTTTCTAGAAGCTAACAGTGGTGGAGTGGCGTCTGTCAAATGTCTCTTCTTCCCCATTGCTCACCAGTAAAAGTAAGGCATTAATGCTACTGAAAGCTCTAAGAGACCTGAAGTGACTCCTCATACACACTCGCACACACACACACAGCTGGTGGCACGTAACTGGATCCATGTGCCTGGCCTGGGAACAGACAACCGGCCGATGTTTAACGGTAACCCATGGCGAACTTCTCTCCTCTCATTTACTGTCTGTGGAAAAAAATGGAGAGAAGGATAGACTTTTCCACATACACACTCATGTTTTTGCTCTCTCATACACACACACACCACATATGCACATTAAACAGCATATGACTCACTTTTTTCAAAAGTCATGCATGTTCAGAACACGCTATAGTCACACAACTTTGCTCTGAGACAGAAAGCAGAAGGCGGAAAAGGCACAGCCCCTCCCTCTCTCACCTCCATCGGCCAGACCACACACACTCGCACATAAACCGCAGAGAAAGGCCAAAAAGAAATGGAAAACTCAGCAGTTTCTTCTTCAGGGGAAATCGTTTAGAGATGGGACAAGCAAAGGAAGTGGCGCAAATTAAAACACTAACACACTCCGTTCAATCATGACTGTTTCCGCATCACTAGTCCTGTTTCGTGCACGTCTGTGTGTACTCACAGATTTCTGCACGTATAAAACTCACACTGAATATAAGATATTTGTTTTGGTTTCTGAGGCTGTGGTGGTGGGTTTCACAAATCGGTTGCATTGGTGAAACACAACCATCCGTATAATACGTTTTCATAATGCGTTGCATTTCGGTCTCACTCGTGCTATTGCAGTTACGTCTCCCAAAAAATAAACACAATTTTTCCAGGAGGAAGAACCACTTTCTTTACTGCTTTATTCTGTATTCAGGGTCGCGGGGACCTGGAGCCTAGGGCATGAGGGAGGGTACACCCTGGACAGGTTGACAATCCACCGCAGGGCACACACACATACACACACTCACACACCCATTCACAGACTACGGGCAATTTGGGAACGCCAATCAACCTAACCTGCATATCTTTGAACTGTGGGAGGAAACCGGAGTACCCAGAGGAAACCCACCAAGCACGGGGAGAACATACAAACTCCACGCACACAGAGACGGGAATCGAGTCTGGCCAGGAATCGAACCCGGACCCTGGAGGTGCAAGGCGACAGTGCTAACCACTACGAGGAAGAACTAGACCAGGAAAAATATAATAATAATAATAATAATAATAATAATATGAGCCTAGCCTGCTATATCTGCCTTTCTCAGCTTTTCAACCACTGCCAGACCTGTGGTGTGACTCTGAACTTCTGGCCCTGAATCTGGTCCTGAGGTCTAGACAAATGTGTTCAGCAGGGCTGAGGGCTTCTCTGTCCAGAATGTGGTCATTTAACTACTTTTAATGCAGCTAGCCTACTTTTTCCACTAAGTAGAAGTGTGTATGTGTGCGTTCTGGTCTGTGTGAAAAGAGTTGACTTTTTATCTTTCATTTCTTCTTTTTTGGTTTGGTCAATGAGGTGAGAATGTCCTAAAGAGATCGAATGAACGATCTCTATACATTGAATGGATGGATGGATTGATTGATGAATGGATGGATGGATGGATGGATGGATGGATGGATTGATGGATGGATGGATTGATGGATTGATGAATGGATGGATGGATGGATGGATGGATTGATGGATTGATGGATGGATGGATTGATGAATGGATGGATGGATGGATTGATGAATGGATGGATGGATGGATGGATGGATGGATAGATTGA
>JAQMYK010000038.1:31351451-31362919 GCA_030014345.1 Clarias buthupogon | reverse complement strand
TGTTCAAAGGAGATTAATGCATTTTTTGGACGCCTTCAGCATTCCTTTACAATGTAGAAAGAAATAAAAATCAGGAAAAGAAAAAGAAAACCATCATGGAGTTAGAAAGTGACCCCAAACTTTTGAACGGTAGTGTATATATATATATGTGTGTATTTTTATTATTATTTTTTTTTTTAATAGCAACATTTTCAAATGATTGATTGATTGATTTTATTCCATATGATCCTCTTGGGTTCTTGGGTTCTGGATGATAAAGCATTAGAGCCAAACCAATTCAACTCAGCAGTTCAGTAGCCATCTTAAGGATGCTACAAATTAAACACTGGCCTTTATAATAATCAATTATCAAAATCTTTGGTTATTTCGTATCAGTTTATCAAGCAACATTTGGAGTAGCCAATCAAGTTAGGTACATAAGAAATTAAAAATGATAAGGTGTTATTAAAGATAGAAATTCATTCCAACATGCGCAGAAGGACTACTTTTTCAAAGCCACAAAGGAAATGCATTGTGCTACAAACAGTACAACCTGGCAACCCAGAGTTAATTATTCTCCAAGTTGCATTTCTAACATGTTGAATTGCTCCAGGCTTTGTGCCTGACTAGATGTTATGGATTTTATTGCTTAACCTCGTCTGCTTGTGCTCTGACCCAAACGCAGGATTCTGGCCACGATTAACGGAAAAGTTTGAACAGACACTTCCATCGCTTGAAAAAGGTTACGGCTGATTTAACATTCCTGTACACACACCAGTGGCGCCCATCCCCATGGTGCCATCTTTGCTCAAGTCAGGTCTGTGATTTAGACATCACACAGACTTGATGGCCTGCTGCGAACTGTACAGAAAGTCTTTTCTTTTCCACTGTTGGAGCCATTCATAACAGGAACCAAAGTGCTTAAAGTCAAGGCTTGTATTGTCATACCGTTTATAAAAGAAAAGTGTTGAGGTGTGGGGAGGGGGGGGGGGGGGATACCCTTTACACTCAGACTGCCAGAAATTTAAATTAGTGTAATCGCTGTAATGTATTTTTTGGTTCTGAAGGAACAAAAATATGTGTCAATCTTAATTTGGAGGCTTTCTTTGAGGAGAACCTTCTTTTGGAAGGAGTCTCCGGGTCTACTGCAACCAAAAATAGTGCGTGAGAGTAAGGAATAAGTAATGCACTATAACAGTGCCTTGGAGAGATGAAATGATAAGTTCTTCACTTGGGTACGACTAATGTTCTTCTATATGCGAGTTTCTTTGCCTCAGATGACACATCTCAACTTTAGTGAACGCTACAGTACGAGCCAAGTCGAAGATCCCAGCCTGGGGTTGTTCTCAAAGTTCCTAAAGATGTGATGATTAAGAAGCCACAAAGCCAGAGCCATTCTCCTCTGGGTGTCATGTCCTGCTGAGGTCTCAGCTTTAAAAAAAAGTCTGTTGTGGTGGATACAACATAACTAACAGAAATAAAAATGGAAGTGGAAAAAGTGCTATATTTATAGACATGTGGTAGAGATTACTTATATAAACGACACTGGTGACAGTTTATTTTATGCATGTGTGTGAGAAAGAAAGGGAGGGAGATCAAATTAGATACTTAATTTCAGTGCTTAAACTTTAACCTCGGCTCACACCCCGGCTTATTCATTCTCGGTTACTATATTCGGTGTAATTGCTCCTAAAACCTGTGTTTCGATGTAAGAGCAGTCATTATCTTAGGTGCTTGATCAGAGGTGATGGTTCTGGATTTGCTCCAGATGTTCCTCCTAAGTGAGCTCCATTGTGGCATGGCAGCATCAATATTTGCCCAATACTAGAAAGGAACCTTAGTCTGCCGGCTACTCGAACTCGCAGCCAAAGTTAATTACAGTAAGAACAACATCCATACTGGCAACATTCAAAACCGCAAAAAGAGTGTGTCAAAATATTATGACACCAAAAGGGCATATATGCAATGAAAAATACTTTAATTAAAGCTATTTAAGGAGTTGACTGCTCTTGGTAATGCCTGGGCTCTATATTTTGGGTTTCAAGAGAACATGAATGCAATAAAATCACAAAATTACTCTACACTCTGTTTTATAAGTAAATGCAAAAACATACTGTATCTTTACTACCTTCCTTGTGCACTTTAAAAGAGAAAAAAATGACATAAATTATTATTATTATACTTCAAAATCACAAAAATCCTTGCCAGCACAGGACTGCTCAGACACTGACCCTTTAAACTCAATCAACCTTCACTGTACATATTTAATGTATATTTTCGTTCTTCCTGAAACAACCCTCTGCATTTATCCAGACTTGGGTCTGGCACAAGAAGGGTCTGAATTGTGCCCCCCTGTGGTTGCCTTACACTGACCCTTTAAACTTAACCAACCTTCACTGTACATATTTATAGTATATTTTTGTTAATTCCTTCTACATAATATCCTAAGGACATGTTTTTTTCCTTCTGTGTATTTTTGTTTTTCTTTTATGTCCCTTTAGAGGCTTAGTGGACTTGTAAACCCATGAGTCATAAAATAGTTTATATGAAATGGAAAAAAGAACAAGCTTGAATAAATAGTTTTTAAAAAATTAACAAAAAATATGCAATAAATATGTACAGGAAAGGTTGGTTGATTTTAAACGGTCAATGTAATGCAACCACAGGGGGGCGCAATCCAGAGCCTTCTTGTGCCAGTCCCATGTCTGGATAAATGCAGCTGGATGTGGCAGGAAGGGCATTCGACATAAAATATTTGCCATTAACATTTGAATCATTAACATGACTTTCATACCGGATAGTTCACGGCCCAGGTTAACAACGACCGCCACCGGTGCTGTTAAACTACAGGGTGCCGGTGGAAATCGGGCTACTGTTGGTTAAAGAAGGAGAGGAGGAAGGCGTGTTCGGCTCGGCGAGAGTTTGTTGACATGATGAAAGATGGATATACTGTTTGTCCAGTAGATCAAGTGGAAAGGCTAGAGGTTTTGGAGCAGGGTTGTTTTACCATGGTGTGGATAGGAAAAGAAATGGAGTAAGAGTTATCCTGAAACAGGAAGTTTGTAAGGAATGTTCTGGAGCTGAAAACAGTATCACATAGGGTGATGAGTCTAAAGCTGGAAATTGAAGGTGTGATGTTCAATGTTGTCAGTGGTTGTGCCCCACGGGAAAAGTGCGAGTTAGAAAAGAAGAAGAAATTCTGGAGTGAGTTAGATGATGTGGTGCAGAGGTGAGAGAGTGGTGATTTCAATGGACATGTTGGGGAAGGGAACAGAGATGATAAGAATGTGATGGGCAGGTCTGGTTTTCAGGTCAGGAATGCAGAAGGACAGATGGTGGTGGACTTTGCAAAGAGGATGGAAATGGCAGTAGAGAATACTTTCTTCCAGGTGAAGCAGGAACATAGGGTGACATACAGTATAAGAGGGGAGGCAAAGGCACTCAGGTGGACTACATCTTGTGTCGATGTTGTAATCTGAAAGAGATCACTGACTGCAAAGTATTGGTAGGGGAGAGTGTATCCAGACAACAAAGGATGGTGGTGTGTAAAATGACCCTGGTAGTGAGAAAGGTGAAGAGGACATACGCAGAGCAGAGGACATAGTGGTGGAAGTTAAAAAAGAAATTTTGTACAGTTTTCAGGGAGGAGTTGAGACAGAGAAAGAGGTTAGCTAAGAGGAAGTGGGAGGACTGAAGAGAGTAGACAGAAGTACAGGGAGATGCAGGGTAATGTGAAGGAAGAGGTGGCCAAACAAAAGCCAAGCTAAGAGCATATGAGGAATTGTATGGTAGGTAAGTTCTGTAAAGGTAGGTGAGGCGGAGAGATAGAGATGGAAACAGGTCACAGGATGGGATTGAGGGGGAGATGGAAGGAGCACTTTGAAAAATTAATGAAAGACAAAAATGAAAGATAACGAAGAGTAGGAGAGGCGACTGTTATGGAGCAAGAAGTAGCAAAATTAGTACGAATGAGGAGGGTGCTGAAGAGGATGAACAGTGGCGAGGCAGTTGGTCCTGATGACATACCTGTGGAGGTATGGAAATGCTTAGGAGAGGTGGCAATAGAGTTTCCAGACTAGTCTGTTTAATAAGATCTTAAAGAGTGAGAGGATCCCAGAGGAATGAAGGAGAAGGGTATTAGTGACAATTTTTAAGAACCAGGGGGAACCATATGCAGAGCTGTGGCAACTACAGAGGAATAAAGCTGATGAGCCAATCAATGAAGCTTTGGGAAAGACTACTGGAAGCTAGGTTAAGGGAGCATTTGTGAGCAGCAATATGATTTCATGCCTAGAAAGAGTACAACAGTTGCAATATTTCCTTTGAGTGTGAATGAGAGGGACCAAAGTAGACCGGTGAGGCTACAGGGAGCAGTGGTAAAGAAGGTGCAGGACTTTAGGGTAATTAGGGTCAATGATCCAGAGCAACAGAGAGTGTGGAAAGGAGGTGAAGAGTCATGTCAAGGCTGGATGGAACGGGTGGAGAAAAGTGGCTGGTGTGTTGTGTGAAAATGTATCAGCGAGAATGAAAGGAAAGGTGTGCAAGACAGTGGGTGAGACCAACGATGCTCTATGGCTTAGAGACAGTGGCACTGAAGAAAAGACAGAAGGCAGAGTTGGAGGTAGCAGAGCTGAAGATGTTGAGGGTCTCTTTGGGAGTGACAAGGATGGATAGGATCAGGAATGGTTCCATTTAAGGGCGACACATGAGGTGGTTTGGACAGAGATTGTGAGCATATCGGTAGAAGGATGCTGAGGTTTGAACTGCCAGGCAGGAGGTCTAGAGGGACACCAAAGGGGATATTTATGGATGTAATGAGAGAGGGCATAAAGTAAGTTAGGTGTTAGAGGGTTGGATGGAGGCAGAGGATTTGCTGTAGTGAGCCCAGAAAGGATCAGCTAAAAGACAAAGAAGAAGAATTAGATTAGATTGGCACTGAAATTTAACAATTAATAAATAATTGTTAATTGAACACACCTTAATTCAAGTCATGCCTCCATGCTTCAGGGTTTTAACCAATCATACACAAGACTGACTTATTCTAACCAATCATAACACAGTAGGAGGAACTTCTTAAGTCGTTAACCTTACACAGTGCCTTGCTAGAAGTTTTGCACTCATTTTGCATTAGGTCTTTTTTTCAAGATTAGACCTTAAGCAATTAGTGAGATAGATATTTATTTATTTAATTATACATTAACTGGTTGGCCATTAAATTGATTTCCTCATTGATTTCCTCAAATTCAGAAAGATACCAGGATATCAAACTTGATATTCAAAGGTCGGAATCTGATTGTTATTCAAGGTCAAAGGTCCGGAACTGTTGCTAAAAAGCAAATTGTTTTTTTTTTCTTAACTAGCTTATAATCTACAAGTAATGTATACAGTATTCATGTTTAAGGTAGACAAAGACATAATACATTTAAACCTAGTGGAAAACTGTGCCACTGTTTGACTGCAATCAGAGGCTTAAACCAAAGCAAGTCTTACTTTAAAGCAACATACATTCAAGTGTTGAAAAGATTTAAAATACCTTCCAAGTTGGTGCAAAAGAAATGGCAATGTTTGCCTGCAAATAGTGGCTCCAACTTTCAACATTACAAAGTTTAAAGGTGTTTCAGAAGGAATTTTACCTACAAGAGAAAAATCTTCATTCTGTGATTTTCATGCCGAAACTAACTAAATAATCAAATGTATTTGCTTTTATGCCTGAATGAACAAATTAAACAAACTGACATTGCAGGAAAACACAATAAGGCACTGTGATATCAAAATGGTTGTGTATTAAAATTGTTACACAGTACCATAAGGGGTCGTTCACATCATGTCCAAAAAAAAACGTGGAAAACACACTTTCTCCTTCTTTCAGCACGCTCCATGAAGACGAGGAAGTTGCATGATTTAAATTCATTTCCATCATTGAAAAATCCTTTGTATTGAGCTCTAGTACTAAATTCATTTGTAGACAAGAGGGGAAAAACAATAATCCTTGTGTGCTTTCGATCCTTCATGTACGAAGAAAAACAGAATTTCATCAGATGATCCAAGAGGACAGAAAGAGTGGAACTGATTGGTCGGTTCTTGTTACATGACTTGTGGGGAACATGCAGCATACTTGGGATGATTTATCATGCTGCAGCTCGGACACTCATGGAAAACCAATAGATGTCACAGTGATGTCGCTCTCTATAGTGAGCACGCTTATCAACTGCCTCCATTTAAAATAACAATTAAGCTTTCAAAAGGTTTAATTAGCTGCCTGAACCTTGGCAAAAATGTGTGGAGACACTGCCCCATTTAATTTTTTTGCACATTTGGTTTATGACATCCTTAATGCACAGGGGACTCAATGTACACTTATAGAAAATGCCAAAGTCTTCCTACAGCACAGAATTAAATAACAAATTGAACGGGTGTCTATCAGCCAACCTTATCTCCAGATAGTCTACAAAACTTAGTTATAATTTATTACATTTTATTTCAAAGTAGGTACAGTATTACGTTTTATTCCTAATTTGAGGTGTGAGCTGGGTCCGGAATAACATGACGTGCTGGATCCAGACAAAAGAAACCCTGATCTAGAGAGTCTACAAAGGGGCCTACAAGAGGCCTGTCCAAACACTTCTAGACTGAAAGTCAGCTTTCTGAATTGATTTTCTCAGTCTATAAAAGGTTTAAGCCATTATTTTTCATCAAGTGCAACATTTTTCAGGTTGTTGTTGTGGTAGTTTTTATTCTTATAACAATCTCTACTTCAACACAAGAAAAGTACTTTTGTAAAGTTTTTAAAAACATATTAGTGTTACTACAGATTTTGATAGTCAATAAGCTAGCAATATTATTAAATCTGCAAATTGATCAAATTTAAATAAGTGCACTATAAATGGTCCGTGCAGTGCACTGTTTGTCCAGCAGAGGGCCGTGTGGAACACCTCCGTGTCTGTAGGGCGTAGGTCCTACGTTATATGACTGACTTTTGAACAGTCCAATAGGAGGCTAAGTTATAGTTGTATCCGCCAATCAGGACTGAGGAGGCGGGGGGATGTGACCAAGAAGCCGAGTCGTTTAGGTACATTAGTACATTCTGTCT
The DNA here is from genome assembly GCA_030014345.1 of Clarias buthupogon. NCBI lineage: Eukaryota > Metazoa > Chordata > Actinopteri > Siluriformes > Clariidae > Clarias > Clarias buthupogon. The sequence continues at coordinate 31,355,850 of JAQMYK010000038.1, read as the reverse complement.
CAGGGTGCTGGAAGGGTCGGAGGAATTTAGCTTAAATGTCATACATTTGTTATAACAGAACCCACCAGCCAGTGTTCTAGAAGCGTCTAGAATAACTGTAGCGTAAATACCTCGCGTCGCGTGTGTTTAATTGTACAGTTAGTGACTTGTACAGTTCTCGCGCGTGTGGAAAACCGTTAGCTTAGCCGGCTAAGCAGGACGGCTGTGTTAGCAAATAAGTAATAATAATAAGATTAACGGTGACAGAGCGAAGGAGAGAGCAGAGACATGGGGTCCAGAGCATCGTCTTTACTGAGGGAGGAGGACATCGAGGAAATTAAGAAAGAAACCGGATGTAAGTTGAACACTAGTGGCTAAGATCACTGACTTTAACCTTTAATCATTTCCACACACAGTTACTCAAAGCCCAGAGTCTCTGACTGACACTTTAAATATACAGGACTTACTATTGACTTCTAACACACACATTTGTTCTTATATTTCACTTGCACACGATTTCTACCCTATTATTACGTGTTTACAGTAGTGTTGCTGTTAAATACTTCTGGTTTAAGTGTAAAATAAGTTTTTTCAGGTCCATAATAATACATAATGCATAAAATGTTTATCTAGAGTGTATAATTGTAACTAGGTGTTCAGGTGTTCCATGTCCATGTGGTTCAAGTGGAACAGAGTGAACAGATGAAGCTCTACTCAGACTGAATTAGTTTGATTTAATGTCATCGCTGCTGGAGTTTCACTCAGAATTCTGATTTCTTCCTGGTTTACACCTTAGTAAACTTTTAATAATTGTCTGCGAACATCTATTAAATGGCCATGGGTGATGTATTATGTCTCTTTTGTTGATAAAAAAAATATGTATCCTGTTATGTAGAAAAGACAAGGGATATTTTTTTCTTTTTTTAATCTTTGCTTGTTTTTACTTACTTTTTTGTAACGAAACTAAGTTACAGACCGGAAGGTCGGCGGTTCAATCCCCAGCTCCACCAGTTGCCATTGGTGGGCCCTTGAGCAAGGCCCTTAACCCTATCTGCTCCAGGGGCGCTGTATCATGGCTGACCCTGCGCTCTGACCCCAGTTACGCTGGGATATGCAAAGAAGGAATTTCACTGTGCTGTAATGTATATGTGACAAATAAAGGCTTAACTTAAAAACTTAAAAAACTTAACTTAAATATCTTACAGTGTGAAGCAGTAAAATATACACAACTTTATCATAATTATTTATTTATGTTTCATTTTTTTTCAAGGTCAAAACGACTAGTTTGTATTGTCTTTGTTGTTTAACGCCAGTTGGAGTCAATAGGTTAGATTACCGCCAACTGTAGGTCTCATTCTCCTTCATCTTTACAAAGTTTTTAGCACATTTTCCAGACTAGCTTTAAAAATGTCAAATGCAACCGTCACGTTTACTCTCAGTCCTGCTTTGCATCTTTTAGTTAGGAGTTCTCAAAGTTGCCTCTATGCCACCTATAGATCTCTCTCTCTAATCAGGTACTTGACCTTTAAAGCCAACTTTCCAGTTCAGTCTTCTTCAAAAGGAAAAATATATACTATTCCTTCCTTGATTAGTGAGTCTCCATTTTTAAAAGACGTTTATCATTGCCTTCTACTCTCGCTTTGTATTTGTGTAACGTATTATTACGTATAGGATCGTCACATGACGATCATGCGTACATCACGAAAGCCTTCTTAACATGCATGCGTATCACGTATCCCGTTTTTTCTTTTTCTTTTTTTTTTTATAGTACCAATCCACAGCATGGCACACACTCATTCACACACTATTGTGTGACAATTTGGGAACGATAGTTAGCCTAATCTGCATGTCTTTGGACTGTGGGAGGAAAAACGGTGTACCCGGAGGAAACCCCAGCAGCCACGAGGAGAACATACATACTCCATGAACACAGAGGCGGGAATCGAACCAAGGCGACAGTGCTAACCACTAAGCCACCAGATAAAATAAAAAATTACATTAGTTATAAATATTAACATCATAACAGGTTTTAATTTTAAGATGTTTTGTGATCTAGGATTTGAACACATGCCCTCCTTAATGGTAAGCTAGCACTACCTAGGGTATCTTCCCTTATTTTTACTTCCTTTTTTTTCTTCTTTTTTTAACCCTGTGATCTTCACACTGCAGTGGTTTTCTTGCGTCATTACTCACACACATACAATGTACGCTGCTTCTCCCGCATTCTTCTTTATAGCGGACACATTATATCTATGATTGCGTTCCACCCATATTGTGCAGTTTGGCCGTCTCTGCAGGGACACTTAAAGAACAGGCCAGACAAGACTAATCCTGGTTTACAGAGTGTAGCGTAACGCAACCTGACTCACTACATGACCAGTCATTAAGAAAACACAGGGCTTCAGATTTTCCACGTCACAGAATTTTTTTTTTCTTCATTTTTTCTTTTTTTTTTCTTAAATCAGTTGTACAGTGATTTTAATAATGCTATTTATACATATGAAGCAATCTTGTCTTATAAACCGGTAAGGTGTCTCTTTAGGGGAAACAACAACAACAACAAAAAATAGTCGTGGGATTGAATGTTATCAGCCAGCCATGTGTTTATATCTTTAGGGCCGATGATGATAATGAAATCTGTGTCTGTTTCAGTCTCGCACAGTCAGATCACTCGACTCTACAGCCGATTCCACAGTCTGGACAAGGGCGAGAACGGCGCTCTCAGGTACGCGCACACACACAGATAAGAAGTGTAAACTGATACAGATCACAGAACAAAAAAAAAGAGACAAGGAGAAGTGAGTGTACCAGAGTTCACTTCCAAAAACTCGGAAACTGACCGGTTTAAAGCAGCTACACCTTTACTACAAAATGAAGACTCGTCATTTAAGCCACTTAAGTCTTGTGTCGCTCTCGTTCTTTAGACTCTCTGAATAACTTTATACACTTTTCTGGCCACAAGCTTCCAAATCTTGAACAACAAAGAATGCGAAAACTAATTTAACGTCAATTTTAAGTCAAACTACAGTATGCGGTTCTTGGTCACAAAAACCCCAGACTATTGTCTCAGTAAATGTTGTTTTACAAGTTACTAATCAGGCACAAGTTGCTGTACGTATGACACTTTAACGAGCCTGTTAAGACCGTTATTATTTCCTTATTGATGAAATAAATAGGATTGAAATGTGAGTATGTTATATGTTTGATTAAAAAAAACACATCAACGATGCTACGTATTCTGTGAGAAGTGTCGATGTTGATGAGAGAGTGAGGAGATATTTGTGTGAACGTTTCCTAATGTTAAGCTTTAACTTGGCAGAAAGGAAACGTGAATTGCTGTTGCACAAGTCTTCCTTTCCTGTGCTGGAGTTAATCTTTCTGTAGCAGCTTTATGCTCGGGTTGGATTCTGGCCTCTTTTGCCCCTCGGTGTGTCGAAGCGTCTGTGAAATGAATAACTCTTAAATGTGAATGAATCATGAGCCATGCTCAGTGTCAAAGACGTCTCTCATGAAACCCGGTGGAAATCTAGGCGAAGGAGCGCTGAGTCACACCGAGAGTTGACCTCTGGATCATCCTTTTATCTCACTTACATTTTTGTGTAATCTGAGTGCAGACGCCTTCGGCAAACAACAAGGTTAGAGGAAAAAAAAGGAACGCAGACCGGTGAGATTTGTTTCCTTCTCAGACAGCTGCCCTTGAATATCAAGGCTTCGTGTTGATCCTAGGCCATATTTGATAGACATGAGATCACAATTCTCACTTGCATGAAAAATTTATTTATTGTTAATATTTGAAATTATTATTATTATGAGAGTGTGGGAGCTCCATCGTCAAATCTGTCTGTGTTTAAAGATTTACAGCATGTTTGAAATTCAGGTAGATGTGAGATGAGACCATAAACAAATCTTTAAGGCTATAAAAAGCAATATTTAAGGTTGCTTAAATAATCTTAGTCATATAAATAATAATAATAGCAGGTGGTGATCTTCTGCCGAGAGTGACTCATGAACATCTCAATGGTCAAACGCAGTGTTGATAAACAAGCTCGATGTGTAACCTGTCTCGCGTGTAGCCGTGACTCACTCACTCATTAATTTATTCATTCAGTCTGGGTTTGTTTAGCAAGATCAATATTCATATTCGAGTGCACAATCTTTATAATCGTCTCACTAGAAGCTGGCATTTTAAAATAATATTAAAGCTCATTCATGTTACTGCTAAAAGTAGGGATGCACCGTCTTGCCTCGATACCACATTTTCTAAAATACTCGTACTCGTTAAAAGTCCCCCGATACCGGGAACCGATACCACGGTCTGAAAAATGTCTATGTTTGAGCGGCGCGTAAGGGGTTAATCACAGGCGCCGAGTGCCCGCCCCCAGGCCCCGCCCCCAGCTCAGACCGGGAAGAAGGCAAGTCG
>JAQMYK010000038.1:31334005-31345700 GCA_030014345.1 Clarias buthupogon | reverse complement strand
ATGCGCGTAATATTACGTTGCAATGCGTTTATTATATCGGATGACTTTAGAGAAAAATACAACAAAAATATATTGTCCTAGAATAAACTACCCGCCAAAGTGGCTAGTGAGACTTAAGTTATTACCCGCCACAGCCGAATTTTACCCGCATTTGGCGGGTGGGCGGGTGCCAATGTCAAACCCTGGTTCTTACATTAATTTACCATATTGATTTTATTACTTGTAATCCAAAAATGTCTCTTTTTGGATTACAAGTAATGTACAAGTATGTAGCCAACAATCCAAGAGAGATGGAAGGAAGTAAAAGGATAAGAAAACCAAATTGGACAGATGAGCAGTGTTTACTCTTAGCTTTACGTTGAGTGTTTGTAGAATATTTCTTCTTTCTGCCATTTTGTCCTCTGCTACAGAAACTCTTAAGCCTCTTAAAAGTCCTCCTCTCCTCTTAACATTTTTTACCTTAGGAGCTGTTTTTAGGGCTAAGATGTTTTGTGAGTCCTTTTTATCTTTACTAAGATTTAGTCCTAAATTTAAGGGGAAATTCTAAGAAAATGTCACAATTCTAAGAATTTTCTTAGAATTTCGTCACTAGGAGCAACTTTTAGGTTTAAGAAGCTTTGTGAATACGGGCCCAGAAGACTGAGACTCCCCACCCTGGAGATACTGTCATCAGTTATGTGGCAGTTACTTTTATGGGGGTCGGGTTTCCAGCTCAGTTGTATCTGAGCACTTGGGGATGAAGGACCTTGCTCTAGGGTCCAATAAGGGCAGCCCCTTGGTACCCGGGGACCTCCTGATCAACAGTCCAACACCTTAACCACCGAGCTACCCATGATCACATTAAAGGGGTGGAAATCCAATTGTTTTTGTTTGTACATACAAATAAAGTGGATGGTTGGGTGGATCTTAAGTGTTTGAACCATCTGTATGAACCCTGTGTCAGCTCGCACATACAGTATGACCTCTCATTTCCTGTATTTGGCACAAAGAGAGTAAAGGTAACGTGTATTCTAATAAAGTGGCCGTAATTTCTTTGTTCAGCTTTTAACAACGTTCTACTAATACCGATGATAAGAAACCGATGTCGAGGATCACCGTCATGTCGCTTCATGTTCTAATTCAGAATTGAAATATAACCTTGTTGTTTAGAAACTCTATTGAGAATAATTGTGTCATCTGTTCTAACATAGTAGTTCAAGTTCACTTGTGGTGGTGACGTGACCTCACTTGACGCGACGTCTGTTTATCTCATTTCAGGTGTTGGAGAAAGTGGATGTCGAGCAGAAGATGAGCATCCGCTTCTTGCACTGATCACCATCCGCTTCCCTGCTGAACTGAACTCTAAATCGAGGCCATTCACGCCATGTGGGACCCGCTGCTGGTCTGTTGCATTTCGGCCTCTTCGGCTCCGATCTCTAGTCTTACAGGCGTCGTAGTTTTGTCTCTCTCTCTCTCTCTCTCTTTATTTTTTTATTATTTATTTCTTCTATCGAATCCTTGCTTGCAATCACACTCACATTGTTGTTTGGATCAAACGGAATATCCACGTGCCTTCAGTTGTCGACTCGGTCAGCCTGACTGTATTCTTTTATTTATTCTGGATGATTCCTCTTGTTATTCTGTGCAACATAGTGATGGAGTACTTTGAACACATCTTGCGGGTTTTCGTATTCAGAGCCAAATCTGTTGCTTTTAATATGGTGTATGTCTTAATCAACTTACCATTACCTTTTTTTTTTTTTTTTTTTAAATATCTTTGGAGTTTGAGAACTCCAGAAACAATCCCTAATCATGTTTCTGAATATAGCGCACACGACATGAGCAAAGAAATGTATTGCAATAAAGGCTTACCGTGGAGTCTTTTCTCCATTCGAAGTTGATTGATTAATCATTTCCTGAAAGCATTCCAAAGCTTTCAGCTTTACTTTTTGTTGGTCATTAAGACAAAGAGATACATTAGATATATTACTTATATATCTAATATATATTCATACTAAACAACACTGTTAATACATGCTATTTTATTGACTGCCTCAAGAGATCAAATGTTTATTTATATTGCATACACTACCTGCTTTAGCAAATATAAACTTGGCGTCACTGATTATGGAAATTATCTTTCGTTGTTGGATATTCAGCAAACTTTGCTGGTTCTCTCTTCATGTTTATGTCTGTGTAATGTTCTGGATAGTCGCTGATAATGATTCTGGATTTGTAACCTTAAGAGATGGACTCAAAATCAGCTTCATTCTTTTACTACTCAGTGGGATTTATTAGGTATATATTCTGTCATACAGATGTTCTGGGGAAAGAAAGAACATGTGATTTTGGTCAAATAAAATTTCAAGTGCCATCTTGGTGGTGTTTGTATATTTTTCCTCTTTCAATTAAATTACAATTAAATGAAAATGTATAGTTTTTTTTTTTTTTTTTTTACATTAATTTTAATTCACAGCTCAATCAGGTCTGTATGCACACTTTATGCGCATTGCTGTGGATACAACAACTTTTGTGCTGCTGTCTTTAAGAAGCACAAAGTAGATGATTCTCGGACAACGTTTATGAAATGACCCATGGAAAGAGCCATGCTCCTGTTGTGAATCAATGGGATGATTTGCAGGTGATTGTCAATTAAGCAGTACAATTTCTGGAATGATTTTTGGACCACCTGGAGTTCTGTGAGGACATTTTGCTCAAGTCTTTTTAAGAGGTGACTCTGTATTTAGACATATTTCATAGCTCTAATGTTATTTAACAAACCATATATTTAAAATATTCATTAAATGTGTCCATGACCTGAAGGAGTGAAATGTTAATAGAGTTAAAACATACAGTATATGGGACACGAACATCTATTTTGGTACCAATGTGGGGAAAAACATTAGATGTAAATACTAAAACCACCAAGCGCATGCAATGCGCGAGTAATACTGTGAAATAATGCACCAGATGGCCGAAAAGTTTGTGGTTATCTGACCATCATGAAGTCATGTGTTTGTTAAACATCCTGTTCCACAGATAGACCCTACGTTACCACTATAATGACCACCAACCTTTTTCAAAGCCTTTCCACTAGATTTCAGAAAGTGGCTGTGGGGATTTGCAAACTCCACAATCCACAAGTGCATTAGTTGGGGTCAGGGCTTTGATTCTGGGTGAGGAACCCTGGGGGGCAGTCAGCATTCCAGTTCATCTCAAAGGTTGAGGTTAAGCTTGACAAACCGTGTCTTGACAGGTACATTGAAGTTATGCTGGAACAGATCTGGGCCTCTATATTCTACATTCCAGTGAGGTGAACTGCAATGCTACAGCATACTGTAGAAAGGCATCCAGTTCTGTTGTTGGTTTTTTGGCTGCTCCAGTGGAGGGGTTGCCACGGCAGACCATCTGATCCCTGCACAACTTGGCACAGGTTTTACGCGGGATGGCCTTCCTTACGCAACCCTCCCATTTATATCTGGGCTTGGGACCAGCACTACATTCAGTGGCTGGGGCTTGGGCATTTGGTGGGAATTAAACTCCAAACTTTTTTATTTTATTTTTTACCAAATGGTCTACCAGTATTGTATCAGCTGAACTATGGTTTCATGAATTTATTACACTGATCAGCAATAACATCATGACTTAATATTGAGTATGTCCCCCCTTTGCCACCAAAACAGTAATGACCTATGTGTCCTGACACCTGTCTATTGGGACAGTTTTGGAGTGTCTGTGACTTAGTTGTCTTTGCCATTACATCTTGTTCCGTCTCACAGTAGATACAGATACAATACCTCAATACAATAGTGGCTGGAAGTGGGTAGGATATATTAGGTAGCAAGGAATCAAAGGAAGGAGAAACTGTGAACTTATTACAGGGTCATGGGGGGCCAGGGCTCACTGATGCACATGGGAAGTGATAGAAGAGCTACTGTAGCTCAAATTGGGGCAAAAGGGGGGACCTCCTCAATATTAGGTGGTGGTTATAATGTAATGTAATGGCTGGCCAATGTATTTAACTGTATATCAGGGTGTGATTTGTTTTGGTCCTCTCACTACATCCTATGACTATAGCATGTCATATTATAAGAGTGAAGGATTTATTATTATTAAGTATTTTTGTCTTGTTTGGCACCACAATATAAAATCGTTTACAACTCCAGCATCATAAAATCTGAATAAAATTAAAGCCATAACAGCCGCCATGTTTGATTCCTCATTTCGCTCAAGAACGGATAAACCCCGTTCCCTTGACAACGTAACTTCCTGTTCCGGTGTTAGGTTTAAGATAAGGCGTAAAGTCCCGCACTCGGTGCTATGATTGGCTGTTTCTTCATAATGTATCCAATCATAGGATTCGTTTTTATTGAAGGCGTTGTTAAGCCAATCATCGCACGGCAGGCGGGGCTTATTTAAATACGGGTAGGGGAAAAGACGCAACGACCACCTTTGTTAGAGAGAAGCTGCACACATCCTCCGTGCTTCTCTACTCTAGCGCTCTGTAGGCTCTGCTAAACCACACACACAGGATTAATGGATGCGAATCGTAACAACAGCATCAAAGGAAAGAAACCCAACAACAACAGTAATAATTCCAACATGGTGGAGAGCGAGAGTAAATACCTGCCGGAGCTGCTGGCGGAGAAGGACAGCCTGGACTCGTCTTTCACTCACGCCATGAAACTGCTCTCTGCAGGTACGATTTATATGTAAATAAATGTATATTTATTTCACTTCTAATTTTTAAGCGAGTTCATTGAGCTGCGTTTTTGCTGAATAATACCTACAACTTGGGAGCGCGGGCTAACCCGCGCGAGCTAGGCCGGCTAGTCGACAACGCTTAGCATGTTAGCATTGTCTGCGCGTTCCCGGGGAACAAAGAGCTCTGGTGTGCGTGCCCACGTTTTTTGGACTCTGGGGAAATTTACACACCACGTGTAAACGTTCTTTGTAATAACTGTGACGTAATCGAGGTCCAATTGCTAACCTCTAACATCTTTTGGCGTTTTCCGGTTGTCGTGCACGCGCGCACCATTTTCCAGGCACAATGGAAGATGACTTATGTCTGGCTCACTTTATAAGAAAACATGCGAAATGAACGGGCCACGCCCTTGGACTTAAAGTATGGAGGTCTAGTTTTGGATAAGCTGATTTTCCTGCCCGGAAAAAAATGTTTGAGAGATTTGTCCAGGCTTGGCGTGAATCCGAGCAGTAAAGAGCTCTGTTAGCAGGGGAGGGGGGCGCGCGCACGCACGCACGTCTAACGCGATGAATGGATAGAATGATGAATGATGTAGTTGTATAGACCAGAAGCGAAATGCAGGTTACCATCTACAAATGCATATGAGAATTGGCATTATGGTGTAGGTTAAATCAGTGTGTGCGGTGTATACAGCGAAAGTGAGGGATAGGTGTGTGTATTTGTAGGTGGACAGATAGTTACTTAGTCCCCGACGTACGACCGACTTCCGTTCCAGGTGCACGTTCGTAAGTCGGGGACAAAGTGGGTCTTGTACACCTTTGAGACACACGTACAATACAGTAAATACCATATCAATCCACTTGACTCAAGCTTGACCCTTGCTCACTTCAGGAAAAGAAAGATGGAATGATGTACTGTTATATAATTATAATATTGACATTGTATATAAATCTTATGCATGGCCATTTTTTTTTAAATGAAAGTGAGCAAGTGATGTCCATAAAATTGAGCAGTGTTTATATATGTAGATTTTTATAAAAATGTGTGCATGTGTAAATATAAGTGCTTATTTTCTGTGTGTGTATATATGTATACTTTAAATAGAGATATTAGTCTCATCCTGGTAAAAGGTCATCCCCTAGAAAAATGTATTGATTTTTTTTAAGCCTGGTGTTGGTTCTTTTCGTTGTAACAAGTTCCACATGCGCACCAGATAGATATATTTTGGCTTGTGCGTGTTTCAGGTGCACAGCTTCAATAGTGTTTTATTTACTGCAATGCGTCTTATTGAATTATCCGGTGCTTGCACTTTTTTTTTTTTTTTTTTTTTTTTTTTAAATACATATATCGAACGGATTCAGAAAGGCGAGCCGAAAAAAGATGGCGAGACGTACCTGGATCTGTTTACTGCCAAAAACGTCCGGGTGAAAGAACGAGTGCTCATTCCCGTCAAGCAGTACCCTCGGGTGAGTGGATGCAAACATATTAGTTCTATACAGGACTGATTTTCAATATCGTTCTCTTTACTGTTTGTCCCTGGCGGAGAGGTTTAATTGTTTGATTGTCTCAGTGTTTTAGTGTGATTTCTTCCTGAATTCTAAACTGCTTCTCATTTTGTCTTTCAGTTCAACTTTGTGGGGAAGATTCTCGGACCCCAGGGCAGCACCATCAAAAGACTGCAGGAGGAAACTGGGGCAAAGATCTCAGTCCTGGGCAAAGGCTCAATGAGGGACAAGAACAAGGTAAAACTGAGTACTGATTCAGGTCAACAGGATGGGGTTGAAAGAGATTTTTGTAGTGTATTAGTAAATTATTCAAAATATTTATTAAAAGTATATAGAATTTAAAAATCAAAGAAGGAGCAGTCCTGCTCTAATGGTGATTAAAAAAATTATTGTTGTCCACCATGGTGCCTTTTCATTAAAAAAAAAATGGATAAAATTATAAGATACAAACCTGATTTTTCCGCCCATGTTTTGTGATGCTTTATATCAGCCATTAGGTGGTACTGTTTAGCTGCATTATATTAATGAAACCTGCTCGTTGTTAGGGTCATAAAAGAAGCAGGTAGGATAGTGTCTTGTGCTCGTGTTTATACTTGTATTTATTTTTAGGAAGAAGAGCTTAGGAAGGGAGGAGAGCCCAAATATGCTCACCTGTCCATGGAGCTGCATGTGTACATTGAAGTGTTTGCGCCGATCCCTGAATGTTACCTGCGTATGGCTCATGCTATGGAAGAAGTCAAGAAGTTCCTCATGCCTGTAAGTCCCCCACCTTTTCTTTTTCTTTTCTTCTTTTTTTTTTGCGCAGCGCTACAATCCACTGTTTAGCATGGGACATTTTTTAGATTTCATCTCAGTCTTTAGATGGACTATAAGCATTGTTTTGCTCTGTTTCAGGTGGACAATATGGAAGAGATGCACCAGGATCCTTTCATGGATGTGGGATATCTGAATGGTGCCCAGGACGCGCCCAGTCGGGGCCGTGGTGGCCCTGGCCGGGGTCGTGGTGGCCCACCACTTCCCATGCCCGGTGCCAGGTACAAGTTAAAAGCAGAATTTGTTTTTCCCCCTCTTCCCTTGGTCATACATGTGTAATAGACCTGATTTTAATAAAAAAAAATTCCCTAAGCCCCAAGTATGATTAACTCAGACTTGATTATTATTTTTCCCATCAGGGGTCGCGGAATGCTCCCTCGTGGAGGTGCCCCTCGTGGAGGTGCCCCCAGAGGAGGCCCAGGAAGAGGTGGAGCAGCTAGAGGAGCACCCGTGGGCAGGGGCGGACACCCGTCTGCCTCCTCTAACCGTGGAGGTGCTGCCGGACGCTCCCGTCCTCCCGCTGCCTCACAGAGGATGGCACCTGCACCCGCGCTCTCTCATCAGCAGCATCAAGCACCAGAGTCGTATGAGGAATACGTGAGTCAAACCCTCGTTAATCACCAAGTACAGGACATTAAATCACAATTTGATGTGATTTATTTTAGTTTTTGATTTGTATTAACTTGTTACAAGTCTGTTCAATTTTATTGTGCATTATATTTATACTGGTTTATTTTTAACTTGAATCCTTAACAGTTTGTTTCCCGCTGTTAAATCATGAATAAATGAACATTATCAATGTGTTGATTCCATCGTTTGTGCCTGGAGTTGTATATTTAAACAGTCTCTTGTTTTTAAACGATAACTTGCTTTTTCTTTAGTCGTATGAGGAGAACTACGCCGAAACTCCTTACGAAGGTTATGAAAACTATTACAGCCAGGCAGCACCACAGGGGTAAGTCCATCATACTTTATTTTGTCAAGATGATTTGAGCTTTCAGTGTTTTAGCAGTTTAGCTGGGAAGAATCTTATCTTTGTTTGCTATAATGGTAAATATTAATTTTTCTTATAGGGAAACTGAATACTATGACTACGGCCACGGTGAGGCTCAGGAGAACTATGAATCGTACGGTGAGATGGTTATTAGCATCTTTGCCTATTAGTAAGAACATAGATGATTGTCTGGGATTCGAAAGTTAATGTTATGATTGTCTTCTAACCCCCCCCCCCCCCCCTTTTTTTCTGCTGTAGCTGAAGACGATTGGGAGGGTGCTGCTTGGGGCAGCGGCGGAGGCAAAGCTCCTCCTGCCCGCCAGAATAAAGGCAACTACCGAGAACACCCGTATGGAAGATTCTGAGACGTGACACTCATTCGGGTTGCCAGGGCAACCGCCTTCAATTGTAACTCCTTTTAACAGCTCAAAGTAATTTTTAGACATTGATATTTTGTCCTTGTTTTTTTTATTATTTTTTTTTTCTATAAATATATTCTTTTAATAGTATTCTGGTAAAAGCTTTTTTTTTCCCTTGCTGCATTAAGTAATATGCTCAGAGTTTGGTTTTAGCGCTTCCTCTTTGCGTTTGTTGGCTTGTGCAGTATGCGTGCTGAGATTTTCATTTATTTTGGAATATGTAGTTATTTTGGCTAAAAAGAAAAGGCCTGGTTGATTCCTACAAATAGTCAATCAACTTTTGCGCAAAAAAAATGTATTGTGATCCTTTTCAAAAAAAAAAAAAGATTCAACGGTTATGAAAGTGTTTAAAAGCCGCTGTACAATCCCCAACACTAAAAGCCAACCTTAAACCTGACGGGTATAGACGAGTGAGCTATTTGACAAGTTGAACTGAATCCAGAATTTACTCTGAAGAAATAAAATGTTCAATTTCAGGCGCAGTATTTTGTTCATAAGGAAAAAAAAAAATCTAATCCCGTTGATTGATTTATGGACTTTCTCTTTGTAATGGAAAACATGTGGCCAGTTTAAACTTGTATATAAGTTACCAGTGGCTAATCGTTTTATTTTGCTGTCTATAGATTTTTTTTTTCCACAAAAATACTTGTGTTCGTTGCCTAAATAGGGAACTAAACATGTTTTTTCTGTAGTATTTCAGTCAATAAAGCGCAGTCTTGTTTTCCAGCTAACAAAACTTGGTATTTTTGCTTTTCTTTAAGTTTTCAGTACATAAATGCCTTTTACTAACTAGTTTTGTTTCCAAAACTTGCATGCAGATTTAATACATGTCCATCGTCTGTTCACTGAATTTAAAAATATTGTGTATGAATCGTTGTTAATTAATTCAGTTAACTTCTTATTCGTAGACTGTCTTGTTTGTGTCACAGTAAACTTAAAAAGTAAAACCAAAAAAAAATAACATACCAAACACGCCCCATTTTGTTTATCCTGAATTGAAATAAATGTCAATCTTCCAATTCAATGATTTATACACAATACAGCAAAACGGGTCACTTCTCTTGAAAGGGGACTTCCTTGAAAGCTGCACCAGCGTTCCCAGGAAGTGCTGATGTTTTTAAAACGTACTGCTCACTCCATCTTTTTCTCTTATCGAAAAGGATCGTGAGGTGAGTCCTGCCTGAGTGGCCTCTAAAATAAATACCTCGTTAAAGCAAGGTAACGTATGATCAAAATTGCACTGACAAACAACTCACGGAAAGAAAATGTAGACCATGTACATCCAAATGTATAAAGTGTTGCCCCCTTCCACCCAAAAAATTATTCTAATTTTAAAAAATCCCAAACTTTTCCCCCCTCATTTTGTGGCCAACATGTCACTCGGATAAATGTTGTGTAGTGTGAAGAAGTTTGCAAACTTGCAGGCTTACTCGACTCGGCTGAGAAAAAAATAAGGAACAAAAAACGGGAAGGAGGCGCTACAAAAAAGGTGGCTTAGGAAGCGCTGCAAAAAAAGGTAACACCTGCCCTAAATGTCTTTTTCTCAACACCACTATTTTTGTTTTTCTTTGCTTTAAAAAGATAAGGAACACGTTCAAAATCTAGAAGCTTCATTTAAAAAGTTAATACATGCAACTCTTGCTCTAAAATGTCTTTAAAAAAAAAAAGTAAATGTAAAATAGTTACGATATTTAAATGAAATTTATAGTAATGTTTAAAAAAAATAATTAGTATTGTTCACACTAAAAATAGATCAAATAAGTAATTAAAATAAGCACGAGTTGCATAGCTTGGTTTAAAGTCGGACATCTGTTTAGTATGAAGTAGTGACTTTTTGTTCCTATTCTCCATCATCACACAGATGCTGACCTGATCTGGTGAACTGCTGTCTGACTGGAACAAGCTGGTGGGCAAAAAAGTAGGTTTACTGCAAAACTGCAATTAATAACTGATTTGTCTTGTGAGGTGTGGGGATTTTTTTTTGTTTGTTTGTTTGTTCCTCCGCCCCCCTGCACTTTTTGTCCTAATGAAATTTTTTTGTTTATGCCTCCAGAAGCTTCCTATGCAGGCCTGACTTTCATTTCATGCCTACTACAAAAAGCTTTGTGTTTGTGATGTCTCAGTTCACAAGATTAAAGCTAATGGCAGTCCTGTTGGGTCGGGTCTTGATCACAGTGAATGCAGGACTGGTCTCTTGAGAGTGGACAAGACTGGAGATGTGATTTTAATCTTTTTCATTTTTCTTAAGCTTGCCCAGTTTTATTAATGATTCATGGTTTTGCAGTCTAGCCTACTGATTTTATTATTATTTTTTTATCCTGACGATTTTTAAAATGTATTTTGTACAGATTAGGGTAAAAAATGTTTTACATTCGAAAATGTTCATAAGCGGTTTGTATATGAAGTGATCAATAAATGACTTTTGTGACAGCTTTGTGTTATTTATTTAAAAAAAAATATTTAGACAAAGATGCAGATTAAGTACTGCAATTCAGCATTTTCATTAATGGATGTGTTCTCATATTGGATTAATATGAAAGACATAAGAGAATAAAGCATTCCCTGTGAGGTTACATAAGCACAGCTAGGCTGCATCCACTTTGAAGAAACTCTCTTCCTCTGCAGATGTAATTTGAATGTGGCAGAACATGCAGTGTCCATTTGTTATCCTCATGAGAGAGGATGAGCTTGAGTATAGTTTGTTTCCATGGCTTGTAGTCCAACTCTTTAAATGGTGGTTTAAAAAAGGCCAAACATTAGGCCACTGGGAAGAACATCTTCAAGATGTTTATGGATAATTGTTTGTATACCCAAGCCAAGGCCATGTTGCTACTTCATTTATGTGGATGATGTTTACATGTTTGCAACCAGACTTCCCCAATCTGACATGGATTGAGCTCTTGGATGACTCACCATTCCCAGTGGCACGCCCATGCTCAAACACTAATGCATTTGTAAAATGTGTTTTAAATCAAATATTCAGAGTTTTCCTGTTTGTTTTTTTAAACCATGAGCAACTGTATCTACTGGATGTGGGTATTTATTTTGTATTAGGTAATTTTATTTATTAGGTAACATTTGATTTAATCCTGAGATGTGTAAGATAAGTAAACAAAGTGCATGAAACCAAGCATGCATGTTTTCCATATTTTACAGTTTTTTATATATATATATATATATATATATATATATATAATGTATGTATATATTCAGCAAAAAAAGAAACGTCCTCTGACTTTCAACTGTTTTTACTTTCAGTAAACTTAATGTGTAAATATTT
>JAQMYK010000038.1:31294459-31307581 GCA_030014345.1 Clarias buthupogon | reverse complement strand
TCTCCACATCATTGCATTCAGTTTTTATTCACAATTTGTTTAGTGTCCCAACTTTTTTGGAATCCGGTTTGTAGATTTTAAAATTGTGGCCCAAGGCTTAGCTCGTCATCTGGGGAGAATTCTACCCAAGATCATTAAACCTGACTGAACTGGATTTCCCGCTACGGTTCAGACGATGTGGGTCGTACCCTGACTATAATACAGCGGTTGAATACAGATGGCGACCAGCTGTTATAATACTTCTGTATGCAGAAAAAGCGTTTGACAGGATCAAGTGGAGGTTTTTGTTTCAAATATTAGATTATATATATAACACTAATGGCTTATTATTGGGTAAATTTCCAAATGAATAGAGGCTGCTGTCGGGGCTGTCCCCTGTCACCACCTGCTCATCGAACCCAAGGCAGGAAGGATCCTTATGCATAAAGGCATCGAGGGCGTGGAGGCAGGTGGGATGGAACACTGCATATCATTATGTGCAGACAATGTCTGGGTTTCTTTATTTGGGCATACACATAACCCCTGGTTTAAAAGATTTGTTCTCTAAGAACTATTCACCCTTAATGACAAAACTTAAGCAGGATGTGAATAGGTGGACCTCTATGCCAATTTCTTTTTTTTTTTGGAAGAATTACCATAATTAAAACAAATGTGCTTCCCCGTTTACCTTATTTATTTCAGGGATTACTCCGTTATTTGAATCCTAACGTTTTTTACGGATCTGAATGCAGCCATTACTAAGTTTATGTGGAATAATAATTTTAAAAAAACAGGATTAAATTCACTTCTCTTCTCAAGCCAAAGGCGGTTGGAGGCGGATCTTTGCCCAATATACAGCTTTATTATTGGACTGCGCAGATCAAACAAATGCTTAGATGGTTTTCAAATGATTCGGACTCCCTGTGGGTCAGTATGGCCTGGGAACACAAACATCTCTTCCGTTTATTAATAATTTTAAGGAGATCCGGCCAGTAGTTCAAATTTTTTTTGTTATTAAATATCCTTTTAGCTTATCTCCCCATTAAGCCAATTAACCATGCAACCCCCAATCATTTTGAACCCTGACCTCCCCCCTGCTACGTTAGCTAGTATTGGTCTTTGGACCTGGGTAGAAAAAGGTCTTTTTAATTTAGCCAGTTTATTAACAGATAATGTTATGGCAAATCTTTCGAAACACTTAGAATGGATTATCAACTTCCGAGAACTGATTCTTTTCGCATTTTTCCAGAGACGTCATTTTATTCAATCTGAAATGAGACCGGGCAAAATCCGCTTGGAAATGTCTATGATAATGAGAATCGTCTCCTCGTCCCAGGGGCGTTGAAGGGTCAGATTTCTTATGTGTTTAGTTCCCTTTTATCAGAAACCTCTTCTCCCTTGAGTCACAAGAAAAGTTTGGGGAAAGGATATGGGCCGATCATCCATTGATGATAAATGGCTCTCTGTATGTGAGGAGGTCTTTCACAAATCAACTTCAATCTCTGTGCATGAGCAAAACTTCACATTCATATACAGAACATATCTCACCCCTGTACGCCTCCACAAAATGTATCTCAGCTGTGTTTTAAATGCAATTCGGAAACAGGAACATTGATGCATTTATTCTGGGAATGTAAGAAAATGTTAACTTTTTGGTATGAGGTGCGTGATCAGGTTCAGAAAATACTGGATAGAAAATTCACTCTGTCTCCAACTACAGTATATACTGTACCTGCTAAAGTGCAAAATATCACTAGATCTTCCTTCTGATTTAAATTGTTTACTGAATTTTATTACCTATCTGGCAAAGAAATACTTATATTATAGAAGTTTATAGAATATTATATTATATTAAAGATGTACTTATATTATAGTATACTTATCTTATGGTCATCTCGTCTACCAACTCTGAAGATGTCTGTGTTTGGCACAAGTGGCTAATATTCTCCCTTTGGAAAAACTTACATACGACTTACAGAATCTGGGATTTACTAGAATCGTGACTCTTTCTTTTGTGGTTTCTTTTACTGGACTGTTTTGCACTTTTGGTTTTTCCATGTTCACTCTTTTATAGTAACAGTTTATTGTGTGTGTGTGTGTGTGTGTGTGTGTGTGTGTGTGGGGTCGATTGTATATTGATCTGGCTCTGCCTTTTTGTTCTTGTTAAATAGCAATAAAAATACAATAATGATAAAAAAAAAAATCATCTGAATCACAACTAATCATCAGAAAAAGTTACGGCACTAAAGAAAAGGTCATGAAATTGTATTTAGCAAATGTGTTTCTTGTTTTCTGTTAAAAATATAAATGTGTATGTATATTTACAAAAAAAAAGAAGCATGGATCGGGAGATAAGAAACATTAAATATTATGAAAAATGGTGTTACAGTATATGATCCTGTCTGAAAAATGTACTTTTTCACCCATAGGTGAGGCACTTTTTAGCTCAAATACCATGTTTTAGTCGATTACACACTGATTTTACTCTGCGTCCATCATAAATCCCAAGCAGTTTCCTTTTTAAACAGATTAACCGTTCGATATTTTACCATAACGTACTTTATCTCTGTCAGGATAATTTGATCAGTGTATTGAGTTCACACCTTTTTCTTCACACTCTTCTCTCATGGTGGTAGCGGACAATATGTGTGAGAAGAGCGCACTGAAAAAACAAGAGAAGGTACTCACACACGCGCACGCACGCGCACACACGCGCGCACACGCGCGCACACGCGCGCACACACGCGCGCACACACGCGCGCACACACGCGCGCACACACGCGCGCACTCCAGACACTTTCTAACCCTCTGATTCAACTTCTATTGTGTCAGTCGGTTCCACCGTCTCCGTGTCAGTCATGTAACCAAACATGGCCATTGCACTCTGCTCGAATGCTTCTTCCAGTGAGTCACCCCAGGAGTGCAACCTGAACACACGGATACGCAGAAACAAACTTCATATTAGGCAAAATTCAAAGTATTGGCCCAAAAAAGAGAAAAACATCATAAGGCAAACACAAGATTAGTTTCTACTTCAAATTTGGTTTTCACCCCTTTATCTTAATATAGATGAGGGGCGTTCGGGTCAAACCGGGACTTGAGATAACATTCCAGATGAATGAAGTCGTCACACCGAGTGATATTTACTTCAAGAGGAATCATGAACTAAGGTTTAAGTGAGGTTTAACGTCTACTTATTTCCTATTTTATCATTTTCATGTCTCTTCTAAATGTTTTGATTGTTTTTTATATGCAAAAATATGATTATAGGGTTGGAAATCCATTTCCACGTGAATGAAGTAGGCAGACTGATCAAGGCTCCAGCAAACTGAGACAGCTTTGTACCTTGATGGGCCTCCGAGTGGGGGAGTGGCTTAGTGCTCGCCCCATCACCACAGAGATCGCTGGTTCGTTCCCCGGGTGATGCCACTCGCAGACCGAGGGCCTAGAGAGAGCTGATTGGCCGAGCTCTCTCAGCGTGCTGGAATGCTCTCACATTAATTACGGCTGTACGGCCGATCAGGAGCGTCTGTGAGCAAATCAGAAGGACCTCACGAATGTAGGAGCCCCTAGTTACAGGGAGGAATTATATACGACTATTTAATTAGGGAGAAAATCGGGGGAGGGGGGGGGGGGGCTTAACTGTAACTTGATGGTATCCAAGCACTAGTGAAATTCGGAAATAAGTGCATTGGTGTATCAGAGGATTATATATAGTTTTAAACTCTCATAATTGAGCTCAGTTGTTCTGTGCAATCAAAAGTCCCGGTTTGACTCGAACGCCCCTTGTAAACATTTTGTACCGCACAGGTTTGTATATTCACAAAGCTGATTAGCTTTTCTCCTATTTCACTTTTATAAATAACCAATTTCAATTACGATTGACATTAAATTCAAGTATTACTGAACTGTTTCTATGTTATTAAATTATTACAATCCAGACTCGTAGCAAAGCTATATGGCAATACGTATTGTGATTCGAGTCGTAATACTCTCGGGAAGCTAGGAAGCGTCACTTACTGAACATCTGCAGTGTGGTCCAGATCTAGAAAAAAAAAAAAAAAAAAAAAAAAAAAAGACAGTCACACAGATGTGTTACACGTGATTCACTTTTTAACACAGCCACAGGAGTCTCTCATATGATGAATGAAAGAGTCATTTGTCATGGAAAAACTATGTAATAGCATGAACTGTTTACCCACCCACCCCAAGCAATGCCATAATAAACCCTAATGTGTTGATTTAATCCGGGTGAGGAATAAACGTCCTGCCTTAGTCACTTATAACACCATTAAAAAGTCATTTTTTAAATAATTATTCACACGCATAGAGTCATTTCTGACTGAATGCTTTCCATTGCTCATGAAGTTGACTCAGTGTTCACGTGGAACATGTGAGAGTATAAAGGAGGATCCCTGTTACTTTCCAGCAAAGGCCAATCCCGGGTCACCCTCTTTACTAATCTCAGTATTTACTGCAAAAGGGGATCAGACCATATTATTAGGGGCCAAGCACTGATTCATCTACCTGCCGAACATATATACAGGTGAATATCAATTTTCCAGTAGTTCTAGTGCCATCGTCAGGTAAAATTTTCACCGCTTTAACAAAAACAACCACTCGGGGGCGCTACTGCAAAACTGACATTAATGTGCAACAAAAGTGCTGCAGAGATTTTCAGCTAATTTGTTCTTCGGGGGGCACAGTGGTGTAGCGGTTAGCACCAGCGCCTCGCACCTTTAGGGTCCGGGTTCGATTCCCACCTCGGGGTTTGCGTGCTTGGAGTTTGCATGTTCTCCCCGTGCTTGGTGGGTTTCCTCAGGGTACTCCAGTTTCCTCTCACAGTCCAAAGACATGCAGATTAGACTAATTGGCCGTAGTTTGCATGTGTGTGCCCTGCGATGGATTGGCAACCATCTCGTGCCCCAAGTCTCCTGGGATAGGCCTCACACGGGTTAAAAGCGGTATAGACTTTGAGTGAGTGAGTGAGCGAGCTTTATCATTACTGTGCATGAAGCTGCGATTCCTTACCATGTGACCATGAGGAGCCAATCAAATTACAGTACATATAAATTCAGGTGTGATTCTAGTTAAGCTTTAGACACGAAAATATATTGCAGGTTAGAGAAATACCAATCTGGTTTCTTTCCATTAGTCCACTAGGGGGCGATACCGTGACTGTCTGAATTAGAGATTTTCAAGTCGGTTTTGTTTAGATTAGATTAGATTAAATTGTACTGTCATTGTGCAAAGTACATGTACAGAGCCAGTGAAATGCAGTCGTGAGACTTGAACAGAAGCAAAAATACCAGCAAAAGATTTACATTTAAAAAATTTGTCTGTCAAATGGTCACATGACACTGAGGGGAGGCACAAGAAATCTGGACACTGGAAACTTGGTAGTGCTATTAAACATTGCACAAATAAATGGTAACTTATTTTATTTATCCATTTACTCATTATTTGTTTTGTGTCATCGTTGCCATAGAACCTGAACGGGCGGTAAATATAACACTGCTCTACCAAACCGCACTCACGGCTACTAACTGTAATGTGGTCAATCTGTTCATCTGACTCAGCGTCCTATATTACCGCAGCTCTATTTATCTGTGGGCTCTTTCCAGGAAGTCGGTTCATATAACTCGGTTCAGTCAGAGACAACACTTTTTCAAAGCTTATTCTTCTCCTATTATTTTTCCTACCCACACACACACACTTAACCACTATAACCACTGAGACTAACCACTCAGACATTGAAGTCAATTGTTCTTTGTGTCATTCTGGTGAAGAAAACCGTTTTCATTTGTTGTCAGTGTTCCTACACAGAGATCAGAATTCTTAATATTCCTTCAGTCTTATCTTGAGAGTGACTTTTCTTTCTGTTTTAAATATGTTTTCTTTGGATTTTTTTGGCTTCTCTAAAGAGAAGATGGAAAAATATTGCATAATTAATTTGTGTTTCCTAATAGCTAAATATCATATCCAAAAAGAAACATTTAGACAGGTACATAGACACTATTCAAACGATGAAAACTGTTTCCCTGTATTCTTCCTTTGTGTCAAGTTGTAGAATCTTTGTGATTTATATATATATGTATATATATATTCCCATTTTTGTTAGTTTGCACTGCTTTTTTTGTTTGTAATAAAACTTTTTTTTTTTTAAAGTATTACTTTTTTTTATTTCCTTGCATAAGAGTCGGATCAAAGAGTCGGATCAAAGAGTCGACTCGTCAAACGACCGAGTCGGTTTTTATTTTAATTTTTTTTATTTCCCACTTATTTGCTGGCATATGCTGGTTAGATCAAACGACTCATTTTATTTCTGAGGCGTGGACAGCTCATGTCATTATAATAAACACAAGTTTAATATTTTTAAATCATGCAACATGTTTGTCGAATGATTTAAATTCATATAAACCTGCCTACCTGTAATACACGCCACAAATATAACTTAAAGTTGCGCCAATCTGGCAACCCTGATGTTTATCCAAAGAACCAAGTCCAAAACTACCCATAAAATCTTCCTCACTTACATTCATATTTCTTGTTGATGGCTGGATATTTAGCCTTTGTCGCCTTCTGAGCGTCTGTTAGGTCGAGCTCTCGATCGTTCATTCTTCTAAAAATATATATATACAGTGTATATATATATATATAACTTAAATTAACAATCCCGGAGCTGGACTTCCTAAATAACGCATGAGTACACTTCCGTAATGTGAAGCGCGCGTCAAAAACGAACTTTGGTACTTTATAAAGTAAAAGTCATTCGTTCAAACATGAGGCAAAGAAAATAATAATAATTATATATAAATTAGTAAGTAGTGAATTTAAAATAGTTTTAAATGTTACACTGCACAATGATTCTGTAGGGACACAGAGTCTGTAGGAAACTCAGTAATAATATCAGTGACACTATGAGTGAAAAATGGCAGAATTCCGTCCGAAACAAATAGTCATGCTACCGCAAATACTGACACACAGTCTGAGACGCCACGTCCTGATTCCAGCACTAACACTCACTACATGAGGATCTGACTGGGAATGTCCCAGATACTCATCTCCCCATTGTATATTTCACTTTTACTTTTAACCTATGTGTTTTTTTTTGTGTGCCTTGAGTCCCACAATAAATGAATGAGCGGATGTTACAGAAGATTAATCATCAGCTCCTGATTTAAGGCCTCATCCTGGACTTTCAGTATTAAGTGAATGTTTGTATATTAATGTTCATGACTGTGAAGAAAACTGGCAGTGAGTTGTTGAGACAGCAAAAGCAGTTCTACGCATATACTGTACTGTATTTTCAGGAATATACTGTACAGCGCCCTCCACAATTATTGGCACCCCTGGTTAAGATGTGTTCTCCGGCTGCTAATGAATTAATTTTTTATTCAAACAATATACAGTAGAACCACAAAGAAAAATCAAACCTTTAATTGAAAAAAAAGTACAATTATTCAGTAGGGAAAAAATACTACATTAAGATTTTTTTCCCCCCACATGAAATCACAATTATTGGCACCCCTGATGTTAATACTTCATATTGTCTCACTCATCATCATTACTGCTTAATCCTGCATTCAGGGTCGCGGGGGCCTGGCGAGGGCACCAATCCATCACAGGGACACACAGACAGACACACACTCACTCACCCACTCACTATGGGCAATTTGGGAACACCAATTAACCTAACCTACATGTCTTTGAACTGTGGGAGGAAACCGGAGTACCCGGAGGAAACCCACCAAGCACAGGGGGGAAAACACAAACTCCATGCGCACAGAGACGGGAATCGAGCCTGGCCGGGAATCGAACATGGACCCTGGAGGTGCAAGGCGACAATGCTAACCATCACGCCACCGTGCCACTTCTTCATATTGTCTATATTGTTTAAATAAAAAATTAATAACATTTCACAAGATTGGAGAATAAAAAGAGAGCAGGACCTTTGACCATTCCTCTTTGCCCAATCTGCTAGATCATTTGTTTCTGCTGAACCATTTTTGTGTAGATTTCGCCACACGTTTTGGGTGATTATCCGGCTGAAAGACCCAGTGATGATCTTCAGCTTTCAGGCCATCAGGTTTTAATTTAAAGTGTCCTGGTATTTCAGAGATTTCACGATGCCATGCACCCTAACAAAGTTCCCAGGGTCTTCGGAAGAGAAACAACAACCCCTTTGCAGCTATAACAGCTTCAACTCTTCTGGAAAGGCTTTCCACAAGGTTTAGGAGTGTGTTTATGGGAAACTTTGACTAATCAGTCAGAAGCACATTTGTGAGGTCAGACATTGATGTTGGATGAGAAGGCCTGGTTCGCAGTCTCCACTCTGAGGCCAGTTAAAGGCTCCATGAAGGTCCTTAATAAAATAATCTCCAGTTTCAGTTGCAGTGTAAAGTGATCAATTCAGGGATTGTGACTATTTTGTGATCATACTTGTCCGGAAACGTGTGCTTGTCTCAGCAGGGCACGGCTAGATGGAAAAGGATGATGTGAAGGTTCGAGATGACCTAGGAGAGAGAGAGAGAGAGAGAGAGAGAGAGCGGGAACCCGATGTACCAGTAGTAGAATTGTGATTTGTAAAATTTTACCATGTGCCAGCTAGTTCAGCTTCAAGTATGCCTTACATGATTGTTCTGGCAAAACAACCCCTCCAACTCCCCTCCCACACACACACAAGAGATAGCTGTATCTGTAAGTAAACGCAGATGTTATGACTATTCCTCTCTTTCTCTCTCTCTGAAAAATCCTCAGCCTATGTTTTTCTCATTTTCTTATGGTTCAGGATACAATGTGTGTTCCCACTCTTGGAGATCCTGAGTCCACTGAAAGAAGCAGAGAGCGCTACTGAGGAAAATGGACACTTCACTGTGGCTTGAACACCATCAGATCAACTTACAGGTGTTCTCTCCATCTCCAACTCTCCAGTCACGCAACTGACCCTATTTAGAACCGTGACATCACAAATCAGTTACTAGAAGAACTTGGAAAGGTCCTTTCTGATTTGCCTCCAGTGGTCCATTTCAGGTCATTTCAGGTAATTTCAGACACTATCCGGGTAAAATAGAACAGCTCTCCTTTCAGATGAGTTCCATGCCTCTGAGACATGCTGTAGAGCAGGACTGTCAGATGCAGTACAAATCTCCTCAAATCTTGTGGGAGATAAATGAAAACAAAAACAGCCAGTATATCAACCCACAACATCCTGCTCTTGGAACTTGGACATTCGCTGTTTCAGAGTCAGGTTCTGGTGTTCAGCCAGTCCAGGCGCTTTGGGCCTGTAAGGACAGTAAAGGTTTCATTATTATTATTATTTTATTTATTTATTTGGGATGGAGGAAGGGTGCTGGTTTGTGATACTGCAGCTGCGTTGTTAATAGCCTGACACTGTGTTTCATACTGTAGTATTTATCAGATAAATGTACACAGAACGTAAAGCTCCGCCATGTAGAGAAAAATGTTTGGATCACCATGTGAATGCCCAAATGTCCAATTCCAATTCATATTCCGGACTCAGATGCAGTCTCAGTGCTTAAATCTTGGCTGAAAACCTACTTATTTTCCAAACCTCAGCTTTCACAACACGGGAAGTTGAGGTTTGATGGCTAAAACTGTAATAACAGGCAGTCTGCATGCAGAGCATCAGCCAAAGCATTTTGGGAACAGTGTGCTTTAACCTTGATTACTGATAAATGTTTTGGACGCCCACATGCAGACAAAAGGTCAAACACAAATTAAACACTTTTGATTCCCGTCCCTCAGGCTGTTATGAAGTCATGCTGCTGCCATACACTGCCACAATCGTTTTTTGCCCTGGAGTGGTTAACGGCTGTCTAGGTCAATTGTTGCTGAACATCCTGTAGCTATAACACATGTACTAGTCAAGGTCTATGCAAAACATTAACCTTCTGAAAAGCCACAACTTTCTCTGTGACATATCAGTTAAAAATCCCTCAGCTGTCAGAAGGAAGAACATCGAGGCTGATGTAATAACAGGTCTCGTTAGCTGTCGTTTCAGATCAGATGATTTGGACGGAACTGTGCATCTGAAGGAATTTGTAAGCCCTTCAGAATCTGCAGACATTCCAGACCATCTGAACAAGGTTAGTGACTTAGTCAAGTCATATGGTTATAGTGATCTTTGCAATAAACATGGTTAGTATAGTGGAGCCAGACCAATGACCAAAATAATGGTCTCTTGCTAACTTAACTGGAATTACCAATTACATTATTTTATGTTTATATATGACCATTGTATATCTGACTCATAATATACATAAGATATATAGTGTTTTTATATTATTTTAGTATAGTGATATAATGAAAATAAAAATCATTTGAGACTCACAAGAGTAATGTTTTTGAAATGGCAACTGTCCACTTGGCAGAAGTTAACTTTGCAAATATGTCTTGTATGTGTCTTCCATAAAATATGGAATCGTCTTGTAATTTGAAACTAAAAGAAAGTGAACGTGGGAGAGTTAACACCTTAGAAACAGATGCATGATGACGAGAGTAGAATTAACTAGAGTAAAATTTATCTTGTGTCATAGGAGCCCTGGAACCTATTTGAAGGCATGCGGGTACATCCTGGACGGGGTGCTAATCCATCACAGGGCACACAAGCTCATACACACTTAAGGCAATTTGGGAATGCCAATTAGCTAATCTGCATGTCTTTGGACAGTGGGAGGAAACCGGGAACACCAAGCATGGGTAAACATGTAAACTCCATGCACTGAGACCCAAGGCGGGAGGTGCAAGTAGACAGTGCTAACCACTAAGCCTCTGTGTCGCCCTGTATCTCTCATTCATTCACTCATCATCTATACCACTTTATCCTGTATACAGGGACCTGAATCCATCGAAAGGATTCACACACACAGGCACATACTACGGGCATTTTGGGGTGCCAATTAGTCTAACCTGCATGTCTTTGGACTGTGGGAGGAAACCCAACAAGCATGGGGAGACCATGCAAACTCCATGCACACCGAGGTGGGAATCGAACCTGGGACACTGTGTGCAAGGCGACAGAGCTAACCACTGTGGCGCTCTGCATATCTCAATCACATGGTATTTGTTTAGGAGCAGATCTTGACCTCTCCAATATGGCGGACGCGCACACGCAATAGCGGAAATTAAAAGCAGGGGCGAATGAGGTGTCTACGTTTCTATATCTGTGCTCTTAACAGCGGCAGCATTTTTAATACGTTGAACATTTTACTTTGATATTTGTCATTTAGGTCATGTCCACACGTAGCCGGGTATTTTTTTTAAAACGGAGATTTTTATCTGTGGTTTTCGCCTTTCGTCCACACGAACATGTGGACATGGCCTTAGTTCATCGGAAGTAAACCTAAAGCTATTTCCGGCGGAAGTGACCGCGCAAGGCTACGAAACAGGTAATTCAGTCAATAAGTTTTGTATGATAGTATACATTAATACGGTACGATACCATATTTATATGATAGAATGTTTAAATGATAAAACAATTGCATGATATAATTTACATGTGATGTGGATAAAACCCGGGAAATCCTGAAAACACGTTTATGTGACGGTGTGCTAAGCTAGACAATGGGATTTGTAACTGTCTCAAAGTTAATAACTTAAAAAGTAAGTAAATAATTAAATGGACATTGTTAGCGTGTTTGTTTGTTTTTTTCGTGGTAATTTAGAATGTCACGCGATTTACCGTTTCGCTAACGTTTAAATCAAGTTAATCAAAACAAAAAGCGTCTTATTATTAGTATGCGTTTTTAAATGAGGAACGTTAGGTTCGAATTGCTGAGTCGACTCCGTGTCGACTCCTTCCCAAAGCCTGTGTGGCGCTATTGATTCAGTTGCGAAAAGAATCGATTCTTTACCGAACCGAGGCTTATGGATTTGTAGATCCTAACAGAGATAGAAATTAATGCTGAATTACACAACATTGTGCTCAAATATTAGTGTGATGCAGGTCGGGTTGCTTAATCCGTGAAATACAGAAAAGAGAGGGTGGTGGTGGGGCGCCACATTTGGTTTTATGATTTGATTCACAAGAATTTTAACTGGTTTAGTGTTGGAGGTTTCATGGCTAAATGGCCAATCTTCATTGATTGCACATTCCACCAGTAAGATCAGAGTGTGAAGGTTTAATTACCAGAGTAATAGCACAGTTTTGCTTATAATATTGCAATCAATGCACACAACATTATGGGTGACATATCCAAGTTCAAAAGAAGACACATTGTTGGTGCGCGTCTCGCTGGCGCATCTGTTACCAAGACAGCAAGTCTTTGTGACGTATCAAGAGCCACGGTATCCAGGGTAACGTCAGCATACCAACAAGTAGGACGAACCTCATCCAACAGGAGTAACTGACGCAAGAGTATGCTGTCTGAAAGGGATGTCGGGTGCTAATCCGGATTGTATCTAAAAAATAAAAAAAAACATAAAACCACAGCTGCCCAAAAAATTTAATGTGAACCTCAACTCTCCTGTGTCCACCAAAACTGTTCGTCGGAGCTCCATAGGGTCAATGTACAATGTCGGTGACCAAAGGTCGGGCTTCTATAGCCAAACCTTTTGGCCAAATGCCGGATTCAATGGTGCCAGCAGTGAAAATCTTGGGCTGTGGACAATGTGAAACATGTATTGCTCTCTGATTCGTCTTTCCCACCTTCACCGTCTTTCCCACATCCAGGGGAGTTACGGCTGCAATATCATAGCATTCCCTGGGCCCAATACTTGTGCGTCACTGCCATGGACTACCGAACCATTCTGGAGGACCATGTGCACCCAATGGTTCAAACCAATTCACACAGCAAGACAGGTGACAGAGTGGTTTTGCTGAACATGATAGTGAAGTTGAACATCTCCCATGGCCTGCACAGTCACCAGATCTAAATATCATTGAGCCACTTTGGGGTGTTTTGGAGCGAGTCAGGAAACGCTTTCCTCCACCAGCGTCACGTAGTGATCTGGCCACTATTTTGCAAGAAGAATGTCAAAAAATGTCTCTGGCCACTGTGCAGGATTTATCTGTCAATCCCAAGACGAATTGATGCTGTATTGCCCGCAAAAGGAGGCCCTACACCATACTAATGACTTATTGTGGTCTAAAACCAGGCGTTTCAGTTTCATTGTCCAACC
>JAQMYK010000038.1:31271212-31287943 GCA_030014345.1 Clarias buthupogon | reverse complement strand
GTGCTAATGTGATTGTCGTGTAAACAGACAGATCGGATTTCCTGAGTCATTGTGTTCTGTACGTCATTAAAACAGCGACTTCTTCCCAGTGGTCCCAGTGGACAGCGCAGCACGACTATCTGGATAGCGCAGAGATGATCTGGTTTATTTGCGCAGCCCGGTGGATCGCGCAGCACGGACCAACTTGAGCAGCGCTGCTCGAATCACAAACCTGCGCTACCCACTGTTTTTTATTTAAAAACTATTTATTTGTCAGGACTGTTTAATATTGTTTCCGCCTTGCCTGCCTGGTTTGTACGTGCGCATCCCAGCGGGTTAAAATGTATTTTGAGGGTCGGCACGGTTTATTTCTATCAGCGTCGCGCAGGTTTGTGATTCGAGCCGCACTGCTCAAGTTGGTCCGCGCTGCGCGATCCACCGGGTCTGGATACTTGATATTTAGTCTGCCCACGCCAGCTCAATCGGGTGCCACGGTTTCGTCCTACTTTAGATGTGTTTGGCTTCCCATAGAAGTGAATGTGTATTGCGTGGTTACGCAACGTCACGTGATCTCAACCGCGATTAAGACGAGACCAAAATCTCTATCGGTTGACCGTGTCTACCGGTATATCGCCCACCCCTAGTTAACCATATTTCACCTTCATCTATCTTGGCTAGTTTGTAGCGCAAGAACCTCCCTTTAAGTATGCACGATGTTTCAGATGGTATGGCAAGTGTAAACATGTGTATCGGATATGGATCATAGATGAAAGAACAAGTAAACATACGGTCAAAGAAATCAGATATTGGCAACAAATCAGAATTGGGCATCGAGACCTGCAGTGTAAACGTGGCTAGAGCATCTCTTCCAAAAAAAAAAAAAAAGCTGTTGTGTTGTGTATTGACAAGCTTTTGAGTGGGATGTAAACAGAAAAAAATTAAATCTAACAAAAAGTAGTGGTAGTCCAAGCAAGGATTAACTGTGTCAGTATATCATAATCAGTTGTATTGCATTGACACAGATTTACCTTCTCTGCCCTGGCTCAGCCTGTAATCACTGTTCTAGGGAATCTCAGAAGTGTTGAGTGGGTTTGAGGTCAGAACTCACTGGAGTTCCTCCACACCAAACTCATCAGACCATGTCCTTATGGAACTTGTATTGTATTCAAGCGCACTATTATGCTGGCACAGGAAGTGGCCTTTCCCTATACAGTTGTCTAAAACGTCTTTGCACCCTTTGGAATTGATGGTATTTTTCACTGGAGCCAGGGAAGTAGGTAGTGTTGTCTTTAGTTGTCTTTGAAGTTTGGGATCAATTGCAGATTTCTTTGTTTTTGTTTAGGGATTTATTTTCTACATTCTACAACAGTACTGTGAACTAACATGGAATTAGGTCATTCCATGGAAAAGTCAGCTGTTCTGAAATAGTTCTTGCAAGGACAATATTGTCAAGTGTATTTATGAACCGCATCAAGCACCATGATGAAACTGGCTCTCATGAAGACTATCCCAGCCAAGCAAGAACAGAAGTTCATTTAGAGGTAGTAGCCTCAGAAATCACCAATTAACAACCAGCAACTCAGATTAGAGCCGTTATGAAGGCGTTGCAGATATATCTCATTGTATTAACTGTTCAAAGGAGATTATTGCATATTTTGGAGAAAAAAATAAAAACCAGGAACGACCATGGAGTAAGAAAGTGATCCCAAACTGGGATCTGTCGTGGCATATTTTGTGAACTGCACCAATTTTCCAAACAAAAACCCAACAAGTACTTGAGTATTGAAAGAGCAAAAAAGTTTATTGCAAGCAAAAGTAAATGAACAGCACTGGACTGGCCAGCCAAAAGACAACAGACACCCCACGAAAAATCCACAAGATCCTCTCACTTCCCCAATTTTACATGATTTATATACCCTTACCTAGCAATTACCTCATTGTTTGTCAAATAGTTACTTAATATTCATAAGATTTGAGATACTTTTGTTCAGGTCAGATTGATGTGGCACCTCCCAGTTACATAATTATGTATTATATAGATTTTTTAATGTTTTTTTTCATTTGGTTACAGAGCCTCTGTGGTGGTGGTGGTGGTGTTGTAGCCATAAATTAAGACATCGAGGCCACATTTTAAGGGTCTCCAAATCTAGTTATTGCCTAAATAGTTGAGTTTTAAAGTGTCTTTTTTAATTTTATATTTATATTTGTTTTATTTTAACAAGTGAAAGAGAAAACATTTCGATTAGACTGGGAACCTGAACATATAGATAACTGAATTACATTACCTTTCTGACAAAGAAATTAACTGGAAGTCAAATTATAAGTGTGACATAGGTTTGTTTGTGGCCATGATGATCAATAGTTTACTCAATTTGTGATGGCAAAAAATATTTGTGGCCTTATAGCTTCAATGTATTAACTCATGACTAAGTGCTGTTACAAATAAACACCACGTCACCATGAAAGGTTCCATACTTAGCTAATAAGACTGTTTGGATGAGCACGGTGTACATTTATCTCAGAACTGTAAGCCATACCACTGTACCAACTCCATTTCTCTGCTTGCAGGTTTGTCAGTGTGTAGAAATCGTATCGATGGATTTGCAGTGAGCTCATCGGGACCCCGAATATAAGAACTTCAGGATCATGGATATTGAAGAGGAGCTGAGTGACTCTGAAGATGAGCAGACCACAGTAGAAGCAACTCCATGGGTGAAGCCTACAAGAAAAGAACCTTCTCCCGTCCTCGTGTTGAATGAAATGGAAGAGGCCGAAAGAGTGGGGCGTTTTTGTCGAACTCTTAAGTATAAACTGAAGTCAGGTTGCCGTTCCAATGAAATGGATTTAAATGCTGAAAAGGTGTCGACCCTCAGCGCAGACGTCACCAAGGATGCCAATGAAACATCAGAGCACAATAAGCACGTGTGTAGTCTGTGCGGTGTGGAATACGCCCGAAAAGCCAACCTGGTTAGTCACATGAGGATCCACACCGGAGAAACGCCATACAAGTGTGAGCTCTGCGGAAAGGCTTTCAGACGAAGCGACTGGTTATTACAGCACATAAATATGCACCAGAACACAAGACGGGCGTCTCGAGATCCCAGGAATCGGCGGTGCTACTCTTGTGAGTTCTGCGAGAAGAAGTACCATTGTGGAAAAGCTTTCCAGAGGCACGTGCGCACGCACACGGGTGAAAGACCTTACCCCTGCGCCATATGCGAGAAGCGTTTTTACGATGAAGGCTGCCTTAAAACACATTTAATGTGCCACTCGGACGACCGTCCGTACACGTGCTCCGATTGTGGGCACAGTTTTAAGCGCTTGGGAACGCTTACTAAGCACAGGCGCATTCACACGGGAGAAAAAGCGTATTCGTGTAAAACCTGCGGGAAAAGGTTTCGCTACAAATACAGCGTGACGCTGCATCTGAAAAGTCGGTGCTCCCGACGCTCATGAGGCAAGGAAGTTACTTACATTGTACGGCATCAGAAAACAACTCGATGCGGGTTGTAACTATCTAGGTATCTTTTGTAAGACGAATGTAACCAAATATGTTAATCAGATCGATTGAAGGAGATCAGGGCCTGTATTCACAAAGATTCTTAGAATTCTCTCAGAGAGCTCCTATCTTAGCTTAAAAAGTCCAAGCTGGGAGTCCTAGACTAAAAGTGTGCCACTTTAGGAAACTTCTCAGAGCAACTCTGAGTAAGGAGGTGTGGTTGACCCTGTTGCTAGGGATGACGCAGCAGTTCAAGGACTGTGATTGGTTGACGAAAAATCTGTCTTGAAATGCGCTCTTAGTGAAAATAGAATATGTGATAATAGAATAGATAGTGCAATCATATATATAAAGAAACTGATTAATCATGAATGCAGGCTACTTTATGCAAAGTTTCTGTTATAGACTAAATATCTTAAAGTTGGTTAAAACAAACGTTGAAAATGTGTCTACTTTTGAAGCAATCAATTCCACACACTAGTTACTATATTTAAGTTCTTACATTTATTTACCGTACTGATTTTATTACTTGTGATCCATTTCAGATTGGCTCACCTTTTACCAATTCACATCGTTGCATGACAGTATATTTAAGTTGCACTTTTGGATGGTATGTAGCCAACAATCCAAGAGAGATGGAAGTTCAGTTCAGAAGAGATGTTCAGTGTATGGAGAATATTTCTTCTTTCCAGTATTTTGTCCTCTGCTATAGAAACTCTTAAGCCTCTTAAAAGTCATCCTCTCTACTCTTCGTTTTGTGAATCATTTTTATCTTTACTAAGATTTAGTCCTAAATTTGAAGGGAAATTCTAAGAAAATGTCATAATTCTAAGAATTTTCTTAGAATTTCATCACTAGGAGAAACTTTTAGGCTTAAGAAACTTTGTGAATACGGGCCCAGATCCTTGGGTGGCTCTATGTTTGAGACACGTGGGTTGAGGTCACTCTTCGGTACGGCCTAAAATAAAATACTAAACACATGAACTATTATAAATTCAGGATGAGGTACTCTAAATGCTATATGGGGAAGTTACATGTTTTTCTCTTTCATTCAGCCACGGCCCAGTGATGTCCTGGAGATGCGATTGCAGCTGTGTGTATCCATGCTGTCTGAAGGGGAAACTCTGAACTTGCATTGTTTTGCTGATAACGTCTGGGGTGACCCTGAGTGGCGTCTCTATTAAAGATAGTAAGCGTGAGAATGAACCTTGAGGTGAACCTTGTTTACTGCATCATAGATACAAATCTTTTCCAAGTTTGGAAAGATTCAGAAATTTGTTTGAATGAAGAAAACAAAGATTTTGTTTTTTGTCTCTATCTTTTATTAGTTGTTTAACGCTGCAACAACCGTGTGAATATCACTGATGTAGACAAAAAAAACAAAACAAAAAAAAGTGTGTGTTGTGTCGGTTTTTTTCCTCCAAACTCATCTCACAAAATTGTCACCATCGCATCACGAACAGCTTTAGCACCATCCGTCACCTTGTATCTGTAAACATCCGTATCGGGTTTTATGGGTTCGTCGGGTTCAGCAGTCCAGTCGTGCAGGAAGTCCTCCTTCCTCACCTCACACACGTTGTGCAGTATACAACAAGCTGTAACGATGTCGGGCATAAATGTCACATCGATGTCGATTCGTTTAAGCAGGCATCTCCAGCGACCTTTAAGCCGCGCGAAAGCGTTTCCTGCCACCGCGTGAGCTGAGCTTAACTGGCTGTTGAAGTGACACTGTTCTGGAGTCAAAGCGCGCTCATCTGTGAAGCCCTTCATCAGCCACGTCTTTAGCGGGTACGACTCATTTCCAACGAGGTGGACGGGAATCTCCACTTCGTTCACGGTCAGGGCGTCCTGCGTAGATTTAACAAAACAGTCTGTTAGTGAGAATGGATGAATAGTTTGATGTCATTCAAAAAGGAAGACTTACATCAAAGGGCAAATTATGTGTACATGTTATTGGCCATAACATCATGACCGCCTGCCTAAAATTGATTAGGTTCCCCTTTTGCCACCGAAACAGTGATGTACTGTGTGTTCTGACTCACTTCTATCAGAACCAGCATTAACCTTTTAAGCAGTTTGAGCTACAGTGGCTCTTTTGTTAAATCAGACTATACAAGCCAGCCTTCACTCCCCATGTGCATCGGTATTCCTTGGCCGCCCATGTCCCTGCCCCCTGGTTCACCTGTCTGCCTTCTTTGGACCTCTTTTGGTATGTCCTGATCACTGCAGATTGGGAACATCCCACAAGAGCTGCAGTTTTGGAGCCGTCTAGAGAACACAATTCGGCCCCTGTTAAAGTCGCTCAAATCGTGATGCTTGCCTATTTTTTTCTGTTTACAACACAAAATGTTCACTTGCTGCCTAATTTATCCCACCCACTTTCAGATGCCATTGTAACAATGATGATATTATAACCAAGACACTGTGACGAGGGCCGGATTGTGATGACTGAACCAGAGAAACTCCGGGCTTAAGTGGTCGGTTCATACCAAAATTGATCCAAGGAAGGAAAAGCTAGCCCGTGTAGTCCAATCCAATAAAAGAGCTACTGTAGCTCAAACTGCTGAAAAGGTGAATGCTGTTACTGATAAATAGGTATCAGGACATACAGTGCATCATTGCTTTGGTGGCAAAAGGGGGAACTCAATATTTGGCAGGTGGTCACAATAATATGTTTACCTCGCGAGGGAACAGGTATCCAACTTTTTCCTCAGCTGTTTTGTAGAGAGGAGAACTAGCCAAGACTTTTGCATAATTTGCACCACCGGGACAGCCGACATATATATCTGTAAAGCTGGATAAAAAGATACAACCATTGAATCCTTAGAGACAACCGATCAACCGGTGGTAACAACTCATGCAGATTTGTCACGGTTAAATCGAGCAGATGGACACAACCATCTATTCTGCTCACTGCCACCAGCATCCAGTACTTCCCTCAACACCCCCTTCTCAGATCATTTGGTGGCTTAACTATCATTAACATTTTTAACTATTATGACAAGTGTATTCTGTAATTCAGCTGCTTGAAGTTTTGTAAAAAGTTATAACTGCATAAACACATGGAAAAAGCACAGGTGACGTCTCAAAAAATAAAACAAGCTTCCAGATGTTCTCAACCATCCATGTAATACACTTTGGTGAAGGTTGTGGCTTTCTACATAATGTTCCATGTTTTTTGTACAAGTAAGAAATGAAACATTAACTACTGTAGTTGAACTTTCAGCTTTGAACTTTCCAATCTGCACAACAACCTGGCACAGATTTTACACTGGATGCTCCTCCTGATGCCACCTTCCTGTTTTATCCGGGCTTGGGACCGGCACTGCCTCCAGTAGCTGTGGTTTGGGCTTTGGGTGAGAAACCATGGTTGGTTTATAAGCACTGCACATTCAAATTTACTCACATAAGTAACTAGTGTAAGCAACTGTCGTGGACGGATAAAGAGTTTATAGAAGTAGTTAAAAGGTTAAAGCTAAAGAATAATCAGATCAGCTTTAATCTAATTAGTTTCAATTATTATTTTAGGTTGAAAATAATAAGTACATGTCTGCCTGTCTTACTGTACGACAAAACTCTTTGTCTAACTTATTAATACAAAGAAATAAAATTGTAATTTGTAAGGTTGAGTATCTTACGCTGAAGTTGTACTTCTTTTGTTGTCAGCCAAATACACTCGCTGTTCGGTAATTGGAGAGTGAATCACAGATGAGAAATGAAAAAAAGTAGATCAGATAAAGATTAAGTTTTGCCTTAAAATGACTCCAGGACATTAAAACACACTTATACCACATCAGCGCTGTTATTTCAGCTGGGAAAATATGAACTATTTCCAGTACAAATATTCAGTTTAGCTTTTCTAATTAATATCTATTGGTGCAGGTTTGAGCAAGTGGTTTATTTTAAAGTAGATTATTAAATCCGGCACATAAGGTTAGGTTGGTGTAGGTTAAATTTTTGTGCTGAAAAAGTTTTTACGACGCGCCCACAGTTTGATGCATGCGTAGTACGGTGTCAAAACTTATCATTTCTTATAATCTTTAATCTGGCACATACTCCGAAACCTGCACCACAGTCCAAAGACGCTGCAGATTAGACTAATTGGCGTTCCCAAATTGCCCATAGTGTGTGAATAAGTAAATATAGAAATAAATAAATGCATAAATACAATATACCCTGGAAAATTGCTAAATGTATTCCTACTTTTGTTTATTAACATATTTCAAGATTTATTTATTTCTGAATTTCCACATTTCTTCATTTATTTATTTTTGTGTTGTCACATTTCTTTATTTATCTATTTTAGATTTTCCACATTTTTACATATATTTATTTCTGCATTTCCACATTTCTACATGCATTTATTTGTTGCTGTATGCTGATAAGGTAGGCGGTCCCAGCCTTAGTCGAAACTGTGATTGGGCTGCAGGGCACCTCAGACAGAAGCAATCGATCTAATCAGCGTGATGCTTTTTAGTTATCTGAAACTAACTATGCAACGAGAGACCGTTAGCACATGTTCTGCGGGATCCTTAACCAAACTGTATTTGACGGTCTTCAAGAACTTCATATCCTCTCGCAGAAGGAGGAAGGGAACGTTGGGCGTTCACCGTGCATTTTACCCAAAAGTAGATGAGCCTCTATTATATTCGGAGATAAAACGCACCGTGGACACCCAACGTCCCCTTCCTCTTTCCGCGTGAGGATATGAAGTTGGCGGACAACTTCTTGAAGACCGTCAAACACAGTTTGGTTAAGGTCAAAATCCATCTCAGCATCAAGCTGAACTGAATCGTCCATTAATCTTTCGACTCGATATAAAACGTAGTCATTTGCTCCGAGGTTCTCAAATATTACTAGCTAATGATCTTAACTCATTAGTGGCAGCTTGTAAAAAAAATATGCCATAGTTGCCAGGCAGCAGTCATTACAAGCCAAGGCATTACTAGTTGAGTCGAACCAATCTCAATTCATTTAACCAATCACGGTTTTGACTAAGGCTGGGACCGCCTACCTCATCAGCATACAGCGACAAATAAAGAAATGTAGAAATGTGGAAATGCAGAAATAAATAAATTTTGAAATATGTTAATAAACAAAAGTTGGAATACATTTAGCAATTTTCCAGGGTATATTGTATTTATGCATTTATTTATTTATTTCTATATTTACTTATTTATTCACACATTTATTTATTTATAATTATGTCATGTTTAGTCCTCCATACATCTGTGCTCTGTGTCTGGAAAAAAAACGGAACTGAAATTTATTTCTTTAGCATTTTCGAAGTGTCTCTGTAAATCTTAGTTTGGCAAAGTACTTTTTGCACTTTTCCCTTCGGCTCTGTCTGCTGTCAAGTTCCTTATTTCTTGCTCTCTGTGTATACGGATCATCCTTTGGTTACGCTTTTGTAGAGTTTTCTACAGTTTTCTACATGATTAAGGTTAGAAAAGGCGTATAATAATATAAAATGAGTATTATTAGTATATTGTTAGTTTAGATATTGAGTTATTTGAAGAGTTTGTCTCTGCCTCTTGCCTGTGTATTCCTTTACTTCCATAAATCGAGTGTCAGCACGGCCTGTGTTTTTCTCTGATGCAACAGAACAACAGGGGACCAGCTCGTTCACAGAGGCCTTCTGGGTATTACACATTAAACACTGGCTTGCTTGAAATGCTAATTTACTGATATATATATATAATTGAAATTCAATACAATTTTCCACAGATGCTGTGACCAAATCTGACTGGACAGACATACAGACTGAGAATTTTCTGAGACTGGTTTCAGGTCCTCCAATGTATGAAACGTAAAGATATAATCGAAAGAGCAAAGTCTGACCAATGTAGAGAAAAAAACTTTTTTTTTTTTTTTTTTTTTTTAACAGTCCCCTACATACGAACCTTCAAGTTACGAACTCTCTCATGTTCAATCGCAGAGGTTAGATCACATGTCTGGCGTACATTGTCACGTGAGTGCAGCGTGCATCCTCTGCAAGTGCAGTACAAGCCCAGGATATCTGGAAGCAAGCGAGGTAAAAGCAGCAGCGGCGATGAAGCTGGTGCTGCTAAGAAGCGCCAGGCAATAACGATGGAGACAAAAGTGAGAGAATGGAGCGAGGTGAAAAGATGGCAGACGTCACTTGTTCTTTTAACACTTAACCATCATTACGATTCTAATGAACACTCTACTGTAATATATGGCGTATAACCAATTGTCTTAGTATCCTAGTACCTAGACAATGGTTGTTGGACTTACAAACAAATTGGACTTATGAATGACTTTTGGAACGGAACTCGTTTGTATGTAGGGGACTTACTCGATTTATATAGATACGGTGTAAATATTATTCCACATTATTATTCATGTATATCAAGTGTAAATGGGTGTTGCATATGAATGCACTACGAAGAGTTCGAGCAGGTTAAGGTTCTTACCAGCTGTTGTAATCCACGACTGCTTGCAGAATAATTGAGGGCCAGTTCTTGTTGTTGCGGTAAACAGTTGGGTTTTCTCTCGGGGTGATGATGGGAATGTGGGTGGCATCGATTGCCCCAGCACACATGGGGTACCCGCGTGCTGCAAACCCCCTGACCGTGTCCTGGAGCCTCTCCCCTTCAGGCAGGCGGATGAACTGTGTGTGTAAACACTCGATCAAGGCAGAGGTGACCTGCCGCACTAATGAACACACGGTGGAGAGTCCGACCCCGAACAGGCAGCTGATGGAGCGGTACTCGCTCGGGGTCGCGTACCACCACAGCACGATGGCGAGTCTCCGCCGCGGCTCCAGCGCCTTCCTCAGGCGCGTCGACTTGCGCCGCAGTTTCGCCTCCACGACGCCGAAGATGAACTCGAACGTGCTCCGGGACATGCGGAAATGATCCACCCACTGCTCGTCGTCGAAG
This sequence comes from Clarias buthupogon, assembly GCA_030014345.1. NCBI lineage: Eukaryota > Metazoa > Chordata > Actinopteri > Siluriformes > Clariidae > Clarias > Clarias buthupogon. The sequence continues at coordinate 31,277,560 of JAQMYK010000038.1, read as the reverse complement.
TTCGCCAGCACGTTGGCCCAGAACACGTCTCCGTCTGGTCTCTCTCTCGTCCACATCCGCCGGGACATCTGCAGGAGGCGTGAACACACCGCCGCGGCGCGCAGCCGCACGTAGCGTCTCCGCGCTCTGCGCCGCGCGGCTTCGAACTCCCTCCGGCTCCGCTCGAGCTTCTCACACAGCGAGCTTTTTACATCCAGAACGCGTCTCCGCGAGCTCACTAACTCGTGACACAACATCAACTGTCGTGAAAACGCGTGGAAGACCAGCAGCGCAGTCGCAGGATCCACCGCTGACAACTCACGCGCCATTGTTATCAAACAAACCCACTTCCGGCGTACGAAATAGACGTCACATCACTAAGCACAACGTAGATACTCATGTATGTGTGTATTTGTTTGTTGGCTTGTTTTTACTGTCATCTCCTCCCTTCATCATTATTTTATTTTATTTAGTTTTTATTTATTCAATAATACTGTGTGGTAATACTCATTGGCCTACATAAAGGCAAACAAGGAAAATGCAAATCGTTCTTATTTAATTTAATACTTATATTGCATCTGTAATACCTATGTCCACTATACTCCTTTATTTAACAAAAGTAAAAATTTTTTTGAAAAGTACAATATGATTTTGTGTATTTATTACATGTAAAGTTGTTCTTTATTTTAATGGTTAATGTTTTTTTTTACGTATTTAATTTTTTGTTTATTATATTATATTATATTATATTATATTATATTATATTATATTATTCGTTTTGTTGCTCTTTGAGTTATAATTCTTTTTCCGGAACTTGTGGGAGTGAGTCTATGTTTCAAAAGCTGAGATATTATTATTATTATTATTATTATTATTAAGTATTATTATGATTATTATTATTATTAACCATTTAAAAAATATGTGGAACACGTGGCAGTCAATGTTTAACAAAGCTGAGATGCACAAACACCACCACCACCACCAACAACAACAACAACAACAATAACAATAATAATAATAATAATAATAATAAATTAGTGAACAATTAAAAATGACTAAACACAAAAATAATGTATTTAATTATTCATTTTTATTGAAATGGTATATTATTATTATTATTAGTAGTAGTAGTAGTAGTATTGGTATTAGTATATAACTACAGTTGCATACATTTTTTATTTAAACCGAACACCTTCCACTTGGTTTGTAGACTGTAGTTTTACAGAAGCCCGGTAGATGGCAGAAAAGGATTAACAGTTGCGCTTTGCACTTGAGGCGCGTGAAGCGTCTCCCTGTAAACTGAAGTGATGAAAAGCTTTTATTTCTAAGAGGCTCCTCAACACGGATTTACTGTTCAATTTTCACTGAATGAAAAAATGCTGGCGATAATAGCCGAGCTTATAAAGTAGGTCAAGTTCATGTGAGCTGGATTATGTTTAGTAAACTAAAACAGACTGAGTAATAAATGTGGAAGAAACGCTGCTCTGCTCCAGGTGTAAGTGACCCTTGTTGTTGTTGTTGTTGTTGTCTTTAAGGCCGTTATGGAGACAATATTTTAGCCTCCTGCAGAGAGAAACCCGTCAGAGCTCTCAGGAAACTGGCCTTTTTCCCGAGAGCTCAACCGGCATTACAGGCCACAGTCACCCATTTCTGACTGCTTAACTGTCTTTTTTGATTAGGAGAGTGACAGCTGATGCCAATTGTTTGACTAAGTGACAAACCAATTAACTGGGTGATTGACTAATGAACTGACTAACTGATTAATCATGTGAATGACTGACTAATTGACTGCCTGACTATTTGACTTTTTGTCTGACAAAGTGACTGACTGAATAATTGATGAACTGACTGACCAACATATTGACTGATTGTGTGAATGACTGACTACTTGCCTGATTACTTGATTGACTGATTGATTAACTGACTTTTTTTGACCAAATAACTGACTGACTGACAAACTGACTGATTGAACTGACTGACCTACTGATTTACTAATGAACTGACTGACTGATACATTGCTTGACTAACTGATTGATCAAAGCAACTGACTGACTAATTGTTTGATTGATTGAACTAATTAATTAAAAGACTGACTAATTTCCTGATTACTTGATTGACTGACTGTTGAACTGACTTTTTTTTAAATTAAGAATGTGACCAGCTGACCAATTTGAGTGATTGACTAATGATTGACTAATGAACTGACTGACTGATATATTGCCTGACTACCTGATTGATCAAGTTACTGACTGGTTTCTTGAGTGAGTGAGCGACTGATTAATTGACTGGCTGACTGACTGACTAATTAACTAACTGTTTAACCAAATAACTGACTAATTGCCTGATTACTTGATTGACTGACTTTTTTTTGATTGAGACTGTAACCAACTGGCCAATTAATCGACTGACTGACAGACTGTCACTTTGATTAATTAACTGATTGACTAATGAACTAACTGACTGATATATTGCCTGACTAACTGATTGAACATGTGAATGACTGACTAATTGACTGACTAACTAATTGGATGACTAATGAATTGATTGACTAATTGGCTGACTAACTGGCTGTCAGATTGACTGATGATTGATGAACTGCCTGGCAGACACATTGACTGACTGATTAATTGAGTGACTGACTGATTGACTGAGTAATGGACTGACTGACTGACTTTTCAACTGACAAAACAACTGACAGATTGTCCGTCTGATCGTCTGAGAAACTGACTGACATATCGACTGACTGGATGAATGTGTGAATGACAGACTAATTGACTTACTCACTGACAGACAGAATGATTGACCAGCTGGCATTTTGACTTCTTGATTGACTGTTTAACCGACTGACTTTTTGATCGATTGATTGATTTGTTCATGTCCACTGAAACAGATATAACTATATAATATCAGTTTTGAGAATAATTAATGCCTGGTCAAAGTTAATCATTTAACATGGTCTTTTGATTATTTTAAACATTTCCAACCTAGATTTCTTTACCAAACAGTTCAGACGCTCATATTTCGAGTTCCAGCTCCATGTTGGTTCGAGTAAGACCAGATCCACTATAAAGCACAAAGTTTTAATGCAGATTCTGACATCCTATGTACTATATGTAGATATTTAAGCTTGGAGAGCATGCGTTATTGTGGAGCAGCCCCGCGGTAGATGTCTGGCGGCGGCGGCAGGGGGGAGGCAGGAGGGGCGGAAGCGCGTGCGTGATGGAGGGAGAGAGGGAGGGACGGACGGCGCGAGCGAGAGAGCGAGTGGAGGAGAGCGCGAGAAGCGCGGATACGCACAGCGCCGCGCGCACCGGCACCACGGAGCAGCGCTCTGATCTCCAAAGCTCGGGACGAGGCAGCAGGTAAGAAGTGAGTTTTATCATCGGTGAGATGTTTAATTCCTCCGCTCCCGTTATCAGAGCAGAGACGCCTCGATGCAGTGTTTATACACGCTCAGCTAATTAGAGTTCATTTAATAGCGCAGGTGTGCGTTTAATAATAGGCTGCCCTGGGAATCAAAGAAACACTGTTAGTCTAGCTCGGGTGCTCATTAAAGCCAGGTATTGTGCTGTGTTTGAAGACAATCAGATTGTTCAGAGAAAAGAGAGAAAGAAAGAGAGAGAGAGAGAGAGAGAGAGAGAGAGAATGTTATCCATAGCCTAGTGACTTCTACACTGAGTTAGGCCAGTAGATCACAACAGCCTATTTATTCATTTTGTATCTTATATTTATCTTATACATGGTCTAATATAGAATGCCACTCTTGACCCTGAACATAAAAAGCAACATTTTGCATCTTATGTTTAATATTTATCTTATATATAGACTAATACATAATATATAAGTTAACCTCGTCGGGATTAATGCAGAATGTCATTTTAGACCCTAAACATAAAAAGAAACATTTTGCATCCTGTGTGCTAATATTTTTTGTCAGATGCATTAAAAAAAAAATCACCCTGGTATTTTTGTTCAGCGCATTTTATTACTTGCACACAATAAACAGAGTGTTTGTTGAAAGTTTTTGCACCGAACAAAAAACAAAAACAGAAAATTGCACCGATCAGACTTCACATTCCTCCGTGCACAAGCGGTGTGTAACGCTTATTTCCACCCCGTGGAAGCCCCAGTTTGGATCATTTGGCATTCGGCGCGCGCGTCTCGAGTAACCCCCCGCGCGCACCTGCCGCGTAACTGCGCGCGCCTTTATTAATTCATGCGTCCAGTCATTTAATCCATTAGAGCCTGAGACCCACACTGTAAAAAAAAAAAAAAAAAGTCCTAATTTTACAGAAATTATTTTTTATAGTAGTTTTCCTTTTTTTTTTTTTTTTTTTAAACTACATACAAATCTCTGTAAAATTACAGACATTATCTGTAAATTAAGTCGTTTTTTAAAGTATTATTTCAATACTGAAAATGTTATTATTTTTTTACATTTTTAACAGTAAAAATACCATATTATTTTTACTGTTTTTTCTGTTATTGTAAAGTATGTACAACTTTATGTAAAATTACAATAATACATTGTAATTAAATATGAAACTCATTAGATAAAGGTTAATGTCCATACTAAAAATGTAATGTTTTTCTTTGTAATTTTGAGGTAAATCATATTAGTTTTATAATACTTTGACATTCAAGTTTTAGATGCAAGTTTAGTATTTTTTCCTGACTTTTTAAAAGATTGATGGAGGTGGTAATATCCACAGGAAGTGGCACAGGTAAGGCAGCAGAAGCCCCACACTTACATGTAGGCTATAGTATCAGCTTCATGCCTTCAAAGAATGTGAAGAGAATGTAGGAGACTGATACTCAGTGCAGCACCCATGCACATGTTGTAAACGCCACAATTTCTTTTTTTGTACATCACTATGGCAATCTAGCCATCAGCTTTTTAATGTAGGCCTGAATATTCTGACACAAGGATAATGTATTTGCTGTGTAGCTGTTTTAAAGCAGGGCTTTAAGTTACGTTTTGATATTTTGCTTGTACGAGGAGAACTATGGTGTTATTTTTGTACCAAAAAATGTTAGCGAAATCTCTGCGAACTCTCCGCGTTAACTGTCACAGCCAATCAGAAGCTGGAGTTGGTAATATCCTAATATTGTTTCTGATTGGCTGATCAGCAGCTGGAGGCGGAGATATTCTAATTACCGCTTCATTATTGAGGCATTTAAAAAAGCGTGAGTGAGGGCGGAACCTGACGCGAAATATGCCTGAGTTAATTGCTCAGGTATCAGACACAGATGTAACGTATGAACCAGCCAATCGGAAACAGGCGTCCTTCGAATGTTTAGCGCGCGCAGAGGTGGTCTGCAGCTGGTAAACGGTATCTGTGCAAATTCAGAGGAGTGAAGACACGTAGGTGAGGAGGAAAGCACTCTCTGAGGGACAGAGGAGAAGACTCTGAAATGTCGTCGTGTTTCAGTGGGAGAAAAAATACCTGCAAGCTCAAGAGACAATGACGGTAAGAGATTTTTAAATTGTTATTTTAATTCTTATTGTTGTTGCTGGTAATAAAGCTCATTTATTACTCATTTATATTGTCACGTTCGTCTATCGCAAATCTCAGGAGAGTCTCAGGTACCGTTAACATTACTCTGCCATGTCACCACTGAGAAACTGCAGGAATTGACTTACAGTGAAACCTCAGATTGGAGTAACTGTGTAAAAAGGAAGAAGAGGGGGAGGGGAGCTTACATTAGATATACACACATACACAGCGCCTGCCAGCACAAACAGAAACACTAATCTGTTTTTAAAAGGTAAAGTGCTGGTTAATTTTTTTATTTTTACTTAATATTTTGTGTTAATTATTTTTATGTATTTATTTTTTGGGGCTGTGGAACGAATAACGAAGTGTTTCCATTATTTCTTATGGGAATTCTTCGATTTGGTTTACGAGTGTTTTGCAATACGAGCCCACTTCTGGAACGAATTATGCTCGTAATCCAAGGTTCCACTGTACACCTGTAATGGTAAAGGAGTCAGATGAACAGGGAGGGTTAGCGAGCTCTTTAAGAGCATGCGTATTAAGAATTTCGAGAGAGAGTCAGTGGGTGTACTGTACTCTGAAATACTTGTACTAAAATGCAATAAAAGTATTAGTGTCTGACACCGTTAGCCTGACATGGTCAGAGATGACTTATGTTACATTAACAGCTGCTTTTACTCTTAAAAATGTAAAATTCCACAAACATTGTGTATTTGTACTTTTAAACTTGTTCCATTCAGTAAATTAATGTCAATACTTCAGTCAAAATAAATGTATATTCATGTAAATATTCTCACATACACTACCGTTCAAAAGTTTTAGAACACTTGCAAATTTCTTTGTTTTTGTTTAGTGATTTATTTTCTACATT
>JAQMYK010000038.1:31147673-31177230 GCA_030014345.1 Clarias buthupogon | reverse complement strand
AAACAAGAAGCGCATGCGTGATACATGATACTCGGTACTCGTAAACCAAGACAATGCTCGTTTTTCAAGTCAAAATTGATTTAAAATCTTTGCTCGTCTTGCAGAACACTCGTAAACCGTGTTACTCGTAATCCGAGGTTCCACTGTACTACAAAAGTTTCATTAAATCCTGTCCAGCGGTTGATTTAAGACGTCCACAGTTTGACGCATAGGGTGTACTTCTGGCAAAAAACTGGCAGTTTATAATTTGGCACAAATTATCATTGAAAGAAATACATTAATTGAAAGAGCGGGTTCTAACCAACGTACTGACAAAAGCTTTTTTTGATTTAAATAGATTATGCAATGTAGTATAGTTATAAACTATCATAAACTTAGTTCTCTAGTGCCTTGGTTCACTTGAACCAATAATTCAGTGTCTTTACCTTACTTTCTTCTATGTAGGAGCACTGGGGGCTCAGTGGGAGGCTTTTTGGCTGCCAGGCGGAAAGTACTGGATTCAGGGCCTCCTTAGTGCCGGTTCGAAGCCTGGATGAATGGGCGGGTTGTGTCAGGATAGGCATACAGGGTAAAACCTGTACCAAGTTAAATGTGGGGACCCCTTAATGGAAACAGTTAAAAAAACAACAAAAATAACAAAAACTCTCCTTACTTCTAAGTGTTATTATTATTTATTTATTTATTTATTTTTATTATTATTATTATTATTATTATTCATTTCTGGTTAAAATGCAGTCTACAATACACTACAGGTCTTCTATCTGACCTAGTACTAGAGTATCTATCCTCCTCTCTCGCTCTCTGTCTTTCCTTCTCCCTCTATTTACTTTAAGCGCTTGAGCATGAAGAACACCTCTGATTTGCGTTCACTTCTTTGCACTCCTTAAACTCACCTGTCAGGAGAACCTGGCTGCAAGTAAGTGGCTATAGACTGTCAGAACAAGTGTGTGAGTGAGATAGGAAGTGTGTGTGTGTGTGTGTGTGTGTGTGTGTGTGTGTGTGTGTGTTGGTGCATATGGTTATGGTGGTTTGAGGGGGAAGGTGTGTTCCCAAAAGCTATTAAAGTTTGATTCTCCCACTCCCACACACTTTGAATAATTTAACCTGTCGTTCCTTTTCTAGGTTTTGAGTTCCTGGCATCAGCCCTTCCTCCTTTCCGCACTCTCCCCCTCTCTACTTCCTTCTTCCCCCACCCCACCCACCCCTCTCCCTTTCTCTCTCTTGTGCTTCCTGTTTTCTTAGCCATGAATATGTAGGTTAATGCGAACACGATTTCACTATTAGTTACTGGTTAAATCCTCCTTGTGCATGGCTTCACCTTTAGAACCAATTTGTGCTATTTGAAATTCCCAGTGGTGTTTAGGCTTAAGGACCATCAGGGGCAGATGTACCGACATCAGGAACCACTGCACAAAAACAACACAACGTCATTTGGCTGGAAAACGTGCTCATAATGGCTTGTTTTATTTACTAAGCCTGTAGCGAATTAGTGACGGAGAAGACCAACCACAGAGCCTGGGAGTAAAGGGTAAATAGAATTTCAGTGTTAATAAATTAGTATTAAATTAAGACTGAAGGGGCAGAACCAGATGGGGTGGAAGGTGCTGATGCAGCTGATTACTGACTGGGTTGGATGCAGGCAATGTATAAACATATTCAATTAAACAGTATGGTCTAGTTACGTTTAAAAAAACAGACATCTGTCGCTTTCTGTAACAAATACATTAAACAGGGAGTGATTCATCTTGATATAAATATATATTTTTTAATCCTTCTCTTTAAAACCCCCTTTTTTCCCCTCCACAGTCCAGATCTCGATAAGCTCTCATAGAGATTTATAATTTATTTGTCTGAATATATTTTGATTCTCCCACACTGAAAGATATAGACGTGTGTGTGTGTGTGTGTGTGTGTGTGAGACTAAAGAGGATGAAAGGAGAGAAAGGTGCGACAGAGCAAAGTCACGGAAAGGGAGGGAACAAAATGAAACGACACAAACAACAAAGACAGTCTGCACTTTCTCAATCTCTTTCTGACTTTCTCTCTCCTCTCTATCTGATGCTCTCCCTTTATTCCTCTTCCTTCACTTTAAATACCCCTCATTTAAATTAGATCTGTTTCACACATCACACGGTCACTGCAGATTTGTCAGCTGCACATCCATGAAGCGAATCTCCCATTCCACCACATCCTAAAGGTGCTCCATTGGATTGAGATCTGGTGACTGACATTTAAACCATGCTCAACTGGCACTAAGCGGCCCAGAGTGTGCCACGAAAATCTCCCCCACACCATTACACTACCACCATCACCATCACCAGCCTGAACTACTGGTACAAGGCAGCATGGATCCATGCTTTCCTCTGAACAGATTTTCATTTGTTAAGTTTGGTGAGCCCATGAGAATCGTAGCCTCCTGTTTCCTGTTCTTCACTGACAGCAGTGGCCCCCGGTGTGGTCTTCTGGTCTGCTTCAAGGTTCATCGTGTGCATTGAGAGATGCTCTTCAGTGTACCTTGGTTGTAACCAGATGCTATTTGAGTTACCTGACCTCTGGCGTCAACAATGTATTTTCACCCAGAGAACTGCCCCTCAATGGTATACTTTATTCTTTTCACACCAATTTTTATATAAACCAGAGAGATGGAAAAACTTAGATCAGCCCGTCTGGCACCAACAACCATGCCACCTTCAACGGCACTGATAGGATTATTAACGGTCCATAATTGAATAAGGGATATGTTTTGGTAGAATAGGGACTTGTCCACATTTTAACAGGAACAGAGGTGTGGTGTGAAAGGGAACATGCCTGGGGTAGAACAACAAATTATTTATGGTTGAATAGCAAAATGCATGAAGTAGAATTTAGTTATGCCTGAGGTAGGAAAGGATCTCACCACAATCAGATAGTTCCACGTGGTGTAGAACTGGCACTTGTTCTACACCATGTACATGGTCTTATAGGGACATGCTCGGGTTAGAATAGTGTCCTTCCCATGGTTGATTGGACACATGCTTGGGGTAGAAAATGGAACTCACTGGGGCAAGATTGAAGCCTGTCAATTGTAAAATAGGGACCTGTTCATGCTAGAATAGGTACATGCTCGGGGTAGACTCGGGACATATTCACGCTAGAATAGGCGCATGCTCTGGGTTGAATTAAGACTTGTCAATGGTTGAACGACTTCACATCCGTGGTAGAATCAGGATATGACTATGACAGACCAAAGCAGCAAAGGCAGTCGGATCTTAATCTCTCTCCCTTAATCTCCTGCTCTTGGTGACATTACTGTTTTGCTGTCAGGATGCCTTTACTTTAAGTACCACTCATTTTAAATATATCTATTTCTCTGTCATTGTCTTTACTTTAATTGTCTGATGTCTGTAAATTAAAGAGAAAGTCCAAGTAGAAGCTCATCAATTGTTTTTACTGTACAAGAAATATGGCTGCCACAGTCATGCATCAATTATAAACACATTATTTATCTTGGAAGCTGGACAGGTAGAATTGGAAATGGATATGGCCCTAGTGGATACGGAGTTCGGGCATAACCAGGGTGCTGTTGGCATGGGTCAATGGTGAAATTGGAACATGGTGGAATTGGGATATGGCCATGGTGAAATTGGGATTGGAAGTGTACATCATGGTGGAATTGGGATTGGAAGTGTACATGATGGTGGAATTGGGACATGACATGATGCAGTACCAAAATAAAAATTGGTATGTCTGTAGTAGAAATGTAATTGTATGTCATTGGATAAATTGAGATGTGGTATAAATATAATTGTACAGAATTGAGAGATGCACAAGGCTTGGGGTTGTGGTAGTTTTGGATTTCGCCAATATATAGATGAGAGAGAGAGAGAGAGAGAGAGAGAGAGAGAGAGAGAATGGAGACGTACCATGCCTGTGGTACTTTATTATTATTATTTTTTATATCATATGTTTTCTTTGCCTAAATGATTTAACAGTGCACTATCAATTCTTGGCATGCTTGAGTCCTCCATAAATATTCATTATGATTCAATAATAGAATATTATATATTAAGCACCCTTTTTATGCTTGGGCAGTCATTGAATAGTGTTTGGAAACCTTTCCATAAAGACACACATTAACACATATACTCAGTCTCTTCCTCCTGATAGTTTATATTCCTCTACTTCCACGTTTCTTTTTCATAACCCACTTTGATGTATAATTGAGCCCCGATCCATGTCCTTCTTTTCCTTCTTCTCTTTTTTTCCCCCTTCTTCCCTGGAGAGAATGGAGGGATGAGAACAGCAGGGAAGAGGAAATACAAGATAGAAAGAGAAAACAAGCGCCAAAAAGCCTTTTTGTGTGTGTGTGTGTGTGTGTGTGTTATTCATGTACAGTAAACAAGTTCAGAGAATTGACATGAAACCCAAATAGAAAAGAAAAGAGACAAAATACAGATGTAGATAGATAGATAGATAGAAATTTTGATTATGAAAAGGTTATTGTGTTCTAAAGAAGCCTTGTATTTGAATACTTACTGTATCAAAGTTTGAAGGTATGTACTTTTAGACTTTCACTCAAGTACCCATGTAAAAGGAGGACTTCTACTTTTACTTGAGTAATATTTGCCCTAGGGAATCTCCACTTTTACTCAAGTACAAGGTTTGTGTACTTTGCCCACCACTGGAAAGGCCACGATAGTTTCAGATAGTGAATGGTTTTAAACTTTTTTAAGAGTTTCTACTTTTTGAAGATTATCAATATGGGAGCTGAGAGTGCAGATAGATGAGGAAAAATCTCACTGGGATTTCGAGGTTATAGAATGTTGGGGAAATGTCTCTATGATTATTTATATCAGGAATTGGGCATCAAGTTTTTATCCCTGCAACTATCAGTGCTGCTCTCACCAACCCAATCTCTTGTATAATTTGGAAGAATTACTGTATACCAAGCAGGAGTGAGTTTATTGGGTTTCTTATAAATGAAGTCATTCAAAAAAGACATAAATAAATAATTCAGCTGCTGAATTTGTTGCTTGTATCAACAATAACCAGGTAGAACTTAACATACATCAGTCTGTGCATTTTGGTGAATTCTTTTTTTATTAAATTCTATGGAACAGAACTTTTTTTTTCTTTACTCATTCATATGTCTGGTGTTCCCTCTGTGCATCTCTGCTGTGTCTCAGTCTGCAGCTGTAAACTTTCACCATGAGACAGGAAATTCAACGGACTCTCTCTCTACCTCTCTTTTGCGTGCACACACACACATATATACAAACCATTCATCTTTGGTTTTGTCAGATAACAAGCGTGGAATGCAATCGCTAGAGGAATGCAACCAAACGCCTCTCACACACTGTTTCTCATGCAGGATTGGAACGGGATCAGGATGGCGTATAAAATCACAGAGCGTTTGAGATTTGTGTGAGTGCGTGTGTGAGAGAAGGAGAGAGAGCGAGAGAGTTAAACGTGGCATCGAGGTCTGGTGCCTATTGAGTCTTGCGTACTGTAACTGTAACGGGCAGGAACACATTACACACGGCTGCATATAAGCACTGAACGCTGGTCAATGCTGACATCCAACAATATGCAACAGTGGTGATAATAATAGGAACCTTATTAATAATGTACTCGATTAATTGGTAACTCAGAGTATTTCATAAATACAAGAACAATCTTCTTGAAATTTTAAAATTGCGATGTTTATTGCAACATTAGTGAAAATGCTAAATGAAATTAGATAAAAATATACATCAAATAATGTTAGAATACTTTACTTAAATAATATCACACCTGGTTAAGCTGTTGTTAAGAATATCAGCCGAATTAAAGATATCACAGCCATGCTTATATTCAGTACATTGGCATGACCTCCAGTATGATATTGCTTTTATACAACACTTCCACAAACACCATTTATAATTAATAGGTTATGATTTGTTTGTTTATTTAACCAGTCATTTGGCTCCATCAGCACGTATCCTTCCACGTCCTCCCTGCGACTGGCGACCCACAGTTAGTGTAATTTACAGGGGTGAGAGTAAAGGTTAAATTACTTCTGGAATTATGTAGCCAAAAGGTGGGGAGAATTAAGCATGAAGGCGGTGGACATTCCTTTAAATCTCGTAAGTTTCTCTTTATCTCTCCATTTATTCCATTTTAGAATAAGCTCAGCTAACTAACTGTTCCAGGGTTGAATCCCAAATAACATAAAATGTAAAGCTAATGGAACCACTTGTTCCACACACCAAGTAGTACCTCTGTTCATTCAGGGGTTAACGATTGTTAGAACATGTGTTGCGGAGTGATGCATCTAGGTACGTCTCAGTGCTGTTACCGTCTATTATCACCGCATGTAGAAAGTCATTCGTCCAGTCTGCTTAATCAGTCAGAAATATTTGTTGTATAATTAACTTTTTGTGTGTGTGTATATATATATATATATATATAGTTTCTAATTCCATTTATAAATATACTTAAAATGACTAGAATTAGTATTTCACAGATTAATAAACCTGCCATAAAGCCCTTCAATTAGACTGTAAATTACTGCACTTGCTAAAGCTCATTACCAGATTTTACATTTTCAAACTTTTTTCCCTCTCGGAGAAATACTGAAAAGCATGGACATTATCTGTAGAAACAAAAGTGAGCGAAAACCTGTCGCAAGTTCCTTAAAAAAATGCGAACTATCACAGTTTTAAACTTTTTAAAGAGCACTGATTGAAATACTTGGATGTTTAAAATATCAAGACTTTTGCCAAGACTTTTTTACTGTTGGCATTTTCACGTTGCAAATCAAGGTCAGTGAAGCTATCATACTGTATATGGTTCCTCGCCTGTCTAGGGTCATCATTTTTTCAGAAAGTGTGTGTATAAAAACATTTTATGAATACAGGTAAAGTTCAAGAGACTTTTATTTAGAACATAAACATGTGCAAAAATACAGACATACTTATTTTCTACAAATATTAGTTTTTTTCTTGAGGTCCTGGTACTGGCAACTCTGTGAGAATAACTTATTAATGCATGAGTGGGGTGTGCTGTCGCCATTTTGGACACTCACGAAAGTTACCAAATGTGGTTCTTTACTCGATCACCATATGCTGTTTATTTCTTTATACAACACTAGATGGATATATATGTAATGTTTACTTTATGAACATATCTTAAATACAAATTCAAAGGCTTTTGTTCTTTTTATAGCAGCCGTGGCAACAGCTTAGGCATTTATTTGTCAGGAGCTTCATGAGGAGCCCAGCTGTATTTCCAACAGTCTGGAAGAAGTTCCCACATGCTGAGCTCCTGTTGGCATCTTTTTTTCTTTCTTTCTTTTTTTTTTTTTTTTAAATCCAAAAAACACTTGTGGTGCAGCATGAACCCTGTGCAAACTTTTAATCAGTGCAGTAATTGATTGCTTGTTTAGGGTTCACCTGTTTAGTTGCATGTTGCATGCTTTTTGACCTTCACAAGATCGTATAGATTTATTTTTTGTAAGGTAATGGGTTTTCACTCATGTGCTACCTCACATGCAGCTGATTGCAACCCTTTCATACAATGAACAATAAATCACCAGATTTGAGTCGTTGCTTCTTCTTGAGTTCAGTTGGGTGAGTGAGAGCAGGACCAGGACTAGAGCTGAGAACCTGTGATGAAAGCTATGGAGACTCGAATGTATAGAAACGTCATCACATCCTTTAACATCACATCATTTAATGCCGTCTCATCGTCAGTCCATTTTATAAATTTAGCCCCTCTTTTTTCCGAATTCTTTTTTCCCCGATTTTCTCCCCTAATTTAGTCGTGTCCAATTCCTCCTAGTCACTAGGGGGCTCTCACATTAAGCTTCTACCGCCACTCAGCCGGGAGGGCCGCAGACCGACCCACGTGTTTCCTCCGATCCACGTGGCGTCACCGACCATTTTTTTCGAACTGCTCACTCATGCACCGTTGTAACACACTCGGAGGAACAGCGCTATCCGCTCCCTCCGCCCGCGCGAGCTCACAGACGCCCCTGATTGGCTTGTAGAGCCGTCATTAATGTGGTAGCACTGAGTACCTCTCATCCCTCCCCCCTGAGAGAGCTCGGCCAATCAGCTCTCTCTAGGCCAACGGCATCACCTGGGGTTCGAACCAGCGATCTCCGGATGATAGGGCGAGCGCTTTACCACTGCGCCACTCGGAGCGTATGCCATGTTTAAAGTCACCAGGGTCACTTGTTTCACAAATCCCACCACACTCCATAATACTGAGCTGATCCGAGATATATCTAGCACACATCCTGTGGCTTATTAAAATGTCTGAGGTTACAGCTAATAATCTGCCATCGTCCTGACTTCCAAAGCAAATCCTTTTGATTCAGATGTCCAATAACTCCTCCACAATTCACTGAGACTCAGGCCATTTTACGGTGTTGAAGATAAGAGATGTTTTTTCAACACCAAGTATGCGCCATGTTTTACACACACCACATCGTCCATTGCAAACAACGATATCTCATATAAATATTGAATTAAAAAAATAATTTTATCTGTGTAGTTTTTAACTGTGTTTATAACTTTATCATCAGAAGTTTCTCCTTGCAAGCATAGTAAGAAAGCAAATGCATGGGAGAGCTTTTGTGCGTGATCTTGGTTAATCTACACTTTGTTTCAGTTCCTTTTGTTCCTTTCAAAAAATAAATCAGCATTTTTCTTGTAACTGAATGAGCATGAAAATGAAATTTAGGGAATGTAACCCGGGATTATTACTTTTAGTTGCAGGTAGTAATGCTTTATAAATATTCTCAACCATCATAAATTTTTCATGTTAAGGGTTCCATCAAACACTTTAAATGATGGTTTTTCTAGAGGCCCAAACAGAACAACAAAAGTTTTTGGGATAAAGAAATGGTTCAAAGTAGAAACTCTTTAAAAAGCTAGCATTATTCACTGTCTGAAACTCTTAAAATCAATTCCAGTTACTATATTTCCCCAGCCAGTGGTGGACAAAGTACATAAATCAGGTACTTGAATAGAAGTAAGGATTCCCCAGGGCAAATAGTACTCAAGTAAAAGTATTTTCTTTTTCACAAAACATTTTCATAAGTATCAAAGGTACAAGGCTTGTATTAGCACACAGTAGCCTTTCTCATAGTAAAAGAAATCTCTCTCTCTCTCTCTCTCTCTCTCTCTCTCTCTCTCTCTCTCTTTCTGCTTACTGATTGTGAACATGCTGTTTTTGCCCTCTGTCTGCAACCAGCTCCATTCTGATTTTAAACACCTGATATGTCACACAGTTACGCATTAAAGTCAGGTGGTGAAATTCCCGCTTCAAATACTATACACCAATAAGGTTAGGTAACGCAATGTAAAGTAAAAGTACAGATACTTGGTGTACTTTTAAGCAGAGTAAAAGTAAAAAGTATCCCATAATGAAACTACTCCAGTAAAGTACTGAAAAGTGAAATATGTAGTTAAGTACAGCAAAGAAATAAATATACTCAGTTACCTGCAGTGTCTGGACCCGTCATACTGTATCAAGCCAAGTTCCACAGGTTAGTTTTGTGCAGTAGGTGACCTGCATCAAAAAGCAGTTAACAAACTCGCACAGGCCGTATCTCAGCAACCGACATGATACAGTAACAAACTTCATACCTGATGTGATCCGACTGTTCAAAATTGTTTACCACAAAAATAAGACTTCCTAAGAGTTCCTATTGCTTATTCTCCTAGATGTCTAATGTAACTGAGCTCTGTACAGTATGTAATGGCTGGTAAAACTAAATCGAAGTATATGCCATGTTGTGGGTTTTTATTATAAACAACAGTTGTTTCTTTCTGTTTAATGAGGAAAAAATATCGATTATTTTCACTTCAGTAGATTTACACCTGTTTCTCTTTAGTCATTGAAGGGACTAAGCAGTCTTCCAGCTTTTCTCACTTCACCTACATAGAAGTAATGAGTGAAAAATGATATTAACTTAAACATTTAAAAC
This sequence comes from Clarias buthupogon, assembly GCA_030014345.1. NCBI lineage: Eukaryota > Metazoa > Chordata > Actinopteri > Siluriformes > Clariidae > Clarias > Clarias buthupogon. The sequence continues at coordinate 31,167,275 of JAQMYK010000038.1, read as the reverse complement.
TAAAACTTAGATTAAAGCTAGACTCAGATTTTTAGGGAGATTTTAATTTAATTTATTAACTGTATTATATAATACAATTAAACTGCTATCATGAGCAGACATGCTCAGACATACAGTATGAACACAAATTAGATTTATTATAAACCAGATTAATAATATAACAATAACACAGTATGTACTGCACAAATGCAATACATATTATATACAAATGAAATGGAAGGATGCAAGGAGGATATTCGTCACGTGTTAAATCAATAGAAAATATTAAAGGTCGCTTGTACGACAGTGATCTATTCAGGAAGTGACATCACACATGAAGCTGTATCCTACATATCTCACAAACCATATTGCGAGCACACCGATTAACTTTTAGGATAAAACAAGGCTTCTGACATGCACTCACACACACACACACACAGAGAAAATGGAATCAAATAAGTAAATGAAGTCAGAGTGTTGCGGGCCCCCCAGGCGACACCCCTTTATATGATAATCAACCTGCCTTCATTTGCATTTAAAAACACATTTCACCTTATTACGGAGATGAAGGAGAGAACACAGAGGAATGAGCCGGAGTGATGAAGAGGAGGAAGAAAAGAAAGTGACAAATAAAGGAAACACTTTTGTTCTTCTGTGGTGACAAGTGTATAATGTTACTCAAATTGCGCCGAATCGAAATGCTGCTGAAAGGAAAATGTTTCGGGTTATTCGCAGTGTCCCATCTCCGGGTTCGACTGTTCCCTTGTTCGACTTGTTCCCTCACGAGGCTTGTTGTCTGTGTTCAGAAAATAGAATCATTGAGTGGTGCATTATTTCTTTTACGAGGTGTTGTATTCCTTTTATAGACATCTAGTTATAGAAGAGTTTCTCATCGTACAAAAACACGCTGACAGCAAAAAGTGCAGATACTGGAGACAAAGATCTTACAGTTTCTGTTATTATGCATTGTTTAATAAGCATGCTAATTATTAGCTCTATAGTTTGTAAATGATCCTCCACACAATTCCCGGTGTTCGTAGTTAGTACAGAAACAATACCATATTAGTAACAGTGTATGAGTGTAAATGTAAAAATATCACGTACATTAAAATGCTTTTGCGGCCACAACATCAACAACCAGTGACAGTCCAAAATCATTAAGGTTTTTCTCTCTAGAAACATGGCTGTTCAAATAAATAAATAAATATTACCAGTGAAATATCTCAGAATGAGACGCAGCACTGTAAAGCTCCTTATATTCTCTCACTAATGCGTTTAACATCAGCACACAAACCCTCCATCTCGGTTGTTTTCATTAGCTCCGGGAGCAGAAAGTGCGTTTCGGAGGTGATAAAAAAAAAAAACACTTGGCACTGCTCAGCACTTCAGAAAACTTGTATTTGTTTATTTATTTATTTGATTTTTTTCTGTGATATTGCTTCATCATGGTAAAAAAAATAAATGTGCAGATTTTAACAGTCACATGGTTGTTCTGCATCAATTATCTTACATGAGTTAATCTACATATTTATACATTACAACCACGAGATCGTGTCAAATAATCAGCTCTCAGCCCCCTCTCATGCTCTCGTGCTCAGTAAAATTCACACTAATATAACTCAAGACATTTTTTTTTTAAAGCAATGATCTTATTTTGATGTTGAACTGTTTACTTCTATGCATCCTTGATTACAGTTTTATCAGTTACAGTTAAGTGATTATTAAGAAGAGGAAACTATGTTCAATTAAAATTTAATAATATTTTCATCCAGTTTAATTTTTCATTTTATTTCCTAACACTGGCTTCAATTACAGTATATGCAGATTAATTTAATTTCATTCAATTTCACTATCTTACAAGAGCTGCAGTTTTGGAGTTGCTCTGATCCAGTCGTCTAGACATCCCAGGTTAACCCTTATCTAAATCACTCATACTGTATCTTTACACTTTTCCATTTTTTTCTGCTTACAACACATCGACTTCAGGAAATAAATTTCCAACTTGTTGTCTAATTTATCTCATCCACTTCCCGGTGCCATTGTAACAAGATTACTACTGTAAGTGCAGCTACTGTGAGGATGAGGGCCAGATTGTGATGTCTACAGTAGACGACTGGAGCAGATCAGCTCCAAATCTCAGTCTGCAGTGGTCAAAACATACCAAAAGAGGTCCAAAGAAGGAAAACTGGTGAACCAGGGACGGCCAAGACTCCCTGATGCACGAACGGAGCGAAGGCTGGCTCGTGTAGTCTGACCTAAAAGAAGAGCTACTGTAGCTCAAACTAATGAAAAGGTTGATGCTGGTTCTCATAGAAAAGAGTCAGTGTTATGAAGACAAAAGACAATATTAGACAAATGGTCATAATGTTACGGCTGATCACTCTTTACTCTGTTTCCCCGTTTCATTCTATTCTATTCTATTCTATTCTATTCTATTATCCTCTATTCTATGCTGGTTACTTATTTTTAGTTTTTTACTTTTTTAGGAAATGAAATGTTAGTAAAATAAAATTAATTCTGCAGGTAATTGACCTCAAATAACATTTATTTCTCTACAAAAAAAAAAAAAATGTTACGGCTGATCACTGTATATATTCTGCCCCCCCCCGTTTCATTCTATTCTATTCTATTCTATTCTATTCTATTCTAACATCCTCTATATATTCTATTCTAACATCCTCTATACAGTATATTCTATTCTATCCTATTCTCCTCTATTTTATTCTATATAGAGAATAGATTTTATTCTATTCTATTCTATTCTATTCTATTCTATTCTAGTTTATGCTTGTTACTATTCTAATCTATTCTAGACCTCCCAGTTTAACCCTTGTCAAAATCACTCATACTGTATATTTACACTTTGCCATTTTTTTCTGTTTACAACACTTCAACATCAGGAAATAAATTTTCACTTGCTGCCTAATTTATCCCATCCACTACCCGGTGTCTATTCTATTGTAGACAGCCCACTTTTATTCAATTCTAACATCCTCTATATACTGTATTCTATTCCATCCTATTCTCCTACTGTATATCCTATTCTCCTCTATTCTATTCTATACTAGTATAGAATAAATTCTATTCTATTCTATTCTATTCTATCTCTAACATCCTCTATACTGTACATTCTATTCTATTCTATGCTGGTTACTGTTTGATTTCTTAACTTTTTAAAGAAATGAAATGTAATTAAAATAAAATTAATTCTGCAGTCAATTGACATCTAATCCCATCTATTTCTCTACAAAAAGAAAAAAAAACTTTTCATTCTACTACATTCCTCACACTTTGATGTTGTTCTCAATTTTACTTTATTCTAGACATTTCTTTGTTTTTAGCCCTTCTCCACTTTCTCCCTTTCTTTCTCATTTCTTTTCTCATCTTCTGACCCATTCCTTTTTTATTAGATCACATTATTTCTATAATATTATATTATTTTATTCATATATTTATTCAAAGGTATTTTATTCTGTATAATTACAGTTCAGTTTCGTGCAATTTACGCCAGCTAATACAAAATCATTACCCGACTCCGCTCCATTATAGACAGTTCTTTTCTATGTTATTCTGTTTTCTTCTATTCCATCCTGTTGTGTACAGTACGTTGCCTTTTCTCCTCATTGTTTCTCTTTATTAGCACCCAATAACTATAAACTTCATAGATGTCTTCAAACAGGAGAAGGTTTAGCAAAATAAATATCCCTAACAGACCTTACATGAGGATCGGACAAGGATATAGAGATTGTAACTGGGAGAACGTTTCATCTTTTCCTGTAAGGACATCCAGGTCTCAGGAGGTTGATCTATTTCTCTTCTGTCCTTCTGGGTCTTAATTTTAATTCCCTTGTTGCCATAACTTTAGGTCAAAACTAAATTGCATATAGTAAATCCTTCTTTCTTCTCTCTTTCTCTCTGAACAGAATTGTCTTTACTTACAGCTTTGTTCTTAAATAAAAAAAGCTCAAGCTCTTTGTTTTTTGTAGATTCTCTCTCTCTCTCTCTCTCTCTCTCTCTCTCTCTCTCCTCTGTGACTGTGTGTCATTGGTTCTGACCCTGGCTCTTGTCCCCTGGGACAGTAAAAGCAGGATGAATTAGGGAGCGTGAAAACGAGGATGAATGAGTGAAAGAGTGCAGAATGGAGTGAGCAGTCACTGTAGCACTGCCCCGTGTCCTTGTGTTTTCTTACAGGATAGACGGTCACGTCCTTCTTGTTCTCTAAGGGTCTCATGCTCTCTTCTTTCTCCTTCTCTTTTTTTTATTCTCCTTCCGTTTTTTTTGCTTAGCCTTCTCTTTCTGTTAGGAAAACTTAAAAAAAATATATTATTTGTTGCCACATGCTTAGATTTACATTATGGCTGTCAAATAGCTCTAAACACATTTGAATATTAATGGGTTTATCATTAGGGGTTTATAATTACTTCTGCAGGCAGGGGGAACATTGGCAGTAGTGTCGATTATGTGTTAAGCTCAGGGAATAACAAAATTGCAACATCATCATTGTCTCGTGAACTTTAATATGCACTTATGCAAATGCTTGGTATTTTCTTTTTTCTGAAACAAAACCTATAGAAAAGTTTACACACACACACACACACGCAGTCCTTGTCTCTTGTGTGTAAGGTCAATGGCTTGAGATCATTTGGTGTGGCTCAGTGGCTCCCAAGACCATTCACCACTTCTTCAACCTGCCATCATCTAGACGGTGTGTGTGTTTGTGCGTGTGTGTGTTTGTGTCCTGTTGTCATCATCAGCCGTTATTCACTGACAGTAAAGAGAGTGATGAACATATAGACAGCTTTGGCCCTGCATTTTGTGGCTGGGAAAAATGGAGGACTGGGATGCTTCATTTCATTTCCATCTCTCTCTCTCTCTCTCACACACACACACACACACACACACACACACACACACACACACACACACACACACATACACATCCAAAAACCGATCCCGATCTAAAAGCACACAGAACAGCACAGTGATGGAAAGACAAAGGGAGGATAGGAAAGTGAAATTCAGGATACGAAAAAGAAAAATTGTAAGCTGAGCACAGAACTCAGAGTGATGGTACAAGTGAATTAACTCCAACATCAGAGAGGTTTTGTACTAATACTTATCCTTTAACTGCTTGGATGTTCAGGTAACCAGCTTTTTTTTCGCTACATCAGAATTCTGGATGAAAAGCCTTCCAGACAACCAAATATCTAATTTCGTTATCACTAATAGCAGAACGATGCCCTGTCCAGGTCTCCTGGGATAAACTCACGGCTCCAAAATACAAACAACATACAATTTTTGGCGTTTACACTTCGTTCTTTTCATTAGCTGCGCCTTCTCACACGTCCACCGGCTTTGACTTTACCCCATTTAGAGTCCAAGGATTTAATTTCAGTTGAGGCTCTCATCCCTCCCCCCCTCCATCTCTTTGGCATGCTTTAGTTGATTGCCTGTTGTGCATACCGCTGTCTCGTGTTCCTTGTTAATGCTTGTAGTCTTTACTCTGGATTTCCAACAGGCTCCGACCCATGAGGTTTTTCTTGTTCCATCCTATAGTTAAGTTCAGTCATGAATGACAAGAAGATCAGAGAGATTTTGTGGCTGTGGTTTTAATTGATAACAACATATACATACATGGTGGAAGTGCTTTATTTTCTTTGATCAGGAAAGTGCTAACAGCGTAACAGAAGCAGTTTCCAATCAACAGTTGTTGGCTAAACGTTAATTTTTTTCATCGGAGCAAAACGAAGATCTGCTCCTGGGACGCTCCTGAAAGGTTCTGCGGTGCACCTGGTGGAACCCTGAGCATCGACTAGCGTGGCAGCGATCAGCTCCGGCGACCCCGTGTAACGCAGCTGCTCCTGGTGGAAATAAGGATTTAGTCCCTTTGCCTATTGCAACCATGGACCTTGTTGTCCTCATGTTCTCGTTTTGTTTTGAGTTTCTATTTTTCACTGTAATAAAGTTCCACAATTGGACAGCGCCTCTCCAGAGCAGCACAAACCAGAGGCTGATGTTACAGCAGCTCAGCCCAAGCCAGGTTCTATCAAGTCTGTATGCCTCTTACGTATGTGCAACCCACTTTGACTTCAGATGAGGACATCTTTCAGTGTCTCTCCATCACTCCACGGAGTGGGAAGGGAGCTGGAAATGGAGTGATGTCCTCAGCTGAGCATGGGGGCAACAAGAGGTGCACCACTGCAAAGACCGGGCACCTCTTCAGACATCTTGTTGTCCCCATGCTCAGCTGATGACGTCACTCCATTTCTAGCTACTTTTCCAATTTTAGACAACACTCCACTTTTCCACTCCATGTTGGGTGTCGCTCCGTCTCCTTGCATGACTGCGTACGTCACTTCATCTCCCCATTTTCTGCCTGGGGTTCCCACATATAACATTTATTATATATTACCTTAGAAACTTGTAGTGTTGGATTATTCCTGTGATATAATTAATGAAAGGTCCTTATAGAACCGTATACTGTAACGGTGGAACCATTTTAGTGAGTTTATATATTTATTCATCACATTCAGCAGTTCATTGCTTTATCCATTATTTGATCCATTAAGTGTTTATCTGTGTATATAATGGAAGGTAATGTATGTAATCAATCAGCAATGAATGATAGCGATGATGGATTATTCCTAGTCCCGCCCCCTTGTTGTATCCTAAACAGGTTTAAGACTGAAGTAGCAGATTATGGAAATGGAAAACATGTTTGTTAAAAAACACGTTTGCAGAAAGTTTTTCTTTCTTTCTTTCTTTCTTTCCTTCTTTCCTGCGTCCTCCTTCTCATCCTCCCAAATATCCTTAAGACACACAGATTTCTCCATCCTATCAACTCTACAGTATATCTGAGGTTCAGCACACACGCTTGCTTATACACACTCCTCTGTTTCTTTCAGGATGTTGGACTGAAGGACATCAGGCGTCTGCTCATTCAATAACGTGTTGAATTATTAAGCAGCTCATTTCACAGCTGATAGATGGAGATGTGTGATGAATGAGAGTGCAGGGGAGCTCACTCACTGCCTCAAAGCTGCATCTCACATGCCTTTAGACAAGAAAATTCACACAGTACCACCTTTATGGTATGGCTACATCACCAAAGATGCTAATGAACAAAACTGCCTTTTTTTTTCTTTTAAAATATATATTCTTTGGAAACACTGTACGCCTTTTTGAAAATTAGAGAAGTATGGTGGGTGTGGAAAAAGAGATTTACAGACACGCTTGGCAAGTAGTCGTGCAAGAGGATGCTTGTAATTCCGTTTGGATTAGTTGGATGTCTGTAGAAATTACACAGCTGTGTGGGAAATTACGACACCAAAGGAGCTCAGTGCATAATGTATAGGTTGCTCTGCTTTTACACAAAACAGTGTACATCCTGTATGTGCGGCTATTTTAAAATAAGAGAAAATAGTTTTTTTTCGCAATCCACATTGTGATCATGTATCCTGTTTTCACTGAATGCTAATTTTATTTATTTTAACCTCCATTTATTATAGCATTTAGTGTAAGTCTGGCACCATTAGCTAAGCTTGTGAAATGAAATGACAGTTTGCTGCTTTTCTTTTTCTTCTGGATATTTTCCGCGTTCTTCCCTTTTCCGCGTCTCGGTTTCTCACCATGTAATGATTTGGAGTCATCAGAGTTAAATTCTTCCAGTCTGAGAGAAAGCGAGACGAGAATAAAGAAAGCAGCAAAATAAATGAGAGCACAAGACTGCTGGAGGAGAACGAATCGGGATGTGAACACTGCAGAGTGTGAGTGATGCTGAGTAAAAAAGAGAGCCAGACTGAGCTGTATAATCACGCTCGCAGTTTCCTAGACGTAGCGAGTACGGCTATCGGAATCTGGCCTTTGAGCTGGCGTAGGTGTAATCAATGTCACATTGTTCGGAGCAGCTGGACAGATCGACCCTTATCTCTATGGTGCCGGGCCTTTAGCAAAGAGCACCATTGCCTGCAAATTGCGCCGCAGTCACCATTCAGCTCGGCTTGGGTTTTCTGTAGCATTATGCTAACTCCCACTCATCATCCGCACAAAGGCCCAGTTAACCCCTTAGCCCTAGTTGGTAGCTATGCTTAACACCCTGCTTAGACCTAACCTTCTCTACACGCCTCCTCCATTATTCGGCTGTCCCCTCGGCGAAAAACGAGCCTCGTAATTGTAATCAACCTCACCACATGAGGTTGTGCCAGAATGCGATCAGAGAATATTCATATACGCCCACAACATTTTCTCGTATGGGCCTAAATTCCTAATACGCATGTAGACTCAGTAGGAAACTGACATTTTCGTAGTTAGTATGCTATGCTAGAATGTGTTTAAAGCTGTGCTAAATGTTATAACAACTAGTTCTCAATCACAGGGAGCCTTGTTTAGAGGGTTTAAAAAATATCATGGAAACTAAAATAAAGTGAAGAATGAAACTTCAGTTAGTTTTAAGTCAGTAAGGGCTAGCAGAAATAACCATTAAAACTTATAACATTCATTCAAATGTACCTTGGCATGACACATTCATATGCAGACTCCAGGTTGAAATGAGAGCTCTTGTATTTTATCTTAGCCTCATGCATTAGTGCTGAAGTTAAAACTGAGGTCCTAGTGTATACAGTAAACTACGCGCAGAGCTGACCTGTATTTTTTAGCATGTTACTGTAAAATGTTGCTGAATTGCCTGACATCTCCACAAGTTAGGTTGGAATTGAGTAGGCTTTTATTTTCTTTCCTGCTTTCACATCTCAGTGATTTTATTTGACTCTACACAACTACATATAAAAACAAACACATGCTTTCAGCTTTGTGATGCTCAGCTCTCTCTCTCTCTCTCTCGCTCTCTCTCGCTCTCTCTCTCTCATGACTCTCTTCTTTATCATTTTTGTTGTGGAGAAACACAGAACAATCATTAAACCGATTTTACACAGTTGTAAATACTCACCACTCACTGTTCCTGCACTCCATTCACAAACCAAATCCTGTTTCATTCAGGTAGTGTCTGTGGTGCAGAATTACTTTGTAGTTAAGTGTTAATGCACTGTACTCTATAGCATGTGTGCTATCCATGGTGCTAAACTATGCAAATCACGGCTTGTGACTTTTCGACTTACAATCCTCATGTAGTTTTGGCATATGACCGATCAAGCTGGTTACGCATATTTCTGGCTGCGCGCACAGTACATGTGGTCGTCGTCATACTTGTTTGCGCCAGTGGAAAAGCAAAGGGAAGTGAGTTTGCATACTTGTGTGTTTTCTTTGCATTTTGTGCAAGATTTAGTGAAGACATAGCACCCAGGGTCCCAAGAATGTTTGTATCGCTCGTATTAATGAATTAACCGTGATTACATAAACACATATGGACTTTTTTTCTGATTTGTAGGTGTTAACAAAACTCAAGAGATTCTGAGAGAAAGTCTCACGAGAGTAAAAACGTTGAACTAAAACACAACTGAGGGCAAAACCTCATACGGGAACAGATTATAATGTATACAACGGCATATAAAAAATGATCGGCTGCCTTATAAATAACTATTTTGACTATGTTATCAAGGACAGTATCAAGAAAAAAAACAGTCACTTTCAGTTTTGTTTGGTGCATATCATTAATCATTAATTAATCATAAATTAATGTTTAAGTGAGGTTTAATGTCTTTTTATTTTATTTTATTTACATGTGTTTTCTAAATGTTTTTATTGTTTTTACATACGAAATTATAATTATAGGGTTCGAAATGGGTAATATTGGTAATATTGTTGGGTGGCTGGAACGGATTATCTGCATTTACATTACTTCCTATGAGAAAATCTGTTTCACAATACGAAAATTCTGCCTTAAGAACTCGCCTCTGGAACATTAAATTCGTACCTCCAGAATATGTGCTACCTGTGATTCTGACCTTTCCACTTCAGTACGTTTCTCCGTGGTCCATGATGCTGACCTGTCCATTTGAGTACTTTTCTACATAATCTGTGCTGTCTATTGTGCTGAATAATTTAATTCTGTACTTTACTATAATATCCTATCTAGAAAATGCACTGTATATTGTAATCTCATTGGCACCTTTATTTCATCTGGAAACTGAACTCAGTTAAACAATCCTAGACTCATTTGTATTGCTAAGATACTAGAGTATTTAGTGTCTGAGTGGCTAAAAGGCTTTCTTAATGCATGTAATGTAATTTCAAACTACCAATCGGGTTTCAGACAAAAAAGCATAGTACTATCACCGCAGTGTTGAAACATAATAAAATGAACAACATTGTACACTTTTTCTAAAGCCTGTAACACTGTAAACCCGAAGGTTCTGATTAAATCAGCTTATTGGTGTGATAATTATTTATTGAACAGACAGCAGTGTCCTTCAGCAGAAGGCTTATAAACTTTAGCTCTGTTAGTTAAAAATTGAGCTCCACAAGGTTCAGTGTTAGGACCTTTAGTATTTCATATTCATAAAAAGCCAACTTGGCCTAAAATTGAGCGAGATACAAGTGTCCATCTTCACATAAGTGACAGTTATGTACTGTTTGACACAACCTGAAACACAGGCTCTTTTCAAGCTTCAGAAAGCATTTGATGTCGTGCAGCAATCCCTAACTGATTTAAAGAAAGTGTATGGTTTTTGTTTTTTTTGTTTTTACCAAATCACAATTTAAAAAAGTAAAAAAAAAAATATACAAATTGGTTTCTGCCATGTTTGTGCCTATGCTGGATTAGGAGGAGGTTTTAATCAGAAATGTCTCCACTTTCATGATTTTTTTATATGGACTTTTACAGTACATACAGTAGCTGTGGATAGTTTTACAGCAAGGTTGTGGCTACTTACCCCTAAGTGTGTCGGTGTAACTTAGTGGTCTAAGGCTAAGGGTTTTTATGACCCATAGGTCAACTGTATGCCCACCACACTGTATGTTTCCATTAGTCTATCTGTAATCTTTGTGTCTTTGTGTCAGTCATAGGCAAATGTAATGGCATCGTGTCACATGATGGCATGGAGGTTTAAGGGCTCTCTTAACAGCAATACCCAGGTTGGTATCGCTGTTAATGGAACATACTTTTTTTTTTTCCTGCAGTAATTTGTTGTACGATGTTAAAATCAGTTAATGGTTAGAACCATTCACAAGGTAATGAACAGTGGGGTTAATTCTGTTAAGACAGAGCATTTTAATGTAATGCATATGTTTACTCGTGGTTATTGACTGTCTTTCTGGAGAGATCTGATAATCCATGCAGCTCACTATAAAGCTATTATTAGGTAATCATCGTTATCTGCTCAGCCTTTAGTGCTTCACTGCTGCATTTTGCATTTGCATTCTTTTATTTATAAAGCCATGATGGGATTATTAAAATATTATTCATGTTCTTGGATGGTAAAGAATGTTGAAAAGTAATTATGCTAATGGGACCCAGTGTTAGAAGTGAGTTTGAAAAAGCGCCTTAAAGTAGGCTACTGATTTTGTCCACCATTACAAACACAATCATTACACTGCAACAGATTCATAATATCAGAAAAAAGGAAGGCAACAACCCATATTAAACTCAAATCTACACAGAAACCCTAAGGCTTTCTTTTAATGATGCGAATAGGTCGGTGGTTTGAAAAACTGGGGATGAGTGTAATTATGAAGCGAGTACATTGGGCAGCGTCCAGCCTGTTAATGAGTTCGAGCGCAGAGCAGTCGGTCAGCAGGTCTGACTTCACTCTCTATAATAAAGCTCGGTGATGTTCCGAGGGCCATGTGCCACAAAGACGGATGTCTCACCCCTCCCTGTCTAACCTTCTAACCCCAAAACACATCATCTCTCAACCTGTGCCAAGCCCCAACGCTGCACGCTCAGAATCAGTGGATCGGATCGCCTGTCTTTTATGACCCCGCTGACCCCCTGCGATTTTTCCAAGCGTTCCCCACGAGGCTTTGCGCTAGCGAAGGGCACAAATCTGTCATCTTTACTGCAGCCTGAGATCTTTACCTCATCGCTGTCTCTCCCTCTCTCTGCCTGTCTGTCTTTCAGAGTGCTTAGAGGAATAATCTCACTCACATTATACACCAGGCCTTCAGTTGAAAGAGTTCAGGGACTCCCAGTTGTATTTGCACTTCTTAATGGCTATTAGATGTGCCTTCACTTGCTTCCTCTTGTTCTCCAGCTCATGGTTGTAGACTTTTTGTCTCTGTTGTGTTTCAGTGTTTGATGTCTTTTTTTTAACGTTATCGCTTGGAACTTGTTCCTTTTCAATGATTTTCATGAAACCTTATTAAAACATTATATGCATGTGTGTTTGTTTTTATTTTTACAAGATTTTTAATATGCATACTGTAGGTTGTACCCTCCCTTCTTAATTAACTCTATTCATACCAATGAATATTTTATGCTGTTTCAGACTATAGTATATTGACATTCTCCAAGCAAGAGGGCAAATGCTCTAGAGAACAGGGGTTCCTATTGTATCTGTGTGTGAAAATGTTGTAATCTAGGTCGGAGCTTATGGACTTCAATGTAGTTCATGTTTTTTTTTTATTATTTATCTTGATTTATTTTGTTTGGCTCATGTGTTAGAAGAAACCCAAAACCTTTCCAATATGGTGAAAACTTTTTGAAAAAAAATTGTGATTCTTTGCTAATGACATCATAACGTCGGCATCACTGCCGATCGAGCCATTGCGGACGTGTCCTTAACTGTTAATAAGATCATGAGATAAATGTTTTTCTGTTTTGGACACCTGGAGATCTGAGCTGAAAAAAAAAGCAAAGCTTCAACTGTTGAATGTTGCGTCCTGCTTTTGTGGTCCACTGAATCTAGTTGGTTTTGGTGTTTTATGGTGAGATCCTAAGCCACATTCCATATCTTTTGATTATTTTCTAATCCTCTTTTCTTTTTATCCCTTCTATTTTTTTATTTTTTTTCGCTCCATGCTCTTTTATGTTCTCGCTGTTATCGTTTATTTGAATCTTTCCTAATCCTCACTTTTTAAAGGATGGATACGTGCAGTTCCAATAAACGAATTGAATTCATGAATGGGTATGTGATAGATTGAAGTCTGTTTACTCTGTCCGTGAATTAGCAATAAGTTATTGATATACATACAGCCTGAGCATTTAAATTGTTGCGTCGTTGCACAAAACTGGTAAAAAAGTGCCATGATTCATGGTGTTTTTTATTTATTTATTTATTTTTTTACGTTTGTGTATATATAGGACACTGCAGTAGGAACATCAATCTTCATGGTCAACGCTACAGACCCAGACCAAGGCACTGGAGGGAGTGTGCTTTTCTCTTTCCAGCCTCCGTCTCCGTTCTTCTCCATTGACGGAGCCAGAGGAATCGTCACTGTGTTGAGACGTCTGGATTATGAAATTACCAGTGCCTACCAGCTCACTGTCAATGCCACGGTAAAGATACAATACTGCACACACATACATTTATAAAAAATGGAAATAAAAAAGTAAAAAAAATAAAAAATAAAATTTTAAATACGATTTTTTTTTCAGGAATTGTGGTATTTTATCTAAGACTGATTGGATCGGTCATTATGTGGGTCAAAAAAGCTTATTATGGAGATCAGGCTTGCAATATAATTCATTACTTATTTAAGTAACGTTCTATAGGTTCAATTTTGCCCATATGAGATGATTATACATTGTTTAGCTTATACTTTAATAATATTTCTTAAACAATCGAATACCATTTAAGAATACAGTGTCAGGTATGCAAAAAAAAAAAATTTCTATAATGTACAGCACAATAATGTACAGCACAATAAACTTAAATTTTTTTATTTTTTTATTTAAGGACTTTGGTATTATGTTCATACTAAAACATTTCAGTATGAAATGAAATGAAATGAAATTCAGCCAGAAAAGTAAGCAGCATATTACATACAGTGACCACTTTTCAAGAAAAAAATGGAGAGTGCCAGGCAAAAAACAAGCAGGGCAACGGTCACAGTCCTCAGAAGATCTGTGGGTGGTCCTCCAGGATGCTCAGTAAAACATAGTAGCTAATTTTCTTATAAAACTGCACAAATTGTACCTCAGACTAAAGTGTCCTCAAAGCGTTGTCATACTAAATACTGACTTTGTTTCATTAATTACTGGTTTTCTGGGCTACAGTACAGTATATACTGTAGTATCATTCATTAGCATGTGCTTAAGACTTTTGCAAAGTACTAAAATTGTATCTAGACCAAATAATTTTTCATGTAGATTAACTGACAGCATTTGATGGATCATGCATTCGTAGTTTCGGTGTTCCAGTCTCTATTAACATTTTTTTAAAAACTAAGCACAGAAGTGCTCACCCAGTCCACCCCATAATTTCATCATTCTGGATAAGTGTTATATTTACATCTCTTTGGCTTGTGTTTACATCTCGGTGGCTTATTGAGAGCGAATGGGAAATCCACCAAACGGTGTAAAACCATGATTAGGAACCTTGTCCTCATTTTGTCTTATGTTGCGCATTAACACAAATTTGTGTGTTTATTTTATTTCTGTTACAGGACCAGGACAAGGTTCGTCCTCTCTCCAGTCTGGCTAACTTGGCCATTACTCTGTCTGACATTCAGGACATGGACCCCATCTTCACCAACCTGCCGTATAGCACCAATGTAGAAGAGGAAGCACCGCTGGTCAGTAAGCACACACACACACACACACACACACACACACACACACACACACACACACGCTCATGTTAGACTTCTAAACTGGAATCGGAAATATCCGATATTTCATTTCATTCACATCCCAACCACTTCTTACTTTTTTCACAATCCTGAATTCACAGACTGATTCCATCTTTGAAATAGCCACCACTACTGGTGTAATCTCTGTGATTTTAATTCACACACACAAAGCCTGTTTTAGAGGTGATGATGCTAAAACAGAGGCCATAATAAGCCTCTGTTACTAAACAAGACTAATAGTAATTGACATCCATGTTATTGGGTAAGAGCAGAAGAGTGCCTAATGGGATACATTCCATGCCCTTTGGTAGAGCACATTATATCGAAGCACTATATTTTGTTGAAAAACGTGATTGAGCCATCTCTACCATTTGGTTGAGGTGTCCTACTGTATATTGAAAAAAAAAACACTACATATCATATTGCTGTGTCTTTAAACGATATGACTGTGCAATTGCTTCATACTATACTACGAGGAATAAAGTGGATCTAATGGCGAAAACATTTGTCTGGGTATTTGTAAATGCATGGGTAGTTTTACCGTGAAGTGACACCTCAACCGTTTGGAAGAGGTCAATACTGGGGTCAGTTTAAAAAAAATAAATAAAAGCATTGATTGTTGTTATGGCTCTAAAGAAATAAAAATCCTGCATTTTTTTTTAAGGGATGATGTTAAAGTGTTAAACGTAGATTTCACACACACACAGACACACACACACACACACACACACAGTGAAATGTCAGAATTTCTATTTGCATGAATATTAAGAGTATGTGACAGAAATGAGAGTTGGTGGCTGGTCGTTTCATCTAATCAAGGTCAGACAGAGGGAGAGAGAGAAAGAGAGAGAGGTTTTCCCGCTTGCCGATTCTTGGCTCCCTGACTGAGGAAAATCTACTATGACAAATGTGTGATATGGGTTGCCAAATCCTCTCTGGCTTTAAGCACTAGTCCCCTAAAGCCTGAATTCATTCCATTAAAAAAAAAAAAAAAAACTGCATTTCTTAAACAGTTTCTGTAGACTAAAATAAATCTCTTTGCACACTATTTTCCTTTTTTTTTTTTTTTTAGTTTTTTTTTTTGTGTTGCTGTATATTGTATTCAATTGGTAACAAATGGATGTGTCAGGGACGGACAAATCATAAATACATTATCTAGCCCTCCAGGCAAACAGAAGATCCAGTGTGCTGCCCAGTCTCATGTACTGGCTGCCCAGAATCTGTATGGCCGGCTAGTTAGCATGTTAAGAGCATTAATACAGTACAGACGGAGGGGAACGAACAAGGGTCTGGATTCCAGTGGAGGAGAAGACGGTGTAGACGTAGTCTTTATAAACAGTCTGCTGATAAACTATTTGATGTAACACACCGACAAAATGCACCAAGTCATTGGCACACCCTTTGATTATGTCTTGCTTCTTGTTATAAAATATAAACCATCAATTTTGAAAATACTGCAACAGCAAGGACAGTTTTGTTTATTTATTTTGTTGTTGTTGTTGCTGTAAACACAATACAAATGCGTATGATCTTTACGTCTAGATGCGTTACGCAACTTCGAACTTCGCCGCCTTTGGTGGCAGCGCGTCTAGTTTCGGGTCGTGATGAAGTTCCCTCCAAATCAGATCGGATGCGTTTCTCTGTAAATGCATCGTTTTAGCATTAAAAAAAAAAAAAAAAAGGCATTTAAAAGACACACACACACACACACACACAAACAAAGCACACAAATACACATTGTATGTTAGTGAAGTATCTAAACTGTTGTTTTGCAGTTCAGTGTCTTTATATTGACATTTCAAGCCTTTTAGTGTCGAACACCATTTGGCTGTCATACTTCGTCCCAGGAGGGAGGAGGAGAGAGACAGAGAGAGAGACAGAGAGAGAGAGAGAGACAGAGAGACGGAGATTATTGTGAAGATGAGTATTTGGCTGAGTGAGCATTGTATTTGTGGACAGCAGAGGAATGGCTCTCAAATAATTTCAGCATCATTTCCCTTTCCTGAGTCCTTTTCTCTCACTCATCCTCCTTTTCCTCTCTCTCTCTCTCTCTCTCTCTCTCTCTCTCTCTCTCTCTCTCTCAGCAAGGTAAATTGTATTGTAATTGGTGCAGGCTGCTCTTTTAGTACTTATGATGCATGATGAAAGACTTCTTAAATGGTTCAAATCTCTTTCTCACTCACTCTCACACACACACACACACACACACACACACACACACACACACACACACACACACACACAATAAGTGGACTTTTAAACAGGTATTTAGGCTTATATGGAGGTGTTTTTTTTTTTGCGAATGTCATAAAGTGAGCAGTAACCAATAGCCCAGAATAATCAGGTCAGAGTGTCCCTGAATGAATGCAAAAAAAGTTTGAGAACTGTGCTCTACAATGTGTGTGTGCAGTCGTTGTGTGTGTGAGTGAGTGTAAGGGGGTAAATAGAATAATAAAATATCTATTTTCTTTAAATTGCTCTTTTCTGGTGATTGTCTCCTTGCCGAGAACGAACTGTTTTACAATAAGGCCCAGCAGGATTGTGTTAAATCAGTGTGGGAGTGGATTTGTGCCTCCTGAAGGTATAAATGATGAAGTTTGACAGTGTGAATGGATCTGAGTGTATTCAAGCATTTCGCCAACAAGTTGAGGGTTGAGGAGTTTTTTTTTTTTGTGTCCAATAATGCCTCACATCAGTTGTTCCAAGGAAAGCTTCCTGCTCTGTTGCCAAGCCTGTTAAGTTAAGCCAAGCCTTTATTTATCACATACACCTTAATGCACTGCGAAATTCTTCATTCGTCGCATATCTCAGGCTTTTTTGTTAGGAGGCCGGGATCAGATCACAGGGTCAGCGATTATACTGCACCCCTGGACCAGACAATGTTAAGGTGCTTGCTTAAGGGCCCAACAGCAGCAACTTGGAGGAGCTGGGGCTTAAAACACTGACCTTCCAATCAGCAGCTCAGAGCCTTCCCATACAAATGTAACTCCACAGATAAAACCATTTGGATTTAGAGTAGTCAAACCTAAATTCTTAAAACTATTCCTGGTCAAAAATATACATGATATTTTCTTCTGAAAAACATTTCACAGACACGTCTGGGTGAATACAGTAATGCTGCTGTAATGACTAAGCGTGTGTGTTACGTACTTACTAACTATCTCTTGTTGTGTGTGACTGCAGGGTTTTGAGGTGCGTAAGATCAGAGCGATCGACCAGGATCTGGGCAAACCTCGAGGCATTGGATACACCATCGTATCAGGTCAGTGAGAGCCTTGACCCTTGACTCTTTATTGAAAACAACGTTTTTTTCGACAGTAGCAAGAGATGTAGAAGTAAGGTTTAGAGTGTGAGGTGGGAAAAAAGCCAAAAACATTACCCAGCAAATCACAACAACTGTCATTGGCTGGTGTTGAGCCGCTGCATTACACTCAACAAAGCAGAAAAAATTCAATGATTGGACAAAATCATGCACATAGAAGTTCCTGTAGAAACAGAGTCGCTTGGGCAGACTAAACTATACCCCTGATTGTCTGATATTATGCCTGTCTTTGCTAATGCCATGAAAACAGCTTTCAATACATGGAAATATTTAATTAGCTGCAATACAAGCACTTGATTAAGATAATTTTTGGCTGGTTTGGCAAACCATTTGGCTTTGAGCCACCTTTTATTAACATTATCTCTGCTGTGTCGAGCCAATCTGAATCTGCACTGTATCCTCCGGGAATGACCAGAGAAAGGGCTGTTTTATTATGGAACCTATTACAGAATTACAGTGCATTAAGGTAAATTTGATAAAGACTGTCTTTTTTTTATTATTGCAAAATATTAATTATTGATCACATTTCGTTATTAATTCATATCAGATTCGAAACATTTAACTTTTTTAATGCGTGACTTCTGTAGTTAGCATCCAACAGGTGTTTGTTGTTTCCACATTTTAATTTTTTTACATTAAATATTTGTTCAGTATAGTTTAAGGGCTGAAGAGTCTTCTAAACTAAAATACAATGAGAGATGTATCTCTTTGACAGTCTTAATAAAAGTCACAGAACAGCTCTATGGTTTAGTAATGTAAAATTAAAATTAATTCAAAGTCTGCATTGCAGTAGATGATACTGTGTACTGTTCTGATTTTCTGCTTTCTTGCCACATTAGTGTTTAGCTGTTGGGCCGAGTTTCGGTCAACATTTTAAATGACTCTTTGGCTTCGTTCACATTACAAGCCATGTTGTTCAATTCAGTTCAGATTACGTTCACATTACAAGCCACGTTGTTCAATTCAGTTCAGATTACATTCACATTACAAGCCACGTTGTTCAATTCAGTTCAGATTACATTCACATTACAAGCCACTTGTTCAATTCAGTTCAGATTACATTCACATTACAAGCCAAGTTGTTAAATTCAGTTCAGATTACGTTCACATTACAAGCCACTTGTTCAATTCAGTTCAGATTACAGTACATTCACATTACAAGTCACGTTGTTCAATTCAGTTCAGATTACGTTCACATTACAAGCCACGTTGTTCAATTCAGTTCAGATTACAGTACATTCACATTACAAGCCACGTTGTTCAATTCAGTTCAGATTACGTTCACATTGCAAGCCACGTTGTTCAATTCAGTTCAGATTACGTTCACATTGCAAGCCACGTTGTTCAATTCAGTTCAGATTACGTTCACATTACAAGCCACTTGTTCAATTCAGGTCAGATTACAGTACGTTCACATTACAAGCCATTTGTTCATTTCCTTTCAGATAACGTTCACATTACAAGCCACTTGTTCAATTCAGTTCAGATTACGTTCACATTACAAGCCACATTGTTCAATTCAGTTCAGATTACGTTCATATTACAAGCCACATTGTTCAATTCAGTTCAGATTACGTTCACATTACAAGCCACTTGTTCAATTCAGTTCAGATTAC
>JAQMYK010000038.1:31111793-31147573 GCA_030014345.1 Clarias buthupogon | reverse complement strand
AGTGGTAGTTTGGTGGAGAGTAATATAGAGTGAAGTAATGAATGGAGATGAAGAACAGGTGTGCATGAGCCACACATAAGGCGGCAAAGTGGAATCACAGAAACGGAGTGTGGAGTGGAGTCGGAGATCATCAAGGTTTGTTTTGACAGGTGGGCGTGACCTGGCGTGTCGTGACACCACATTGTTCAATTCAGTTCATATTACGTTCACATCACAAGCCACGTGTTCAATTCAGTTCAGATTACGTTCAGATTACAAGCCATTTGTTCATTTCATTTCAGATTACTTTCACATTACAAGCCACTTGTTCAATTCAGGTCAGATTGCGTTCACATTACAAGCCACATTGTAAAATTTTTTGGTCAGGTCGGATTTGCAAAACGTGACAGTTCAGCTTAATTTCGAGTAACTTTTATGTGACTATCCTCTGAAACGGCATGCATGCACACATCGATACGTCTTTTCTGAGTCAAATTATCTCAAACACTGCCCTATTTCTGTAGGTTCTCTCCAGTTTTGCTTGAGCAAACTCATTGCCCCAAATATCTACTAAATCATTTATTTTTTCCTTAGACTGAACACTTCCTCACCTGTTCTCCATAGTGGAAATGAAACCCATGTGCTGCCATTTGCATGAATTCCGATCTGTGAAGTCTGTTCTCTGACAAGTCTCATGGCGAATATCCAGTCTTGGGCTGCACTGAAAAATGACTCAGATCTGATCTGAAAAATGTCAGATTTGTACTTTCATGTCTTTTTATGGTAAAAGTAACACTTGAGTCACTTTAATGTGATCGTAGGTATTGTAACATTTAAGATTCTACTTTTCTCTGCATGTCAATACACATTATTTCCACTTGGAGCACTGCTGTATGCAATATACCACCATCAGAAGTCAGTACCTAGACTTGGACTTTTCATGACTTTAGGATTAAATTGACCTAAGCTTTGCGGTCTATGTTTATAATCAATATATAATGTTATTCAGTCTGTGTTCCTACAGTTCAGACGTAGTTCTGAAGTTCACACGATACTTTCTGTAATACCCTTGAACAACTTGTGTAAGTCTATATTTCAAGTCAATCTGGCAAAACCTATTTGATTTTCTCTGTTTTGAATCTCATTTCTAATAAGCGCACAGTGAACACCAGCGCAACTGTCTAAGCTACCATCAGCAGAGATACAAGAAAATGTCCTCCTATCGTCTATGTTATATCTTGATTTGACATTTTTATTTGACTCATGCATAAATGCCACAGTGGAATAACTTAAAAAGAAAAGCCACATCAGCTAAGTTTCAGCCCATTGTTCACTTCACAGCCAAATCAAAAGGAACAAGCAGGGGTGTTAATTAGAGTAATTATTACATATAACATTTCTCCTTTCTTTCGCTTGGATTCTGAGTAATGTCAGTGTGAAAGGCCTGTCTGAATAGCTTGAGACGCACACCACCACCACCACCACCACCTGTCAACTCGTCAGCAACAGGAGACCGGCATAAATTTTTAAAAATGTGTTTTCTCTCTTTAAAAATTTTTTTATTCTTTTTTTTTTTGTGTGTGTGTATGTGGTTGAGAAATCTTTTAAAATAAGCTGGGTCCAGGAGCACCTTTACATGTCACACTGTTATGTAGATAAAGACAAAATTGCAGTATGTGAAGGTTCAATAGGCCATGACACATATGATTGGAATGTATCTTTTCAGCAGATATTAGAGTAAAGCTATCCGAGACGACAGATTTTTACACATTTGACATATTTCTCTTATATCTGGAGCTGTGAACCACAGGTAGAATGTTGATCCGAATCGATTGCGATTTTTTAAATTTCGTTTCAGAAGCACTGATGTTTACTTTATATAGGTTTTGAAGTATTAGATACTGCAAAAAGTATCAAATGTGTAATTTGTGTTGTTGATTGTTTACATTTTTTTGTAAATCATCCACACCACACTCCAGCCCATTAGATGGCAGTATTGCACCAACCAACCATAAAGTCAGAAGAAGAAGTGGTAATCTTGCAAAAGCAGAGTATTTGAGTAGTATTTTAGTTTTTTCTGCAAAAGCAATAGGATATTTTTAAGGTATTCATTGATTTTAACGTAACGTAAGGTGCATTGTGTATGACTCAATTCCGAATCAAAAACAGACCCATCGACCAACAAAACTGATTAAATCACAAAATCGATTAAATCTCACAGCTCCTCTTATATACCACAGCTATTTTCCAACATCACCTATTTTTGTCAGTCACTTTTATGTGCTTACAGTTACCTTTAAAGTTGTAATTTTGTTTTCAACCACGACTCCACCCCACCCCACCCTACCCCCACCCTAACCGAATCTGAGCCGCTCAGCTGTGACGGACTCACTGGGGTTGATTGAAAGGAGGTGAAGTGTTGTCAGGCTATTCATTACAGTTCACCTTGCAGGCACTGATCGGCTTTAACACTCACAACCCGCTTCTTTAATATGACGCATGCTGTGTTAGGAGGTTAAGCCAGTGAGTTAAGAATGTGTTTGTTCTTTCAGTCCGGTCAAGTGATTTAATGCTGCAGGAAAGTCCTGCTATTTCACACATCATGCTCATTACTCCTATCACTCAGCTCATACAGAATGCACTCCATCCTTCACTTTGTTCGGTCTGCATTTAGGTTTCAGATAAACCGCAAGTCAGAATGAAGGATTTGATATGTGTGACATAGCTGCAAATGTCCACATTCAAGGACACGGTGCGCTGGTGCATTTCAAACACACTCTGTTTGGCGTGGTTTATGCGAGAGAATGATATCCGGCATCTGGAACTGAGCGTGTCGGCTGATAAACCCGGCCAGAACAAGTTAGCATGAGCTCATAAACATAACGATTACCCTGGATTCATGTGTGTTGTGCTATTTTAATTAAAATGTAAGACACTGGGGTCACTTTTATCGCACGGTTCATTCGTACGTTTTACTTACACTTACTGGGACGTTGTGGTACTGCATGATTAAGATTTAAACAAATTTAAAGGAGCCCTTTGCAGTTTTTAAAGCATTCCACAGTGAAGGAAGCTGTGAGGTTACTGTACAGTATGCACATGTCTGTGTATGTGTTACTGTGAGAAAAAAAGCCTGCATGAGACATTATCTTAGATGAGCTACAGATTCAGTTTTTTGGAGGGTAAAGTCTTTTTTTAAATCCATATATTAAAGGTTGTCATATTCAAGGTCGCATTACAAAATAAATCCAAAACAAACGCGAAAAGCACAAACATCTAAACATCATATTTTCACTGCTATCAACATGACACAGATTGGGAAATAAAAAAAAGTTCAAGAGGAAACAGGGAGACAGTGTATAGAGAAAAGAAGACAAGGATGTGAGTTTTGTTCTATGAGTGATCTGTTTGTAAGATGGTTGAGAGAGAGAGAGAGAGAGAGAGAGAGAGAGAGCATCCTTTGTGTCTTTTCTCTGGATGTAGCTAGGAATATTTTAGAGCAGGTTTTTTTTCTGTTACTGCTCACTCTTAAAATGAGGGATGGAGAGAATCTAGGGATAAAGAGATAGAAAAGGGGAGACTGGCGGAATTTAGATGCGAGCAGCCAGGTATACTGTAGGTGTGCATAAGGATCCAATCAAATGGTCAAGGGGTCAGGGATTGTACCCTCATGCTGGGTAGGATCGGTCCGAGCTCAGATTATAAACCGGTCCTGTGCACTACACCAGTAGGAATACAACAGGAAAATCGAAGTGAGTGTGTGAGAGAGAGGGAGAAAGAGAGAGAGAAAGAAGGAGTAGAAAAGTGCCCTTCCATCGTCTTTAACAGACGTACCAAACCATTAGGAGAGTGTCATACTGAAAGCAACATGTAATTTCCCCAAACACAGACATGCTAATGGCAAAATCAATTGTACTCCGATCATTAGTGTGAGCATCTTGAAGCCGTTCCCTCCCTGCAAAGCAATGACCAGCTGATTCTGGTCACCAAAGGATCAGTATTAGAGATGTCAGAGATCTGCACACACTGGGCACTTCATTAAGCACTGGGTTGGAACCACCGTTGAGTCTGGAAGTGGTGACTCAAATGGTTAAACTGTGGGTTACTGAAGGTCTGGTGGTTCAAGCCCAAGAACCACCAAGTTGCCACTACTGAGCTCTTGCGCAACGCCCTTAACCCTACCTGGCTGATCCTGTTGCCTTCAGAACTTCCTTAATTCTTTGTGGTATAGATTAGACAAGGTAATGGAAACATTTTTAAGAGATTTTGGTCCCTAATAACAGTAGAGCATCACACAGTTGCCACAGATTTGTCAGATGCGCATACATGATTTGAATCTTGCGTTCCACCACATCCCAAAGATGCTCTGTTTGATTGTGATCTGGTGACTGTGGTGGCCGTTTGGGTACGGTGAACTTGGCACGTTATTCTGTGCTCATAAAGGGATGGACATGGTCAGCAACTGTGGCATTTAAACAAATTAAAACAAATTAATTTGTGCTCATTGGTCCAAATTGTAACAAGAAAATTTTCACCATCACCACCACCAGACCAGGCTGAACTGTTGATACGAGGATGGATTGATGCAACATTTTCCATCTTCTGTTATCCAGTTTTGGTGAACTTATGCCAATTGTAGCCTCAGTTTCCTGACCCGAGCAGCACCCGGTGTTATAGTGAGTTAAGATTCAAAGTTTGATGTGCTCTCAGAGATGCTCGTCAACACATTTGAGTTACTGTTGCTTTTCTATCAGCTCAAATCAGCCTTGCTGTTCCCCTCTGACCTCTGACATACAGTAAATAAGGTATTTTTTTCTCCAGAGAACTGTCCTAACTGGATATTATTTTCTTTTTCACACCCTATAAACCCTATAGATTGCTGTGTGCGAAAATCTTAGGAGATCAGCTGTTTTGGAAATACTCAGACCAGCCCCAACCACCAACAACCAACAACCATGCCACTTTCAAAGTCACTTAAATCACCTTCCTTCCCCATTAATTGTGATGCTCGGGTTCGAACTTCAACAGATCGTCTTGGCCGTGTCTACATGCCTAAATGCATTGAGTTCCTGCCATGTGATTGGCTGATTAGATATTTGCCGTTAACAGGCAGTTGAACAGGAGTCCCTCATGAAGTGGCCGGCGAGTGTACTGTACAGTACATGAGATCTTGATATGAAACCTGGGTAATATCCTCAGCACCCATGAGCAGGAGAAATAATAAAAGCCGAGCTCTCGTGAGCGATGCAGCGGTTTAGGTTTTCACCTTATCAGCAGGGGATCAGGCAGTTACTGCTTTTCTTAAAGGTTGAGAAGACTGTGTGTTAGATTTCACAAGCAGGAGATGGAATACCTTGAACACATTATATTCACAAACTAAAAACTGTTGGGAAAACAAGTGAGTAGCAGCGTTTGTGCTGAAAACGAACAGGTTTTAGGTTTTTTTTTTTGTAGTTTTTTTTAACCTTTGTCAAATTTCCAGGCTGCTTCAAAGACCAAATAAAAAACAAATCGATAAAAATAAAAAAAATTAAAACCAGTTATATTTCTTTTGACAGAAACACGTTACTAACAGACTGTAGTGTTTGGCTGCAGCGGCACTTTCAGCAGACTCATCTGTCCATTTCGGGATTTTGATGTGGAAGGTTATTATAAAGGTGCTTAGAAGATTAGATTACTGTATATGGATTACTGTATTTTCTTTTACTGTACGTGTCTCTCTGTCTCTCTGTCTTTCCCACACACGTGCTACTGGCAGATGCTCTAATGATAATCATAGGATGTGGATCGTGATGTGAGTGTCTGTGAGTGCCCCTCTATCATTTTGTTCCCATTTTTCATCATTCATTGCGCGCCCGTGTGTGTGTGTGTGTTTGTGTGTGTGTGTATGCGTACGGGTGCATGTTTGTTCCAGGGTGTCCTCTGTGGGAGCGCGTGTCCTCAGGGACTCGTATTATTAGTTGAGTAATTAAGATAAATAGGTTTTTAATTGCCGGGGCGATGCGTGTTAATGAGCTAGAGAGTGCAGATTAGCATATACAGCACCCTTGCTTTCTCTCTGACTCACGTTTTTTCCTCGCCGAATGCAGCTAAGAGGTCGTTGATATAAACTGTTTGGTGTATAATCACCTTGGTAATCACCTACTCAGTGTGCTTCAGAGTGGATCAAATGCCCATATTAAATCAATGCTAAATATGATTTATTATTATTATTTTTGTAAACGTTTCTCTCATTGAAGGACTTTTGTAGTATTGCACTTGATTTTAGAAGTACTTCCTGTCTGCTTCAGAGCATTATGAGACGGCTTTGCAGCATCTGAGGTGGAAAAACGTCTCTAAGAGTGTTGAACCGTGGGTGAAACAGAGGGGAGACTCCAGTGCTGGAAGAGCTGTGGTCCAAGCACACTTTGGTGATTTTCTCACTAAGACACATCAACCGAGCCTGGTGTTTACCTACTGAGCTGGATCAGGGAAATGGTTAAGCGGTGGTGGAATCTGCTTCCCTTGCCTTAAAGCAATACCGGATTGTGGAAGTGTTGGTTATCCTACACCCAATGTTGGTCCTGATGCAAAGTGTGAAGCTGAAATACTGTAATCATCATCATAGGCAAATAGAATTAAATAAAATGATTTATTTATTTTTTTTGGCATTTGACTTCAAGGGATAATTTGGATTTTTTTCAAGTCTTTATTAAATGAAAGTCGAGGTGCATAAAGGGACATTATAATAATAGGTCTGCTTTGGTTTTTCCTGCTTTGTTTTTCTTTTGAAGTTTATCACCAGGAACATACAGTGTAAGTAATCAGGGCCAAATTCCACAACCCTCGTTCCATGCAAAAATGCGTTCAAAAGTTCAGCTGAGATTCATATAAAGCTTCGTCAGTCCTACTGAGTTGGTATCTTTCTAGTTAGTGTGTATTTACTACCAATTTACCTCTTTGCGTTTCTTGGAATGATAATAATTTTTAAAATTAAGGCAAACTTAAAAAAACATCCGAAACATCCCTTTAAAGGCTTTGTGATGCCGTACTGTCATGGCTATGGAGCTTTAGGAGTCATTATTTTTGTTTTGAAATGCTAACCAAGCACTTAGCAAGCCATAATAAAACTGAATCATAATTATCAGATACACAGAAAGATTTACCAGTGATTCATAAAATAAAGGGAAAAGTGTGCCTAATTGTAACGGGATACAGAGAGACAGAAGGAAACTTGCTGGAGTATGCGCTGTAGTCAATTCTAAATAGAAAATGAAACTCATTTTCTCCTCTGTTGGCCAAAATATAAATCAATAGGGTTTGAGAAACAATAATAATGGATTCTGTTTTTTTTTTTTTTTTTCCGTGAAAAACTCAATACTTGGCAAGCAAGTTAGGAAAAGCTAAATATGTGACAAACCTGTGTCTAATATATTAGGAACTGTAAATAATGTACTGGCATAATGTTTCTTCTACACAATATCCTCTACAGCTGCACACTTATATAATAATTTATTTTTATCTTTTTTTTTATCATTATATACTTTCCATTATATATTTATATACAGGAATAGTTTTCTTTCTGTATACAGTATATAATATTTTATAATAAATGCCATTAGAGTATAGACACAGCATACACACATCTGTTTATTAGAGAAACAGACACAGTGTGCACACCTTCTTTATTTATGCTAACTAATGGGTCTTTCCTACATTCCTTTGCTAAAGTTCTCTCAACATGGTGGTTAATGTCATTTGATTCCTTGGTTCTTGGTATGCATTAAATCAACTATGACTCGTCTATGCATAACATACTGTATAAAACTTACCTGTGCTTAACATTACGCTATAATCACTTGTGACCCCTGCTTACAAACTGTGACAAACTCATCCTGACCCGTCATGCAGTGTCTACAAGTTAAACTATTTACCTACAAAGAACTTATGACACTTGTTAATATCTACTACGATTACTCCCCCGTTATGAGCGATCTGGATTCCCATGTTATGGTTACCTGTGTCTACACATACATCACCATGCACAGTGTAGAATCTATTACAGTGCCCTTTTTAGTAGTTTAGTTGTAAGATTGGGATTTTGCCATTTCAGCATATTTGCTCCACCTCCTTTATGAGTTTATGAATGTCCCATTAGCGACAGCACAAAGTTGTCCACATCAACAACAAACATGACATAATCCTGATTATTATTTATTATCATTATCTTTAACATGCAGCTCTAGTTGACAAAGCTGAATCATTTGAAACTTGTGTACCAGCTTCTTTTAAGAGCTTTAGGAGTTTTGTTTGGAGTCAGGTTCACTTGTAAATTACTTTGGATTAAAGGATTTGTTGAATGAAAAATGTATTACTGGCATTCTACTGAGTTCCAATAAAGCTTTAAAAAAAGAAGTGAAAGTAAAATAGTGTGTGAGAGAGACAGAGTGTGTATAGTAGTGCTGGCACAATGTCACAGCTGTGACCCTCGGAGCTCTTTTAAACCGCAGGCCGTGCTGATCGTGTGTGTGTGTGTGTTCTGATAGAAGGAGAAAACCATAAGAGATGTGTGACTTGTGTGTCCATCCTCTTGGCAGTCTCGAAAGGGTCTTCAAAGTGCACTCATCTCCGATGAATACATGATGAAGTGCCACAGGAGAATGCAAAAAAAAAAAAATTAAAGAAACTCACCCAGATAACCTGCTAACTCTTTCAGCTACAGTGGCCTTAAGGGCTAACGGTAAAGCCTAGTGGAATCAGCCTGGTCTCCAGACGAAGATAAGAGGAGAATTTGAGCTTCTGAGTTCCCATCAGGAAGCAATTTGCATAGCGAGGGATATCTTAGCAGTTCAAGTTCTGCACTAGTGACCACGTAATTCTCAGTTCAAATCCCAGCCTTGTTTAAAATCATGAATTCATGAACGATGGGTTCATCTTCCTGCTCGGGTCAATCTTAAAAGAATGGAGTCGTAAGGACATGGCATGGGAGTTCAGGGTTTAGGATGTTCTGTCTTCTTGACTGTAGTGATTCCAGTTCACATACAGTGCCGCACCACAGAAGGAGAAAACACCACCTACTGTACTTTCATATGATGCCACTTGAATGACATTTTAAACCACCTTAACAAGGCATTTGTATATTAAGAGTTAGAGCTAAATTACCAAACATTTTAACATAACAGTAATGTAACTGGGTTTCCTGTTGATCTTTGGCAGATCACATCTTAATAATGCCAGAGCTATTTATGACCTGGAGTCTATGTGAATGTAATTGGCTCTGCTCTCCAGGTGGTAAGGAGTTACACTTGTTGCTGTCAATTAAAGAGACCTTCATCATCAATCACAGGCATGACACGCGTCATCTACCCCCTCCTCGAGGGAAAAAGCGCTGTATTCGTCCAAAAAAAACACTGTGACGTAATCTGGCATAAAACTGCTCATAACTTCTTTTCTACTTATTATTTTGATCGAATTTATGCCGCAAGATTAACTTCAGGCAAATACCGAAGGACTAGCAAAGTTTAATTAAATTCTATACAGCTAGTTTTGCATTATGCTGTGACAAAATCTCGCTGGAGAGACAGACAGACAGACAGACAGACAGACTGACAGATGGAATTTTTCTGAGACTGGTTTCAGGTCCTCCAGTGTATGAAACCTAAAGATACTGTATCATTGAATTTGACCAATGTACAGACAAAACCTGTCTTTTATTTATACTGTATAGGTGAAGTTTTGGGCTTTCATTTTCAGTCCAGTCCCTGTACCACAGTGACATATGGTGTAAAAAAACAACAACAACAAAAAACTTCTATCTATCTTAAGGCATGAACTAGTGAGAAACAGCTGCAGATGATGACAGATGATCAGGGTCGGTGATTAGTTTACTGCTGATGCTGAATGCTAAGTGATTGGAACAGATGAGAGGGGAAATGAGGCTGCTGCTGAGGTTGTTACATAAACAATAAAGTTTTAAAATGGTATCTTGAGGCACTTTGCAGCCTGTCGCAATAAAACATTTGTTCCTGTTTCTTTAATCTACAGTACAGCATTTGATTTAATCTAAAGAAATCAGGGGTTTCTCAAGACATCTGCACAGGGCCGAGTAAATCAAACTTAAGTCACGTATAGCAAGGCTCTAAATATTGAATTTTGGTGAAACTATACGTGAAGGGAAGTGTCCAGGAGCAACTGTGTGCCTGATGAAGTGTAATAAACAAAAAGGGAGAAACATGCTTCTTAATGTTGTATTAGTGCTAATTTATGGAAAGTAAATGCAGCCACAACTAAAATAAAATAAAAATGTAAAAGGTTTTGCATTGAAGTGGCATGGCGTTTTAATGATTAGCACGTTCGCCTCCAGGGTCAGGGATCTGAACCTCGCATCTGGTCAGTGTGCCGGCAGTGTGCATGTTTGCTTGGTGTGTTTCCAAAGACTTGCAGCGTAGGCTGATTACTGTTTCCAAATTGCCTGTAGTGTATGGTTGAGTGTGTGCGTGTGTGTGTATGTGTGTGTGTGTGTGTGTGTGTGCTTGTTCCCTGTGTTGGACCATCCGTGGTGTCCCAGGGTGTGTGTTTAGGTCAAAGGAATGTTTGTGCTTTTCTAGTCAAAGACATCTCGCCATTTCTCATCTGAACAGCCAACACACAAACAGTACACACACACACACACACACACGCACACACACACAGAGACATTCATTACATCGTTACACCCTCTTGTCCATCTGGCAGGCTTATAAGTGTAACACAGCTTTAGCGCTGTCATGTTCTTCTACAGGATCTTTATCTAACCACTCTGCAGCTTTTCAATTAGCTTGAGGAGAACTGGACTCGGTCCTGATAGCTGCACTAATCCTACACACACACATGAACATCAATATATACACACACACACACACACACCAAGCAAGGAGGCTCATTTGCCACGTGCTCTGTGTAGCCTATTTAGAGGCAGTAAGCTGTGACTGTTGCTGGCAGCAGCGTGTGTGTGATCTGGAAAATCCGCTTCTTCCATTCTTTTTCTCAGAAAGCATTCATGTATGATAACTGAGAAGAACTGTTCCAGCTTTTTTTTTCTTCATTTTAATCTTTAATGGAATCTTGTTACTACAATATGTCTAGCCTCTTTCCCAAAGCTGCTCTTACTTTACAGCATGTATGAAGCAGTACAAGAGTCGTACAGGTTACGCCGAACGTAGAGCATGAACATGTCACATGCACAGAAACGCTTAGACGATTCGATCATGACAAGTTTAATCATCTGTGGAACTGTTCTCAAGAATACAGACAAGCCTTTTTTTTTTTTCTTTTTTTTTTGCAGACTGGTCAGAGATCATAGTCTACTCCATGGCTTTGATTATCTCTCCTGGGTTTGATTATCTCTGAGGGTTCTGGGTAGAGAGTTGCCTTATGACCCAACTAATAAATTGTGTGCCAGAGAGTCTCTCTCTCTTTCTCTCTCTCTCTCTCTCTCTTTCTCTCTCTCTCTCTCTCTCTCTCTCTCTCTCTCTCTCTATCTCTCTCAAAGATTCTCTCTGATCGTGATCACTAAAACAGACACAGCTTTCATTTTTAATCCACATCTTTGGCAGACGCACACAGCTGTATTTTCCTCTTTTCCAATTCATCCACTGCTGCGTCACTCCTGAGTAAAGCCTTTCAGAAACGGCCTTGATCTAGTGCGCGTGCTTAGTTTAATCTGTTGCATTTTTTAATTTTTTAAACTAAAAGCAGAAAAACATATAAAAATTTTGATAGCTAGATGCGCAATGATTATATAACGTCTGCAGCAGCTTCTGACGTTCACATCCACGTTGGAGGAGCTTTCAGACTGACCCCCCCGCTGTGTGTCTGACGCCTTTGTATCATAGCTGGCAAGAAGTTTTTCAGCAATTTGCGTTACTAGGTAAAGTCATGGTTAATTTTTTTTTTCTTTTCAAATGATATGTTTTTGGCTGGTACCAAGAGTAGACATTCTGACTTAAATAATAATACAACTTGTCTAAATAGTCAACAGAAATAAAATAGAAACAAAAAAAACCCTGATATTTTATATGTTTTTTTAATCGCTGAGTATGTTGACCCACACGCCTCCAAGGAATTTGATTCCGGCTGCCTTGTGGCTCTCAGAGTATAAACCAACATAAAACACTGTACATTCGTTGTAGACAAAACATTTTACACAGTAATTTAACAACATTTAGTAACTTTTCAGATTAAATAAAGACGGGGACCCTTATTTAATCTGATAAGTTACTGCATGTCCAGTATATATAGTTCCTGTGTATATACAGATGTACATAAAGTGTACATAAATGGGTGTATACCTTATATACAGTATATACTGTACAGTATGTAAGCAATGTCGAGTATTAATTTCCCTGACTTTATTGGAATTTAACCACTTTTCTCCTTCTTCAAACATCCTGCCTGCCCAAGATCCATGAAGTCGCTACATGGTACCTTTTGTACAAAAAAATATCCATATTGCTCAGATGAATAATAATGAAGTGCAACGTCATTCACATCGACAAGCTCAACGTGGCATTTTTCACAGCCAACTAAGGAGAAACAAGGTCCATTGATAAGCACGTAAGGCAGAGAGAGAGAGAGAGAGAGAGAGAGAGAGAGAGAGAGAGCTTCCCACTCCTTCCAGCAGAATCATCCCCGGGCATGTGAAGACGTTTGCGGCATTTCCATAATACTGTGTGTTAAAAAAGGCAGAAAATCTAAAGCGATGGCTTACTTCACTTGGGCGTCCGTTGAATAGACCTTGAAATTGTCAACGCTTCACATTACGGCCTTGCAAATCTAATGAAATGAAGCTAATTAAATGCACACTAAACCTTGCATTAGCCTGACCGAGGGTTCGGAAAGTGCTGCACGCCTGATTAAACCCCGCGTCGAAGAGCGTGCGAGCGCATGTGTGTGGTGTCAAGCGTGTATAGGTTTTGACATCTAAGCAAGGGTTCCAGTATTGTATAGAGATGACGCGCGCACACACACACACACACACACACACACACACACACACACACTGGATAATTTATATAAGATTTCTGATATAAATGCATACACAGGATTGCTGCACTGTAGGTTTATAAGCTTCTTGAATTGTGAAATACTCCTTCTCTATATCTTACTAGTGTCTGAGTTCTCCTCACACCTCGGTCATACCCGCAGCACATGGCAGTGCCATGGATTTCCTAGCTACTGTAGTTAGCGTGCTACTGTAGGTAAGACAGACGACCAGCAGGTTTCTCATTAAGCCTGGAACAATCAGACAGAATCGCCTTCAGTACAGCATCTTAGATCTCAGATTTAGATTTTGTTTAGTGTGGATAATTGATTGATCATAGTATGAAAATCATGCATGTTTGAGAGTTATAAGTTACGTGTGTTATAAGAAGCGTGTGTGAGAAAGTAAGTGTGTGTGCGCGCGTACGTAAGTTCAGTCACATGTGTGAGTTGTGGATGGCTCGGCTTCTCATTTTCCAGCTCACTACTGGCAATAATGTGAAAAGCTTTGGCAATCTGCCCATGTTCCACACCTCTGTGTTGACCTCTACACACACACACACACACATACACACACATACACACCTTATTTACTTCTTGCAATTATTCTTTTTTGGAACCTATTCTGGTTGAACATTAAGATTCACAGTGTGTTAATAAATTGCGGTCATTACAAGATCTCTGCAATACAGCTTTGTGTAGTTTTCTGTACTACACACACTTGTCTAGTTTTGCTGCTACTGTACAATATCTTGGATTTTACAATATAGTTAAAATAGATACAATTTCCTAAATATAGTAACAATATCTCATGATATACAGTAGTTACTGTACAGTATCTTTCATTTTTGTGCAATAATACCATTTTAAACTGTCCAATGTTAAAGTTGTGCAAGTTGTTTGAAATGTCCCCACTGTGGGACGAATAAAGGTATGTCTTGTCTTATCTTATCTTATCTTATCTTATCTTATCTTATCTTATCTTTCCGACTCTGTATATTTAAACAAGAAATAAGAAAATTGATTCATTTAGTTTTGGGAGCTATTTGTAAACAGTTAAGACATGTGCACACCTTAAAAAAAACAACAAAAAAACATTAACGTTCAACATGATTTGTTTGTTTTAATTAATTTTTTTCCCCCATAAGTCTATAATTATACCTCAGCCTCGACAACTTGAAATACATTGCTCATTCCAGTAATCTCCTTCTAATATTTTAGAAATGTTAGTAGACCTGACCTTTAATTTTCCACATGTAGTGTTTCTGAGAGACCCTGCTATTCAGGGTGCAGTGAATTGGAGCTTATTATTATTATTATTATTATTATTATTATGGCTCAGATCTGCTCTGCTACTTCTGAAAAACTATGCAATCTTCTGCTGTGATTGCGTGCATGCATGTGTACACATAGTGTAAGCATTAAATGATACAAGCATGCAGATCAGATGCTCGCATTCTCCCATGCCAGTTTGTATATCTTTGACTAACAGACATTCCTTTATCTTGTTAAATGTGCATATGTGTGTGAGTGTGTGTAAGTGTGTGTGCGCACGTGCTATCATACTGTAGCATCCCCGCAAGTACGAGTGACAGGTGAGGAGGCAGCAGGCTGTTCAGTACACGGCTGTTGCTTTAGATTGTCATTCTGGTCAAGCACACATGTCCACTTTCAAGGTTATCTCTATAGAAATTTTCAAACATGCTGTATTTTTTTATTTCTTTTTTTGCTTTTTCGATTTATCTAGTATTACATTATTATTCAATATATGTAACATGACAGCAAACAGATATTAAGGGCTTGATTATTGTTGTTGAAGTAATTACTGTTAAACACCGCTGTCTTGTAAACGGGCCAGTTTTGTAGTATTTGCACTTTTTTTTTTTTGGGGTAGAATTTAATTCGTGGGTGTGGAATTAAAAAAGAAAAAAATCTGTCAGCCCTTTAGGCTTTTCGAACCCTTTCTGGAAAAAAAGAGATCAGTGCAATAATAATAAAAAAAAAAACATCTTCAAGTGGGAAATTGATTTTGTTGGCGTTGATGTAAAAATAATTATCTAATTAAAATACTCTTTTTTTATGTGTTTTTTTTTTTTTAAGGTGACATATATCATGTTTTGCAGAGAGGTCTATCATTCAGCTGATTAACATGCAATGTGAAGATACTGTATATATACATTGTTTTTTTTCTCCCTATAATTTGCTAATTAGATTTAACATCCTGCCTTGTGCATTATTTAATTTTAAATAGGATAAGACTCAAAAAATATTTGTAGAGCAAGGCACATGGTCTCTGACGTCATCTTTGGCTATTTAGCTGTATTTTTTACATTTTTTTAATGACAGCTGTGATCACATATTTGCACATCTCACCTGTGATAAAGCTCTTGCGTCCAGACAGCTACAGTATAAATGCATTCCTTCAGCTTCTCGACACATGGTGTTGTGTTCACATTAGTCTTTAATTCAGATATTTATACAACACATCACAACCACGGTACCACAGCATAAGCAAATACAGTGTAAGGTGAGTGTGCCTGTGGGACTGGTGTGCTTGTTTTGGTTTTCGTTATCTTTTAATGCCTTTAATGGAGATATTTCATAGACGGCGCCCAAAGCAAGAGCATTTTATTGAAGACTGCATTTCGCCTTTAGAAGCAGAGCCTAAAATATTTTATCCTAAAATATTACTCAGAATGAATGATATTGGTTTATGGATTATTTTTTTTGCATGATTAAATGTCAGACTATAAGACATTATTACTAAAGCCAGTATGCGATGCCTTGCATAAGGATTCACTCAGAT
This sequence comes from Clarias buthupogon, assembly GCA_030014345.1. NCBI lineage: Eukaryota > Metazoa > Chordata > Actinopteri > Siluriformes > Clariidae > Clarias > Clarias buthupogon. Next base: position 31,131,789 of record JAQMYK010000038.1, on the reverse strand, counting down.
TGCTCTCTCCAACATTTCATAGTCATTATGAATGTTGATAATATTAACAGAAAAAGAATATATATATAAAATCTCTGAATGCCAATTTACTATGAACCTGTAGCACTTCAATGAAGTCTCAAGATAGAAACAGTCTGACTTATCCACCCAGTGTTTACAAAAGGATGTCATCTTGGAACACTTTCATTCCCCAAGACTCAATTTGCTGCTGTGCCATTTTTCCACCTTTCTCTTCTATTATTATTATTATTATTATTATTTTTCCACTTTCACCACCACCTCTGGCCTCAATCCTGGAAAATGACCCACAGGGCTGTGTCTTCTTCCCAGCTTTGGTTTGTTGTTGCTGGCCCTCTGTCACCCCACTCACGGTTCAACAATGGTCCGACAAGGCCCAAGTGTCCGGCGACCAAAAGCAAGTTTGACCTGAGGTTAATCTCCCCTGCCCTCACCTCTGTCAACACGACCCCATTCTGCCATTAACAGACCTTAGGTCCAACCGCTTGTGCACCTGATTCACACTAGGATGCCAGAGGACAAAGACTAACAACTGCAGCAACATACAGTACAGTACATGCTGTTTAAATGGTAACTGTGTGAATGAAGGTATAAATAATCCAACAACACTGGATCTGCTACACAAAACTGCTGTTGATAAATGATGGACTTTTTAAAAATTTGTATATATTCATTGATTCTGGGATGTTGCTGGTTCCAGATCCAGACAAAAGTCCTCCTGTTGATGTCTCTGGTCTACAGGGTCCAATTAGAGGAAAAAAGCAACATCTGTGTGATCTTTGAGAGCTGGACAAAGTAACACTAACCCTGTACTTGAAAAGTAAAGAATCCTTAGAATAAATAGTACTCAATTATGAGTAGAAGTCCTACATTTGGTACAGAAAGTCCTCAACGTCAAACGTATTAGGACTTGTATGATCTAACAGTAGCATTTTTCATAGTAAAATAATCTCTCTCTCTCTCTCTCTCTCTCTGATTTCAAACATGTGATATTTTATTAGGCATGTCTCAAAGGAAAGGCAAGTCTATTATTACACATAATAGTCATCAGGTGGCAAAGTTCCCTCTCTAACGCACATCCGATGTAAAACCTGTGCCACGTGGATTTGTCCACTGTGGCGACACCTCGACAGGAGCAGCTGTAAGACCAACAACAATGTGGTTAGGTAACGCAACGGCATGCAGAAATGTACTTAAGTAAAAGTACAGATATTTGCTATACTTTTGAGTGGAGTAAAAGTAAAAAGTATCATCTAATAAAAACACTGAAGTAAAGTACAAATATATAAAATATGCATTAAGTACCGTAACAAAGTACATCGAATCAGTTTCCTTCCACATCTGGATGTTGTTTCATAGTAAACAACTAAACCTTTTCCACTCATGTTAATAAATGGTTAGTATACTACTGTATTTTGCTGCTCTTTGGCATTAATTTCATTTATTCCATTCACTTCTCTTCAACAATGGTTTCTTCGCCTTAGCAAAGAAATTAGCTAACTGCACTCCTTCAGGTCACATTGTTGCCTCGCTGCTGATAACATTAATGGTTTAAAAAACACTCTTAACAGTCTTTAACTCTTAAACTCCTAGTTTTCTTGTATTTAATGCTTTCTAATGACAATTCATTAGAAGAAATTGCAAGTGGATACTAACAGAGCCATCTAGTGGGTTTTGCCGAAGTAGTCAAGAGTGGTTACAGGATCAGGCAGGTGCGGGTCAGAGAACAGGGTTCAACAATAGAGTTTAACACAAAGCAGGATTACATAAATCCCGATGTACACTCAGATCAATAATGAGCAAGAAAAAAAGCCTTGAAACGACATTAAGAAGAAAACTTAATGACTAGGAAAAAGATTGACTAGGGAGCACATAACACCAGATTGTAGTTATTACAATTACTAAAAGTTCTTAGCTATTAGTCTTCTGCAACTTTGTGTTGTAACGATAAACTGTACTAAGTATGCTGAAAAGGATAAATCCTGGGATGAGCAAAGTCTTTTTGATTACAGCAGCTGGACAGTGTTTAAATCAGTGAGACTCAGGGGGAACTCATCATGGTCTCCACATGGGACAATCCACAGCTGTAAAAGGTGAGTCAAAAGAGCGAAGGCTCCAAGCGTCAGGATTAATCAGGCAGGTCTGCAGGGTGAGAAAATCTACAGCGGTAGAATCGTGTCAGGATCAGACTTAGACATCACATGAGGCAGCAAGAAGACTTGAGCTATTAAGCAAGGTCAATAACACTTTAAGGGCTGTTGCTCTGAGCCAGATTGACTTTCAGGTTATCAACTGTGAGAAATCACAAACCATATGAGTCATTATAAAATCCATCAAAAAACAATAAGGTTGCAGCTAGATGATGTCCTTAAATCCTTTGGTCTTTTTTATTTGCCATATATAGCTTTTATATTCATAGCAAAAAACAAAAACAAATCAGTCCATTCCAGCACTTCCATCTTCCCTCGTCGCATTTTGTTATGCGGTGTCAGTGTATACAGCTCTATTCTCCAGCGGCGCTGTAATGAAAGTCATCACGTGTCCACTAATTTGTTGCTTGGCTGACTTGATAAATGCAGCTGAGCATCACTATCGGCCATGCACATTTGCTAACCCGTAACTGTAGGCTAATTAACGCTGCCGTGTTAGACTGTCTGAGATCAGGGTTGACGGAGTGGCTCGTGTAGTAAATCGGTCTGCTGCGCAGAGATAGCGGAGGAGGGCTGCTAAACGCTGCCACCAGCAACGAGCTAGGCTTAGCAGCTGAGACGACGGACTGGGACTGGCATTGATTTCACTGCTCCTGCACACACACCGGGCACACAGGCACTGTGTGGGGGGGGAGTTTATAAGTGTGTGCTCGGATCAGAGGGCAGAGTTGGGTCATTTTACTGGTAAACTTGGAGCTACAGTACTGGTGTCAGTGTGTTATCAGGATAAGAATAACTTATTACAGAAAAATTATCATTTTCTATCACATATCTGTGTAAAATTGCAAGACGTTGGTACTGTACGCTGTTCACTTGGGTTTATTTGACAGATTTGTATTAAAGTGGGGCCCATTGGGTGAAGAGACCGAGCCGCCTCAGTGGCACAAGGGGAACCAAAACCTAGTTGGTTTTAATGTTAATGGTTCATGTTACGGCTGATCGGTTCATAATAGATCAGAGAAGCATTGACAGCATTTGTCACATTTGGCAACAAAAAGGCTAACCAATGAACCAAATGTCATTATTTTAGGATTGAACGCTGGAGCTGACGCCTGAGCAATTTATACTAGCAGCACTAATCATACAGCAGCTTTTAATTACAAAAATTGCATGTAGAAATGCACGTGTTTGCTATTTTATTAGAATACCACGCAAATCTTAAAACGGCACCTGAACAAACCATCATTGACTGGTGGTTAGCAAACTAGATGTCTTGCTAGTGTTCTCTGTGCTTTTGCTGCAACCAGCGGTGTGCATCACCACCTTGCCTTCAGCCAAAGCTCATGTTCTCCTTTGCCAGAGTTTCCTAATTATTTTGTTTTAATGCCTCATGACTGTTGTTTGGGGTCAACCATCCTCATTTTTAAAGCCCAGTGACCAGGCCAAGGGTGCTAAGAATGTGCAGTAGATATTTAGCACACACACACTCTCTCTCTCGCTCTCTCTCTGTCTCATAGACACTCACACACACACACACACACACACACACACACACACGAATTTCCACCATCCTTGGTCTGTTGGGTTTCCCATCGCACAATGGCGGCAATTTGGATTGAAATGCATGAATCCGTGCATGCTCTAATGCGCACAGTCTCAATTCGGTAGCGGCGCTTCGACAAAATGATTTTGTCATGTCCAATTTAGCATAACAATTGCTCTGACTTGAGCTGCCATCGAAAACGATTACCGGATGAAGAGATGAGAGGAATGCGGGAGGGAACGAGGACAAGGAGGATAAGGAGATGAGGTGTGAGCAGCAGCAGAACAGGGAAAGTGCACTTAGTTCCTTCTCCGTATGGTGAATAATTAGCGTGTAGTGGGCAGAGTCCAGAAGCGTGGAAACAACTTGCTTAAATATCATCCTCAGTGGAAAATTGAAATAGACACAATTGTATTATAGAGTAATTACCAAGACGTCTGGGGAGGAAAAAAAAAAGTCCTGGTGTACAGTACGAGACTACAGAATTAAAACGTTACAAATGACGCCAGTGGCTGCACTGAATACTGTGAGGCAGGAGAGTGAGCCCTTCATGCTATTTAATGCTGTTTTATCTGAGACCTTAAGAGACCAACTGTACTGTATGATTTAGGTTTTTATCAACTCTAATGATGTCTGTGATTAAGGAGGTCCAGGACTCTTCCAGTCAGTTACACTGACACAAGGCAATATGTTGGTCAGGTAGCAGGTAGGTAATTGTAATATACCAATTAATTATGATTACTGTAGCTGTGCTTCTGCTGGATATTTGGTGTTCATAAACATTTGCAGTGCGACTGCTTGAAAATATGATTGATTTTTATGATGTCATGAATCATGACATAATCTTGATGTCTATGTATGAATGGGAGTTTGCATAAAAACTGTAGTTTGCATAAATGTCAGAAAACAAAATGTAACAGGTGGAATTATTTTAGTAGTCAGCCACAAAAAGCGGTTCTAGAGCAATAAGCAATCAGTTATCATATAGCAGGTAATGTGTCACATACTGTAATCTTACATCCGCTACTGAAAAAACTCTGAGTTTTGTAAAGAACATGCGAAAATATCGTAAAGGAGGAAAAAAAAGACATTAGTATTAAGGGCGACGGGACTAGAAATGAGGATTTAAACTGAAAAGGACGATAAGTGAAATCAAGACCAGAAGGTGGCGGTAATGCAACATACTGTAGTGTAGTGGATGTCAACCATTATGTTGAACACCAAGACTACACTAAGACATGAAAAGCATGAGAAATGAATAAAACACCAGTTAAAGGAGACATTAGTCAGAGAAGCCATCGAGGAGATCAGTGCCTAGTCTCAACACGATGCTACCACCCCCATGCTTCACCGTGTGGATACAGTTCTCAAAGCAACGAGCTTCTCACAAAAGTAGCACTTTATACCTATATCAGAAGGTTTGAGTTTTGATCTCTTCATGACAGAGAACCTTTTTCCACGTTTTGTCGAGTCTCCAGCTTGGCGATTGACAGACATCAAACATCTAGTGGCTTTCTTCTCTTTTCCTGTGAACATCTTCTCTCAACTCTGCTCCTTTAGAGATACATTTGGTCTGCTTTTCTCTTAGACTTCCGTCCTCCCTGTAAGAGTATTGTGGCATAGTCTTTCTTTCTTTTCTTTTCTTTTTTTTTTTTTAAATAATGGAGCCAGTTAGGGTAATAGTGCTTCATGGAAAGTTCAGCGTTTTTTTTTTTTCATGTTGAAATGCTTAGAAGCACATAAAATAGCTGCGTTTTTAAGAGTATAAATTTTTCCATTAAAAAAAGAACAAATCTTTGACACTTACAAATTGCACCAAATGAGGGAAAAAGAAAGCTTTTTCTTTCAGTTTGGTGTTCAGTGGCAAATTCAAAACTTTTTTTTATTTTCTACTTCTATTAATTTGTGTCCCTCTGTGTGTTCTGGTTTCTTTCTGTCCCTCAGGTAACACCAACAGCGTGTTTGCTTTGGACTACATCAGTGGATCTTTGACAGTGAACGGCCGCCTGGATCGAGAGAACCCTCTCTACGCTTCAGGCTTCTCACTCACAGTCAAGGTGTGTGTGTGTGTGTGTGTGTGTGTGTGTGTGTGTGTGTGAGTATGTTTAAATGTGGAAAACAGTCTCAGGACGATTCACTTTGTCAATTAAAATCGATTGTTAGTCGATAGTGCTAATCAGTGCTGTTGATTGAAAATGACAAACACCACAAGAAAGATTGAAACTACCCCAGTCTCCCAGAGGCACAAAGATATAATGTGTGTATAATGAAATGACATGGTGCATAATAAAAGCCTCGTTTCCACTCTTCCACTTAGGAATGTTTCTCTCAGGCTGATGTATAGTCTTTTCGTACGGACAGACATGATGGAAACGTTCTCGGTGCTGATGTTAATGGAGAGCAGATTGCAGGAATTATGAAGTGTGTTGTGCCTAAAGAGTAGTTTATAAATGTCCACTTACTGTAAGTCATTTTGAACAGTTACGTATGAATGAGCTAATATTCACATCGGGTTTGTATTCATTAAGAGCACGCTGAGACAGAGAGAGAGAGACCGAGAACAATTTATACCCTACTGACACTCACTTTTCTCAAAAGTTAAAGGTAGCATGTGTGCGTGTGTGTATGTGTTCCACTAAGCCCTAATAGAGACTTAATAGAGTAATAGAGACACACTGTTGCTTGGTGTAGGCCATGGGGGTGTGTACAGTATGAACTCTCTTTCTTTCTGCCTTGTCTTTCATCGACTTTAAAAGAACGATTTTAAACGAGTCATTTAGTCACGTCTTTGGCAGCTCATCTGGAATTAACACTGATGCTTCGATTCGGTGCTATTTAGCCAAATATAGGATATAAGACTATATTTATACCTCCTTCGCATTAATGTTAGAACCCTAGCCGATTTTTAAAGTATTCTGTCACTTGCTTTGTTTATGGGCTCTTAACAGTGCAGTTATTAAAGGCATATGCTGTTGCCATATGGTGCTTCTTTTTTATGCTGCACTATTCAGACATTTCAGCATTTGTTGTGTTAAAGCGAACACAAAATTTGACAGACTTTTTTTTATTTTAATTTTTTATATACTCTAGATACTGTAATACAGAACTGCCAAAAAAACAGTTACCCAGTTAGTTTTGGTGAGTCCTGGTGAGTTTAATTAAGCAATATCACATGAGCGTGAGTGCTGTAGTGATGAATATCTGAACGGGCTGTGATACCTTTGGCTCTCGGCCTGTGCCAGCGACTTACAGTTAGCGACCGACAGCTAGTGTAATTAACAGGAGTGAAAGTAGTTTTAAAATGTAAGGGTACAATCCCTTGGCCCACACAGCAAGTAGTGACTTGGAATTCAGCCTTGTGTTAAAAGCTAGTTAGCTTTGTAGCCATAAACAAAAAAAAACAACGGACGGCTCAGAGGCGATTCGGAATGACTTAGAAGCAATTACTAAGTAGATGAAATAACGTTATCAGACGTTATCGTGTTTTCTTGCTGAAAGTGCTACTGGTTTTGAATGTGAGTTTTGGCAGACAGCTGCTCTCCCCTCAGTACTACGGACTCTACAGACCTACAATACTTTCACCCAAAGTTAAACATTCCAATGCTGTTACCGTCTACAGTCAAGCCCGAAATTATTCATACCCCAGGCAAATTCTGGCTTAAAGTTACTTTTATTCAACCAGCAAGTTATTTTTTTTTGGACTGGAAATGACACAGGCGTCTCCCAAAAGATAATAAGACGATGCACAAGAGGCATCATTGTGGAAAAAAATATCTCTCAGCTTTTATTTACATTTGAACAAAAAGTGACATGTCCAAAATTATTGACAGTTTGCAAAGGGTATGAATAATTTTGCACATGCCACTTTTTGTTCAAATGTAAATGCATAATGAATAATAATTTTTTCCAGAATGATGCCTCTTGTCTTATTATCTTTTGGCAGACGCCTGTGTCATTTTCAATCAAAAAAAAAAACTTGCTGGTTGAATAAAAGTAAAATTTTTCACGGCAGGGGTGTGAATATTTTCTGGTTTGACCATATTATTGCCACTCGTGGAATGCCTCTTGTCCAATCAGATTGCCCAGCCGGAACTAGCTGTTGTCTAATAGTGTATATTTAAAAGTGATTTGACTAATTATGTGCTTTCATATTTTGACTATATAATATTTATTATCTGAATTAGTTTAATACTTTAAAATGGTATTTGTGAGACTTTGAATGTACATTTACACCCTAGTAACAAGAATCTATAGTAGTCATAGCACATGCGGTAATCATATATGGCACAACGCGCGATTTGCCGCTCAACACTCGTAGCGCGTTGCCGATCGCGAATTCCCCCACACACTCCTAGCAAAGTCTCTCTTCTTAATTAAAATCAATGATCCCACCAAAGTATCGCCGAACACGCTCTCCAAAAACATATTCATAAGTTATAGATTTTCTTCCACTCCTTTTCTCTTTTTCGCATTGCCTCATTCCCGCTCTTTTTTTTTCCTTGTTTTTTTCTATCCAGCTTCTCTTGTTGGCGCGAATATTGATTTCGAGTGCGAAGGTAATAAAACTAATTTCTCAACTTCATGATGCTCAGATGGGGCAGGAGGCGCTGCACTCGAGGTCAGTGCATTCATAGGAATCGGGAATTAGAGAAAGGGTTAAACCCTGACATTCTATGATTACGAGCTCGCTCTAACGTCTCATCAAATTACCCCCCCAGTCCCTCGCTCAGCGAATAGAGTGTATTTCGTTTTCATTATATCCCCTTAGAGAGAGAAGAAAAACCGCACCAGAGCGAGTGATTGTTTCCCTGCTGATTGGAGTCGCGCTCAAATCTCATTGCGTTTGTGTGTTTCTCTGCACTGGCCCTTGTTTAACCCCACTCATCTTTTTCTTTCCCTGCTTATCTAATAAAAGGACCATGAGGGTGAGATTGAGGAGCGACCTTTCATGCACCGCAGCGATTGATCCATCCTTTCGTTCGGATCGTTCCTCCGGTCGCGCAATCCCTCACTCTGTAGGCCGTATTAAAAAGATTCACGGCTTCACATATTGTTGCGGTGATCGGTTGACGTACGGTGACTTGCGATAAAGAAACTAAATCTTTTTTTTTTTTTTCAGTCTTGCATTTACTCATTTGTTAGACAACTTCAGTGAAAGCGAGTCGAAAAATGTTATAAACTGTTAGCTCTTGGACAGTAAGTTCAAAATGTTAGATTGAAAAAAAAAGTTGGGATAAAAGACAGTATATTAATCAGCACAGTCAGATTTAAAGAGCATGCATATTAAGCGGAAGAGAAGTGATGTACAGAAATACACTACTGGTATCTGATTGGCACGCGTCCCTCAAGCTGCAAGTATTCCCAGATCTTACGCAAAACCTCTGTATGCGGTACATAATGGATGGATTCAGGAGTAAAGTGCATCACATTCTGACACCTCCTCACTCGGATTAACATGTTAATCTTTTTAAAAAAATGCCAGACTATAATATAAGGAGTGACAGCGCTAAACTCAAGACTAGATCTAAATTGAATAAACAACATCAAAACAGATTAAAGAAAGAAAACGAAACGGCGTTTAGTGTTGTTGGAGCGAGAGCACACGCTGCATGCTCTGCTGAATGAAGACGACTTGTTTGTGTTAAAGTTATAGCGAGTCTCTAATTAGCTGGGAACGAGCTGCGAGCTGCTAGACGGAGCGCTGAGAAGGCAGAGCGACTCCTGAGGCATGCTGGGAGTTGGGTTTCGTTACATTTCCTGGCAAAATCGGAAAAAGTAAAAAAAAAAAACACGAATGCCAGTGGACGGACCTGAAGCGATGCAGCATGCGTTCTGGATACGTTCCTAAAACAACGCAGGGTTCTTCGGTTCCCCTCGGGGGAAACATTCTGCTGTATGTACTGTACTGTATGTAGATAGCATGTATGTCTTCTATAGATGTCTACAGACTAGAAGTTTGTCCGCTTTTCCTCTATTTCTGTTTGTAGGCCACCGAGCTGAACGAAGACCGCACGCCGTCCTCGGCGACCGTCCTCACGTCCTTCACCATCCTCCTCATCGACAAGAACGACAACGCACCCAAGTTCAACAGCTCCGAGTATCGGGTGCGCATCACTGAGCTGGCTCAAGTAGGGTTCGCGCTGCCGCTGTCCATACAAGTGGAGGACAAGGACGAGGTGAGACAAACGCAAAAAAATAATAATAAATTGCCATTATTGACAAAAAAATATATAAATCCTAAGTATATTACTTTTCTAAACATTACAGCACTTTACTGCGGTGAAAGAGGCACATGAGATATTATACAAAAAAATAAAATTTGTTTCATGTTACTGTATATTTCTGTCTCTATTATATTCCAGCTTACTTCCTTATTTATTGTAAAGCGTAACGTGCATAAAAGCAGGTACTTGTAAGACTTCTTTTATCCCAACAAGCAGCTGTCAGTAATTAACCTCATCTGGTGCCACAAACTTTTTCGAGATACTTATCTCAGCATTTAAAGTTTGCCGAGAAGATACGCCGCTGGCTGGTAACGAGCTATCGATCAAGCAGGACGCACCTTTCCAATTACTGAGCTTTCTGTTGCATAGCAGGAGCCCGTTACACAAGAAAGCCTTCCAACATACTGCATAAACTGCTTTTTAACCAGAAGTTTATTCAAGAGGAGCAGGTACTCCGTATGCATCTTAAGTTCAGAGTATGTACGGGGACGGGACATTGTTAAGTCAGCCGAAGGGCAGGAGGCTCTCTCACACTGTGCATTTCGATTTACAAATTTTGTTGTTTTTTTTCTACTGCAAACTGTGCGATCATAAAATGCGGCCTGCGCTTTTTAAAATACTTTTTCCATACTGTAGGTATTACAGTTCCATAAGGTTTCAGAGTCTGCTCTGGAGACCACTGACATACACACACACACACACACACACAAACACATGCACAAAACAGTATTCACCAGTAGCGTCTTTAGTCCCACATCAAGTGTCTGTCACTTCCCATTAGTCATATCTAGTCAAGCACACACACACATCAGTTTGCAGAAGCATACACACACATACACACACACACACACACACACACACATACCACTACTCCAGCAGAGCAGCACTTGGCACACTTTCGACTCTGTAGCGATTTAATTTGCTCCAGAGAAGATGGGACAGAGCGTCAAATTATAGTTAACGAGCAGAATCAATCAGAGAAGGGCAGAGATAAGCACAGAGCAAGTCGACTCTGATTGATTCTCGCCTCGACCGCCTAGGATGGGAGCCGACTGATAAAGGTAAAGAGCGAAGGGGGGGCTGGTGGGTTTGGGTAGGTAGGTAGGTGGAGGGGGTGGGATAGGGAATTAAAAAAAAAGTTGTGTTAGAAATCAGCAGGTAAAAAATAAATAAATAAATAAATAAATAAAAGAATGAGATCTGGTCAAATAACAAATTTGAATAAAGCAGACGAAGAGCGAGGGATGGACGAGTAAGCAGAGTGATACTGGATTAAAGGATAAACAGGAAAGAAAGGACAGGCAGAATGATGCAGCGAGAGAGAGAGAGAGAGAGAGAGGTGAGTGGGGGAAAAGTACAGAATTAGAAATCTTGCGATTAAACAAAGCAAGAATGAGTGAGTGAGGGAGAAGGGGTTAAGGGCTAGACAGGATAAGTGGAGGAAGAAGGACATTCAGCATGAAGGGAGCGAAAAGCATGATGGGGTGAACTTAAAGAAGTAAAGGGGATCAGAAAAAGAGACAAAGCAGGCAGAGAGTAAAAAAAAAAAGGAATAGAATTTAAAAGTGGCAGGTAAAGCAGTGTTAGACGGGCAAGGGATAGAGGTTAGGGGATAGACGGGATAAACGCAGGTGAACGGATCAGCCGGCATGAAGGGAGCACAGGCTATTATGGAGTGAAGGTAGTGAAAGATGGATGGGAAGAGAAGGAGGAGAAAATGGGGTTCGCCGGCTGAAATAAAATACAAGTTCAAGATGAAGCAGAAAGGTACAGGTTTATTGTCGTCACTTTAAGAGTTTCTCACTTCTGATCGATCAGAAAGTGTTCAGTGCATTCGTTCTAATACACTGTCGTTTTTATAGTACTGACCCGCACAGATGTTGCATGTTGGACGGAACAGATTTAAAATCTGTTGTGCTACTACACATCAGGAGTGTGTGGTACGGAAGGAGTCTCCGGTGTCGGTCATGAGGCAAAGCTGGAACTTTTCAGCTACGGTATTGAGGATGGAGGAGTTTGCGCTTCCGTTTGCGTCTTTTACTTATTAAATTACAGCGGTACCTCGGCATACCAATGTTACAGTAGAGGCGAGTTCTTAAGGCGAAATTTTGTATTGCGAAACGCATTTTCCTATAGAAAATATATACAGTATGTAACACTACAGTCAGATTTTTGCATATAAAGTAAAAAGTTTAAGTACAAATAGTAAGTAAAATATGACATAAATAGACATTAAACCTTACTTAACTTTAATTTATGAATCCTCACAGCACCGGCTGCATTATAAATGAAACTAAAATGACTCTTCTTGCTAACATTCAGGGGACACACAGTTCTACACTACAAAATGCTTTAAAAAAAATACTTTAACTCACTTCGCTTGGCTTTCCACTGGCACAAAGAAGTTTTGAACGGCTCCCAGTGGTACACGAAACTTAGCCGGCGTTTAGTTGTTTTACTTCTTTTGTAATTAATAGGGCCAAGCCGAAAGCGAACTTTCCTTCAAGTAATGGAGAAGATAAATATGAAAGCCACAATATGAGTATTTTTTTTTCTTACAACAATATAAAGGGATTTTTCCTCAATTTTTGACTTCTCGTCTCTAACCCACGTCATATAATTGACCAAATAAAATAAAATAAAAATCCATGTGAAGAACAAACAAACAAGAAATGAATCAGAAACAGAAGAGCAGGCAATACAACACTGGGAAAAAAAAATACAGAATTAAAAGAGAGGAATTGACAGGAAAGAAAAATGGATCATATTAAAGAGCGTAAGATGTTGAACTGGTCAGAAATTCGACCAGTTCCAACATCTGGAAAGGGACGGAGAGACGGTTCGGCCAAGCTGGAGGGAATGCAGTAGAAAAATAAAATCGATTTAAATAGAGAGAGGTACAGTAGGTGGTATGTAAAGGTTATTTGTGTACGTCGTCTGTGTTTAACCAATAAATATAGATTATGACTGGGAGAGGCGCTAGAGATTAATCATTAATCCATTAATCACCATTAAGAATTTAACTGGTTAAAAATGCATTAAACAATTAGTTTTGAAAATAGTGTCAGTTGTTCTTACGACTAGATACTTACACGCCTGCTAATAACTTTTACAAAGACCAAATTCTGTACGGTTCTCTACGAGGTTCATTCCGTCCACCGTCTTAATTCTCATGAATGTGCAAAGACACGTGCAACATCTCTGTAATTGTAATCGTATAATGTATAATGTATATAGATATATTTATGTGTATTATATATATATATATATATATATATAAGAGAAGCTACCTTTATTCTCTTTACAGCACAGAATATTTTCTTCTTTTTTTTTTCGCCCATCAGACACACACACACGCTTACACATCCTAACGCACGTTCTCACACTTAAACCCACTTTGTCTCTATCAACATGTCCAGACGTCTTTGTTTGTCAGGAATGCTGCCGGCTGCTTTATACCTTTATATACAAATTCAGATGCCGTTCTGAAGGTGTGAAGAAGATGCATGCTCACACACACACACACACACACGCACGCGCACTTGTCTAAACTTTCCCTGAACAACTTGACTGTGAAACTTTGACGGCCCGTATGACAGGCTGGTTTTATCCTCTCTCTAAAGGCAGAAGGCGAAATGGATGGGCAATTACGCTTATGGCCGGTGTGTGTGCTGACATCCCTGCATATTGGATGGCTCTTTAAATAGCCGCCCATCAGCCACAATAGCTCTCAAAGAGCTCCAAACACACAAAAAAAGGTAAAAAAAAACACCCTCAAGCATAGTATGGCCATCAATCCAGAGTGTCAGCAGCCATGTCCGCATCTCCACAGCCTGCGTCCTCGTGTTTGTCGCATCGAGTCGTCGCCGCCGCCGCTCTAAGCTGTTTTGAGTGTGTACACATTTTATGGCACGTTTCGAGCGTCTGCAGAATGTCAAAAAGGTGTGAAGGTGGAAAACAAAATTCTGATCACTTCATTTACGTATGTTTGCCGTGTGAGGCGACGCTGAGAGAGGCGACAACGATTCCGTGTTGTCATCGGTTCAAAATGACAAGTCAAGATGTTAACAGTAGTTTCAAAAATATACTAATTTTAATCAGGATTAGAACTTAACAGAGTTATTAATCATGAGATACATGAAACATTTATGCAAAATTTCATTTCTTCTGTGACACACGCCCCAGGGAAAGGGGCGTGAAGAATATACAGTATCAGTGAAGAATATGTCAGTGAAGAATGTATCAGTGTGTTCTTGGAGGTTAATTGGCAGAAATGTTAACTCCAAGGGGTGTTCAAGTCAAACCCGGACTTTTGATTTTGCAGAATAACAGAACACAGTTACAAGAGTTAAAAACTGCCTTTATTTCTCTATATAATCCCCTGATACACTAACGCACTTATCCCAGCGTTTTACTAGTGCTTGGACACCATCAAGGTAGAACAATCGAATTGCCTTGGTTCATGTCTGAAATTCCGGCCTCCCAGGAACTCCAAGTGGAAACGGTTTGGAGCGAGGTCAGGACTTAGATCAGGTATGGGGGATTGGATAACTCCCAGCCGAGTTCCTATAATGTGCAAGCTTGAAGTTCATAAATTATAAGTCAGTTTTTAAGGATCAGATGTTCCACTCTCCCTGGATTGGCACCCTGTCCACGGTGTACCCCGCCTAGTGCCCGAAGTCTCCTGGGATAGGCTCCAGGCCCCCCGCGACCCTGAACACAGGATTAAGCGGTATAGAAGATGAATGAATGAATGAATGTTCCACTCTCTGAATGTTCACAGGAATCTCGACCGGGATCATCATTCATGGACATACAGCCTTCTTTAAAATGTTTCAACTAATTTTTTAATTAAGAGTCTCACCACTGTAATGTGCTTAAAGTCTTCTGTAAATATCAACCGGTTTTATGGCTTAATTCACCAGAAAGGTCATCACAAGTCCCTATTTGACTTGAACACTGCTGTTGCTATGCTCAAGTTTTTAAGGATGAAAAAACATGAACGCGTATGCTACTGATCTGCTTAAGCGTTTTAACTGTCATTTTACACAAAAGTTTACCAAAAAGATTTTTTTTTATTAAATAGCATACCCTTAATATAATTTTTTTTAAAATCAGTTTATAGTTGCGTTTAGTGTTGTGGAAGTCTCTGTCGTCACCTTCCCTATAACAGTTTTAGACAGTCTTTCTTCGTCCTGAAGACTTCCTCCTCTAACCTCCGCCTTCCTGCCACTCACTGAAAGTCCTGTTTTGTTTCTGCACCGTTCCCAGGACATTTTACTGTAAACACTGTTATGTATGAAAATCCCAGGAGATCAGCTGTTTCTGAAATACTCAAACCAGCCCATCTGGCAGTAAGAAACGATCCACGGTCACTGAAATCATACGCTCCACTTGTTCTGATGTTTGATGTAGGGAAGATGCTGAAACTCGACCTGTATCCTCCTGATCCATGCAACTCGCTAAAGCTGATTGGATGATTGGATGGGAACACCAATTAGCCTAACCTGCATATCTTTGGACTGTGGGAGGAAACCGGAGTACCCAGAGGAAACCTACCAAGCACGAGGAGAACATGCAAACTCCATGCAGACAGAGATGGGAATCGAGCCTGGCCTGGAACTGAACCCGGACCCTGGAGGTGCAAGGCAACAGTGCTAACCGCAACACCTTTTTTACACGTTTTTTAAGTCTCATAATAATAAACCAAATGCTGTGTGTGTGTCTGTGTGGCCATTATCATCTCTGCTCCTTATTAAGAAACACCTGTCAAACTTGTACAAAAAAAAAAAAAAAAGGTGTTAAGAAACACTGATGTGCACAATGATGTGGATGGGTATAATTGCAAATTACAATCCAGCCTAATTAAGAGCAACCCATCTCTGTTTTTGTCACTTTTCTTCTTGTCAGCAAGCCTTCAATCCCTCCTGCTAACATCGTTCTCTTGTTTTCTCATTTAGTCCATCTAGAGGACATGGATCCTGCTGCCGTGGTTAAAGAGAGGCTTTATCCTCTTCTCCTCTCTTTATAATCATAGTCTTTCAGCATGAAGGGAGGCCTCTGATTCCACATTCATGCCCACAATTACAATCTACAGCCCGCGGAGAAGCCAATTTTCATAAACGAGAGATAAAAAGAAGGCGAATGGCACGGATTAACCTCGATTGCCGGCTGTTGCAGTTATTGTCCATTATTATTATTATTTTCTTTTTTTTGTTACGTCTTGGTATTTTGCTCCACAGCGGATCTCTCCGGGTGAAATGTTTATTGAACTCCGAAACAATTTTCCCTCTTTGGATCAATCGCTCGCGCCATGGTCGCAAATGGCTTCGTCTGCAAATGAGATCCAAACGTGTGTGTGTGTGTGTGTGTGTGTGTGTGTATTTCTGTGCGTCTGTGTGGGTCTAGGTGTACGGTAATTGTCTGCTGCACTTCATTAAACTGAGAGCCTTTGTAATGCATGTGAGCGTGCACGTGTGTGTTATATGGGGATGTGGGATAGAGAATGTGTGTGTGAATGCTATATATATAGTCTTATGCAAAAGTTTAGGCACCCCTTGATAAATAGCAGATTTTGGTGATTTTTTAATTGAAAAGATAAGTCTCTCAAAAAAGTCAACACAGTCTCTCTTGGAAATGAAAATAAATGCACAATATTTTCAGCAAACATTAATTCATAGTTACTTCTTATGCCATAAATTGTAAATAATAAAAAAACATTATTATGGCACTGTGCAAAAGTTTGGGCACCCTAAGAGTTCTAGCGTCTCAGGTTTGTTTAGGTTTCAGACCTTAATCAGCTTGTTAGATCTGATGCATGGCAACAGCTGTCATTAAGAAATGCCAATTTCAACGCTTTACAAATACTTTGACTCTTCAAATCTTGTGCACACACTTGCAGACACATGGGTTCCTCTAAGCAGCCGTGTAAGACTCTGAAAATAAAGGTTATTGATGCCCCAATGCAGGAGAAGGCTACAAGAAGATAGCAAAGCGTTGTTCAGCTTGCAGTGAGAAATGTAATTAAGAGATGGCAGTTCAGGGGAACTGTGGAGGTCAAGATGAGATCTGGAAGACCAAGAAAACTCTCGGGGAGAACTGCTCGTATGCTGGTCAGAAAGGCAAATCAAAACCCCCATTTGACTACAAAAAACCAGCAGGAAGATTTAGCAGACGCAGGAGTGGTGGAGCACCGTTCCACAAGACCTTCATGGAAGAATCAGCAGAAGAAAAACTTACCTCGTCCTCATCATAAAATCTATCATGCTTTGGGGTTGTGTGGCAGCCAGTGGCACAGGAAACACTACACAGGTGGAGGGAAGAATTGATTCCACTAAATACCAGCAAATTCTGGAAGAAAACATCACACTATCTGTAAAAAAGCTGAAGCTGAAAAGAGGATGGGTTCAACAACAGGACAATGATCCTAAACATACCTCGAAATCCACTATGGAATACCTCAAGAGATGCAAGCTGAAGGTTTTGGAACGGCCATCGCAGTCCCCTGATTTAATTCAATTCAATTCAATTTTATTTGTATAGTGCTTTTAACAATCGACATTGTCGCAAAGCAGCTTTACACAATCAAAAGAGTTATTTAAGTTTGTATGAAATGTGAATGTGTATGAATCAAAATGATAAAACTGTCCCTGATGAGCAAGCCGAGGACGACTGCGACAGTGGCAAGGAAAAACTCCCTGAGATGGTAATAGGATGAAACCTTGAGAGGAACCAGACTCAACAGAGAACCCATCCTCATTTGGGTGATAACAGATAGCAGGGATCGATCATCATACTCTGTGATACTGGAAGTTCAGTTGATTTAAACATCATTGAAAATTTGTGGGTAGATCTTAAAAGAGCTGTGCGTGCAAGACGACCAAAGAATATTACAGAAGTAGAAGTCTTTTGCAAGGAAGAATGGGGGGGAAAAAACTCTCTGAGATTCCATTTTGTCTATATTTTATTATTACAGTATATTTGTTTTTTATTTTATTTTATTTTATTTTTTTTATTGGGAGATGATAGAAAAATATACTCCATACTGAGAAGCACAAAACCACTGAATTGTTATTAAAATGTCAATAACTGTAGAATGAGATGCACGATATATCAAAAGGAGTTCTTTCCATGGCTGAAATGAAATAAAATCAGAGATAGACCAGTAAAACAATGTACACGTAAAGTGTTACTTATATTTTTTCAGTACATACATATTAGTTTAACTTTTTTTAAAGTAAAATTCTTTGTGTTCATTTGTGTTACTGAGCCAGAAGTCGTCTCCTTGTGCATCTGTCTAATGATTTAACGACCGAGCGTAGTGTTTCCCACCTTAATACTGTAGGTGATTATATCATGTAACGTGGAGGTGGCTCTTCTCCGGAGTCCTATAAGATTCAGCGAATGCTTCTCTTTGTTTTCTTCTCTACAGCTACTCCAGCTGTGAGGTAATACCTTCACGAGGCTTTTCATGACTCACATCTCAACCTCATTTTCAGATATAGCTTTCCTTCTTTATGATTCCACTCACCATGGATGTCAGTTCACCAACTGAATCTGTATTCCAACAAGTACAGTATATATATATATTTCTGGGGAGATCTGCTCACATCAAGACCTTGTCATCACCCTGGAGAACACATTGATCTCATCTGACCACGGTTACCATTCGCTGCTCATCTTGCATTCATCAATAAGCTATTTACTTAAAAATATCAGAAGCATCAGAATTATTTCCTCTTTCAGAGGCCGCTCAAAATGCTTACTGAGTCCGTTGTCATCTTATGATCATTTCTGAGAATACTTGACCCTAAAGTCTGGTACATTTTGATCAGTTGGTTCCACGTGCTGAAACCGTGCCGAGTCCTCTGGAAAAGGTGGTCTCAGGAACGATAGAGTGTTCTCAGGCATGCATTGAATCAGATATGGAAGTGTAGCGGTTTGACATGGCAGAGTGAAACATGGACATCAGGTTCCAAGGAAAAAGTGCTCTTTTATTTATACTGTAGAGTGCTTAAACAGGCAGTATCTCACTGTAGCCAGCATACACACACACACACACACACACACAAAAGCTGATGCACTGTCAGTCCTGCAAGGCTGCTCTGAGCAGGCAGGATTGTCCAGAGTGTGAAGTCAATCTAGAAAGCCCCGTCTGCTGCGGTCAGACTGGATGGAGTCTGTCTCTTTTCAGCCTACTTTCTCCATGGTGAAGCTTTCCCAGAGTTCTCGGGGTCTGTGTGGACAGGAAAGAGTCGTGAGACTTTTGAACAAAAAAGACCTATTTACTGGACTCGGACGTGGTAACGATCTGCGTCCAGACATGGTAAGTTTGGGTGCCCCGCCTCTTTCCTGTACACTGCGGCGCTGTCCTTGGTGCTGGATGTGCGCTGTTTGGCTTTTGTACAGTAGTTCACCCGCAGAGCTGTCCAGTGGTAGAAGGCACAAGCTATTAGTCCCCATCACAGGAGGCCAGTTGTACA
Organism: Clarias buthupogon; assembly: GCA_030014345.1. Lineage (NCBI taxonomy): Eukaryota > Metazoa > Chordata > Actinopteri > Siluriformes > Clariidae > Clarias > Clarias buthupogon. The sequence goes on along the minus strand of JAQMYK010000038.1, from coordinate 31,112,372 downwards.
TGAGAATGGAAGTAGAGCACTGCTTAGACGCGACATTGTCAGTGCCAAAACCTAATCCAATTTCATCCTGTGACCTTCTCAGCTATAGAAATGTTGAGAGTTGTTCTTAACATTTTTTTCCGGAATACAGAAAATACAAAGAATATATGGTATAGCGTAAAGGTTTACTTCCTTTTTCTCTAGTGTTTAATTGCTCACAAACCAAGTAGGTGCATACTGCCACTTGCTCTATTGGAGAGTGTACACAAGTGAATGCAGGCCAGTGAGGAGGGGCAATTTGTTCCAAAACACATTCCTGGGCATGGTACAAATCAATTGTCCCTAATCTGAAAGCACCCTTGGAGTCTCAGCTCACTCCTGACAGGTGCTTCCGGATTCCTGCTGCTGTATCTAAAAATACCCAGAAATCAGGAGGTTGAAAACTGCCGCTATGTCTTTTGTTTTCAACCTGCAGAACGTCTCAGTGGGCGGCACGGTGGTGTAGTGGTTAGCATTGTCGCCCTGCACCTCCAGGGTCTGGGTTCGATTCCCGGCCAGGCTCGATTCCCGTCTCTGTGTGCATGGAGTTTGCATGTTCTC
>JAQMYK010000038.1:31074472-31085180 GCA_030014345.1 Clarias buthupogon | reverse complement strand
TACATTACCAAAGTACATTACCCCAGTACATTACCCCTGTACATTACCAAAGTACATTACCCCAGTACATTACCCCAAACTCAGGACTTTCTTGTTAGTATTTATTTAGTTATTTATTTATTTGTCTAAACACTTAGACTCTACACCTTAAATGTAAATGTTTTGTCGACTAGGTTTGTGTGTGTGTGTATGTTTATGTGTATGTGTACTGTACAGTAAGGAAGCATTGCACATAGTCCCACGCTGAAATGCTTGAATTGGCAGGTTATAATAACTGGCTGTGTATATTACGATGTATGCGTGTGTATGTGCGTGTTTAATATAAGTATGTCATTAAAAATATGATTAATAACAATTGTTATGAGAACACTGGAAATGCAGCATCATCAATTTTGCAATACAGCTACCACAAAATATCGGCTTTTAGTCTTCTACAAAGAGTTTTTGTTTCTTTCTCTTTCTTTCTTTTTTTTTCCACAGTTTTTTTTCTACTTTTCTTAGTTCGTATGCTATTTACAAAGAATCTTTCTTTTGAATTTTTTTTTTAGGCTTTAAATAATAAGCATTTTGTGCATCTACTGTGTCAACACCGCTTACTGTGTGAAGGGGCCTGGAGCCTACTGTATCTAAAGGAGCTCAGGGCACAAATCGATGTACACCCTGAATGTGGTGCCAACCTCTTGCAGGGCACAAGCACGCACTCTCACACACACACAAACACATCCTAATTACACACTATTGGCAATTTGGAAACGCCACTCAGCCTTCATTGCAGATTAGACAAAATAGATAAATAAATAAATTCCCAGACACCCATCAAAAGGGACCAGACGTAATAGTTTAAGTGTCTATACGGTATTTTAGATATAATGTAGCTAGCTTGGATTAATGGGATAGTTTCCATATATTGGCCTTGGACGTACCTTGAATTTTGAGCTACTGTATTAAATATTACTGTATACAGAATATAGTTTGGGGGCGGCACGGTGTAGTGGTTAGCACTCCAGGGTTGAGGGTTTGATTTCCACCTTGGGTCTGTGTGCATGGAGTGCTTCTCCCTGTGCTTGGTTAGATTAGGCTAATTGGTATTCCCAAATTGCCCGTAGTGTGTGAATAAGCATGTAAGTGTGTGTGTGTGTGTGTGTGTGTGTATATGCGTGTAGTTTGGTATATATACCTCAGTGTATGTGTGTTGTGTGATGAGATGATTTGAAGCAATCTAACTTCTTTGTCCTGCTCTTCTTCCTCAGCATGCAGCTACTCTTCATAATCCCGGTGACGTCAGACTCGTGCTGTCTACTCCGATCACTTTCAATCTTTAGCACTCATTAAACTCCTGTCTCAGCATACATGCCTGTCTGTTATTGCTTAATACGTCACGTCAGGGTCTGATCGTCTCTCGACTCCTGCTAATAATGCTTCTCATCCGAGTGTCACACTGAGTGATGACAGACAGATGGCTGTAAATAGGCCTGTCACAGAGCACTTGCTCACGTTCAGACGTGTTGATTTGCTGTTTATCTGATACCCGGGTTTAATGTTATGCGCTTGTTCTTATGGTTTCAGCAGGGGCTGTGTGGATGAGTTTGCTCCTGGGTTATGTCATAGACACAGATACAGAATGAATGAAAAACCAGACACGGTGTGCTATAAGAGGAAAATAATCAAGAATGCTGTGGTTTTATGCAGCTTTACATTACGTTTTGTCACTTTTAACATGCAAAAGTTGATGAATTTCCACGCTTTAAGTACGCATTTTATTCCTCTTATTCCACAGCAGTGTGTAATTCAATTTATCAATTTAAAATAAAATACCTCCATCAGGTCCTCTTATCATTTAAAAAGAGAAAGTGCTGTGGTTTCTCTGATAGCTACAATAACTCTACTTAACCTCAGGTTCTGTAACACCACTCAGTTGTTGATTATTTCCTATAACAGCAGACCAAAGTGTTTTATTCCTTACTCATTTAACATTTTGTGCCATGAAACGACCAGACAAAACAAATAAATAAACAAGAATGTGTGTCTTTGGCTCACCCAGGCGACCGACGAGGACTCTCCTCCGAACAACGCCTTGACCTACTCCATCATCTACGCCTCTCAGTTCCGCAGTTTCTTCAGCATCACCATGGTGGAGGGCTACGCAGGTACAGTACGTCGGCCGCGGGCTACCGTCTCTAAGTCGGAGTCATTAAATTCAATTTAATACTCACGTCAAGCGGCAGTGATTAGCTTACGTTAGGCATTCTGATGCTCAGTGACCTATATGATTATGGCAGACTGCGCGCTCAGCTCGGCAAAGTCACACAACAGCAGTACCTCAGGGAGAACGCGGATTGAACCGGGGCCTTTTACGGATTAACGTAGATTTAGAGGAAGCGTTTTCGTATTGATTCTCTAGGGCTTTATGACTTTGCATTAGAAATCTTTAATTAATTCTTGCTTGTTTCCAGTCATCACAGTGAACAGACCTCTAGACTACGAACAGGTTCCTGGCGGAATTATTTCTCTGACCCTCATGGCCATGGATGGAGGATCTCCAGCCTTAAACAGCACCGTCTCCATTACTGTGGAGCTGTTTGTGAGTAATTTACACTCTTGCTTACAGTACTGTATACTGTATATGTCACTCAGCAGCAAAGTGGAAGCTTACGTCTGTATTTATCCATCTGTTAAATAGACGCTTTTATTACAAATGAGTTTCAAGTGAAAGTGTCTATGAAGGGGTAATTCTGTCAAAAGGTTTCACAAATACAAGTAAACAAACTGTAATAGAATGCAGTGGGGAAAATGTATAAAATCTTCAAATTTGGTAAACATCTGTTACTAAGCTACTGTATAGCAGTTCGACAAGGTGGCGTAAAACACAGACACCATGATACAGGTTTTATTTACGGATTGCGGAGAAACTGGCGATATCTCACAGCACACACACACACACACACGCACACACATGCTGCATTGCTGGAGCAGGCTGGGGTGTCTGGATAACGAAATCAGACAGGGTGCGACCTCTTAGTGTCGCGGTCAGACGAGGCACGCCGGTGAGCTGAGCCGAGCACAAGGAGGCTGAGTCGAGGATGCTGTGAGGCGCTGTCGCAGACTCTTTGTACGCTGCTTTCTCCATGGCGAAGTCTTCCCAGAGTTCTTCCCAGAGTCGGTGGGCACAAGAGACCATAAACCAAAAAGACCTACTTATCAGCCTTTTATAGGCCGAGGATTACATGCTCCTTCCCTTCCCACAGTGGACCTGTCCATGATGCCAAGTACACGCTGTGTTTTCCTTTTTGTGTTCGAGCACGGAGCTGTAAAATGTACCAATCCTGATCCTTCAATAAAACTAAGACATTTGTAATATTAAATACTGTTGTAAAGCAGTTTAATGTACAGTTTTTAAGCTGGTTACTCCAGTTATCATAGAAAATGTGCATTTAAAAATAATAATAATAATAATACCGCGCTGCTGGTGAGATTATTTTTAAGACTAGATGGGTAATCCTGGTCTCAAAATGAGACTTCCCTCCTTCCTATTACACCACAGAATTCTCATTTAAATATTTTAAATAAAAAGGAATTAATTTTTGTTTTTCCGGACCCGCTTTGTAAAGAAACTCGCACTGGCCATACCAGGAACCAGACATGACCAGAAATGGAGCTTATTGAACCAGGAATCTGAAAATATACATAACTCAAATCACTCCAAATGTGATTTAATACCTAATTTGATTTGTATTGTTATTAGTGTACATATGTTATTAATAATATTAAAGGATTATTGTAATACGAATGTGAAGTATATATTTTATTGTATACAGTATAACTCAAAAGGCTTTTTAACAAAGATGTTGGGATTTATTTGCCGATTGTTTCCCTTGTCATCTCTGAAGTGCCCGTATTTCTTTCTGCATAGCACTGCCATTCCGGGGTCCAGGAGTAGCTCATTTATATAAACATAGCAATGAACAGAGGGAGTTTAAGGGGTGAAAAAAAAGGGTTATTTTAGCATTTGAATTTACAACCTCACACATTTTGGGGGGAGCTCAGAAACCTGTGATAACTTGTTAAAGTAATAGTTACATATGGCAACTTTAATGGCCCAATAGTGACATAATACCAAGAAAGTATGGAGTCTTGGACCATTTTGGATAAAGGGGAATAGTTTATTGTTAGCTTAATTACAAAAGTAAATTTTGGAAGTTTTCTTCCATGTAAAATGTCTTGGATTATAAAATATTAAGAAAAAAAGACAGGTTCATATATCCATGAGGATGAGTCAAAAAACTCGCACTCTGTCTTTATTTAAATTTATTTTAATTAACTTTAAGAAAAGATGTTTGGGTATAACCTCTTTGCTTTGCAATACACTTTGTCCATCAGTAAAGAAGCTTTCATATTCCTTTATTAAAAGTATTCAAGGCTGAGCTGCAAACCTCGAATGCACCACTGTCTTCATTTCTTCATCAGAAGTGAAACTTCACCCTCAAAACAGGTGACAGTCAGATGGGGCGAGATCAGACTATTGGAAGGAAGCTTTAACAATCCCAGAAAACTGGAAGCATCAATTCTTCAGCTGAACTTTTTAACTTTTTCTTGTTCGGCGATTGAAGATGTTTTCGTCCCATTTTCATTGTTTACTCTCAGGCTCGTAGTGATGAATCCATGTCTCGTCACCAGTAATGATTCTCTTTAAGAAACATTTACCTACTTTAGAGTATCGCTCTAAATTTTAGATATCCAAGCGCCTCTGTTTATGCTCTTCCGTGAGTTGTTTCAGCACCAGATAGAACTTTAGTCCACAAAAAAAACAAATCACTGTATGCTGCTCTTCTTTCATGCGAATCTCAAGTGGGGCGTCCCTGCGGCGCTGTTCACAAACGAACGAACTGATGTAACACGTTCACACCTGCACAGCAGTGACTGTGGAGACAGGAGCCTTGAACGGAAAGCACTCATAAGACCAGCGGCAAACCCCTGTATATAAAACATTTTAAAACGTTAACCGAATTGCTCTGTTTCCAAACTTCCTGGTTCTAATCCTCTAACTCCTGTCACCAGAATGAACTAGCCCGGAGTGCAGAGGGCTAGAGCAGAAAAGGATAATAAATATACGGAATAATCTGATCCTTTGATTTCTTTGTTGTCATTCCTAGGAAAATGTGTCATGTAGTATATATATACTTCATGAATTTATATGAAAACATAATATAGGCAAGTTTGAGTATCAGTGTTTTAACTCACACCTCTGTGACCTTTCTCGAGTCTGCACGCCTGTTTGTTCAGTCCCTGAACATTTCCCTCTGACATTTCCTCTTCCTTAATGCCATGGTTATGATTAAACTTATTTCAGTTGCTGCAAAACAGCAGGGGGTTCAGCCATTTAGCCAGCTCTTTGTGCATGTGTGTGTGTATGTGTGTGTATTAGCTGTATTGTCAGTCACTGTGTGTATGCTTTGTTTTTTAGCTATGAGTAAAGCGGCATACAAAGAAAGGCATGACGCTGCGTTTACCCCGTTCGGTTCGTCACGGCTTTTGAGCTCCTTATTGAAGACTGAAATGATTCAGTGACTTTCGGCCGGCTCTGGCTAATAACACTTTGAACTCTTTAGAAAATAAGCCTTTTGATTTTTATTTAACTCTTACGCCGCGTTCCAGTTCAGTCAAAGCCAATTTCCAACAAAACAGCTCTCTCTCTCTCTCTCTCTCTCTCTCTCTCTGTGTGTGTCTCACTCTCTTTGGGCTAAGCAAATTCTTCAGAGTTTAAAATAATGCATTTATCTTTATCACATGCATGGAAAGAACTTTCTGCGGATCATGTGGACAGATGATTGGCTCTAGTGTTGATCAGTGTTCAGTTCCACTTTAGTTTGTAGTTATCTCCTCATTTATCATGAATTCTCAGATTATATTTTGCCATATAAGATTACTTTATTCTTAATGTACAAGTCAAGTGGTTTGACTGAAACTGTGAAATTAGTAAGGAGTACTGTGATACAATATGTGCTACAGTAGTACTTCTATTTGTAGTAATTGGGAAATATATCAGATATCATATTTAGTAAAACAACACTATATTTTTTATCTGAAATTAAAGAAAGGTTTGAACATAAACTACAGATAAAATCATTGCTATCTTCCTTTCAGGATGAGAATGACAATCCCCCGGAGTTCAGCCAATCCTCGTACATCGTACGGATCTCAGAGAACATGGTTGCAGGTGAGCGTTAAAGGAAATGTTTAGATGTGGAGCTCTGTTCAAGTTGGAAATTTCACCATGAGTGTTTCTTTTCTTCCCCCCAGTTCTTAAACACCAGTCGGAAATCGCCCTTGCCGAATCACATGCTTACTATGTTGTCCTTGTGTTTGGCGCATGGGTGTAAATACCACCACACACCCTGCCTTCCATCATGAAGTGATGTTGTAAGGATACACTGCTTTTACTAAATTCTCTATATGTGACATAGAAGCACCGCTGACTTACTGCATGAGTGCCATAGCCATGATAAGCACCAGAAGAGTTTAATGTGATCTTGTACAACCTACCATAGTCATACAGTAGCACAAGCCTGAAGAGGTCATTGTGAGAACTCGCGTCAATCACGTCAACTACTACGTCAGGGCGCCATCCAATCTGCGCCACGCTTGTAGTACACTAGTGAAGTCCCTAAGAGGTGTTAGTTACACCGTTTGCTGCTCAGTGCCATCGTTACTACGTTCTTGTTAAGCTCCTCCTCGGTCTTGCTTTGACCACGTCCTCAACAAGCTTTTTTTGAACATGTACTTCATGTGAAGGGACACGATACCGGTTTCTACCACGTTCCTGCCAAGTCGTACAAGTTCTTATTGAGTTTATCCAAATTTTTTGAGAATATAGGAACTGTAGGAACATCACTCACTCACTCATCTTCTATACCATTTTATCCTGTGTAAAGGGTAACGGTGGCCTGGAGCCTATCCCAGGAGACAGGGCACGAGGCGGGGGACACTCTGGACAGGGTGCCAGTCCATCGCAGGGCTCACACTCACACGCTAATTCAAACTAAAGGAAAATTGAGAATGCCAGTTAACTTAACCTGCATGTTTTTGGACTGTGGGAGGAAACCGGAGTACACGGAGGAAACCCACCAAGCACGGAGAGAACATACAAACTCCATGCACACAGACCCCGACGCGGGAATCGAACTCGGACCCTGGAGGTGCAGTACCACAGTGCTAACCATTACGTCAACATGCTGCCTGAGTGGGAACGTGTTATTCAAAAAATTTTTACCGCCTACTGGCCCTTACAGAAATTCAGTCTGTAAACTGGGACAGATTTTCAAAATGATGTCACGGTGTGTAAGATAAGGACCGAGCTTATGACCATGTTTCTGAAAATGACTCATCTTTAGACCGTCAGTTTCAGTAAAGAGCACGCCTGTGGTGTCCAAAAAAAAATCACCCTATCACCCTCACCCCTGGGTTTGTGTGAATAATAATTCACACACAAGTAGTCCCACACGAGAACCCATGCAGTACTGTATGATGACTTTCACACAGAAACAAACACACGGCAGATCGCTTTTTCTTTGCTCATCTACCCGCTCTAGTCTGCACTGTCACAGCGGACGCGGTTATTCCTCTTCCCCCTGCTAACTTCTTCTTTTTATAAATTTTTTTCTCACTGCTCACATCATTTGATGTTGGTTGGCTGGGTTGTGTTTTGGGCGCGAGGTCCGCTCAGACTGAGTGTTCAGATTCGAGAGATGCTCGTCATTCGTATGCATTTATTCATTCGGTGCTTTTGTGCCAGACAATAGATCTGTCTCCAATTGCCTGAGAAAATTACACTGACACCGGTCGGCGTCTGCCAAAGGCCCACGCTGAGCCTGTGTGTATGTGCGTGTGTGTGTGTGTGTGTGTGTGTGTGGTGTTTCTGTTTTGGGGACCAATTTTGCACACAATGACAAGAAAATGTGTCCATGTGCAGGTGCATGTCTCCATGTGGGATTCAGTGTGTGTGTGTGTGTGTGTGTGTGTGTGTGTGTGTGTGTTTGTGTGTGTGTGTGGCGGGGGATATTGGGGACAATTTAACTCTCTTACAGGGAGTATGAGATGTTGTTTGATCGCATTAGAAATGTTTTTGTGTGTAAGTATGTGAGTGATGTGCAAGTGTGTATACACGTATCCACAGTGTAGGTGTGTGTGTGTGTGTGTGCGTGTCTGTGTGAGGTGTTTCGGCGGCGTGTGAGCTCGTGGCAGCTCGTCTCGTTTGGACTCTAGCCGTATTGATCAGAGCCAGCGCTTGGCTTGCTGCCTATCTCGCTCTCTGCCAAGCTCCCTGATAATCCTAAAATCCTCTCGGCGCCTGACTCATCAATGTGGCTCCGAGTCGCGATTAACTTCATCTGTTTTTCGAATTCCGTCATTTCTGCCTCGTGTTTGCGAACGGGCCATCGTTCCGTCGCTTTCTGTCTCACTCTATCTCTATTATCTGCTGTTGTTATTGGCTGCACTCCCATAAGCTCATTATCAGTCAGAATGGTTCTACAATAGTCGCTCTCCATCCCTCTCTCTCTCACTCTCTCTCTCTCTCTCTCACTCTCACTCTGTCTCTCTCACTCTCTTTTTCAGGAGCGACTGTGTTATTTGTGACGGCGACAGATTTGGATGCATCCAGAGAATTTGGCCAAGCCTCCCTCATCTACTCACTGCAGGGCCCCTCTGAGTTCAGACTGAACACACGCTCAGGTGTGCACACGCACGCACACGCACACGCGCACACACACACACACACACACACACCAAATGAGAGTGGCGTGTAAAAGTATTTATCTGATGTATTTGATCCCTACATAACTTAAGTTAGATTAAATATGATCAGCTTTGGGCTAAATGTTTAAATTTTAAAATAAAAACAATTAATTTGATCAATTATATAAAATTTTGTAGTTACAGTTAAAAACAATATGTTTTTCCACTGTCAACTGAAGCACTTATACTCCGGCACAGTTGAGGTCTCCATTGTGATAGTTTCGAAGGTGTGCATTTATGTTCGGGGCTTGCCTTATTACTGTATTGTTTCCATGGCAACAGTTAATACACAGGGGCTCAATTATTAAACAGATTTTTTTTTAAAACACTAATAATAAGTAAGAAGTAATATAATTCTTGATATGATGACATTTTCTGTCAGGAAGTTTTATGGAAGGAGTCTCCAGTGTTAGTCACCCGGGTTCTGCGATCACACTGGATGTTTGAAAAAAAAAAAGTATATATATATATATATATTCAGTATATATGCAGGTTAGGCTAATTGTCGTTCACAAATTGCTCGTAGTGTGTGAATGGGTGTGTGTATGTGTGTGTGCCCTGTGATGGATTGGCACCCTGTCCACGGTGTACCCCTAAGTGTCCTGGGATAGGCTCCAGGTCCCCGCGACCCTGAATACAGGATAAAGCGCTATAGAATATGAGTGAGTGAGTGATACAGTATATATTTAGTTATGTTAGTTATATATTTCATTAATTATAATTAAAAATATTCAGTTTAGCTTTTCTAATTAATATCTATTGATGCAGGTGTTTGTTTACATTGAGCGAGTAGATTATTAGTGGCTTATTTTAACATAGATTATTAAATCCGCCACATAACTGTTTCATAACAACACTTTTAATCAACATTTTGATTTCACTTACTGTATAGTGCAGGTTAAACTTCAGGCGGATATCTAAGTACTGCAAAAGATTCAATAAATTCTGTCAAGCGGTCGATTTAAGACGCGCCCACAGTTTGAAACTTCCGGTTTATAATCTGGCATAAAACTGCTCTTAACTTCCCTTACACTCACCATTTTTATTTCATTTATGGCGCAGGTTTAACTTCAGGCAAATACCTAAGGACTAGCAACGTTTCATTAAATTCTGTCTGGCCAGTTTTGTGTGATGCTGTGACAAATTCTGGCTGGACAGACATACAGACAGACACACAGACATAACATTTTCTGAGACTGGTTACAAGTCTTCCAGTGTTTGAAACATAAATATATAATTGAAAGACTGAGTTCTGATCAATGTATAGATAAAAAACCTTTCTTTTATTTATAGAGATGTTATAGCAGCAGCCATATCGTCATAGAGTAGCCTCTTTAACCTAGTTAGCAACTCATAGTCAAATCTAAATCTGGTTCTAAAGAGCATTTAATTAGATGCAAATTGGATTAGTGAACCATCAGGAAAAAAAAGAAAAAAAAACAAGCTGTGAAATTAAAATTTCTAACCACATTTAGGTTTCAATATGTTTGTTTACCCGATTAATGCAGAAAGACCCATCCAAAAGAGATGATTTACACACACGCACACACACACGCACACACACACACACACACACACACACACACACACGCACACACACACACACACACACACACACACACACACTGCCGAGCCACAGTGTTGAAGACAGGTTGAAAACAGGATTGGAATGCAGGATGCACGCGTGTGTATGAATGTGTGAGAGTGTGTTTAGGGATGGTCGCCACTAGCTGTGATGGATGGAAAGGTGAAATGTTTGTATATTTTCTGTGTGTGTGTGTGTGTGTGTGTTTTTACAGGGGAGATCACCACCACTGCTCTGCTGGATCGTGAGGTTAAGTCTGAATACATTCTGATCGTGAGAGCTGTTGATGGAGGGGTGGGGCCTCTGCAGAAAACTGGGATCGCCACGGTAACA
>JAQMYK010000038.1:31061266-31072155 GCA_030014345.1 Clarias buthupogon | reverse complement strand
AATTGCCTTTAGGTTACATATACATGCTTGTATAATGTGTGTGCACATGTGTGTGTGTGAAAGAGAGAGAGAGAGAGAGAGAGAGAGAGTGAGAGAGAGAGAGAAAGATAGAGAGCGCGTCTGTAATTACAATGCAACTCAGTTGAGTGAACTTTAAAATACAGCGCTCTTTAATGCTGCTTGTAAGAGCATGAACTAGATTTAGTGCTTTCTTTCTCTCTCTCTCTCTCTCTCTCAGTCTCTCTGTAGTCAGTGCAGCTCAAAGCGGTCGCCTCCTCAATAATTAACGACCCAAAGATCCTTTGTTTCTCTAATGACCAATTAGGCAATTTGCAGCATTTCTCCATTAGTGCTCAGAAACGATCGCCCCTTTAAAAATGTAACAGTAAGGTTCGAGACAGCATTGTGCTCTGCCCCGAGGCACATAAATCTCCCATCATGCCCTCCAGGTGGGTTAGGTTCCTGTGATTTGATTTTGCCTCAGGCCAGTGTGTCAGGAGAGTGTTCCTAACATCCTGTTGGCCATTAATTTCTGTCTTCCCCTTGTTTTCTTGCAGGTGCTGGCCCTGGACCCTGATAACGGAGACAACGGGACAGTCATGTACAGCATCAGTGCAGCAAACCCCTATTACGTCATTAACAACCGGACCGGGAAAATCCGCACCAGTGGCTCCGTGCTGGACAGAGAGAGTCTGGATCCCAGAGCTGCCCAGCTCATGAGGACCATCGTCATCTCAGCCACTGACCGTAAGTACAAAACACACACACACACACACACACACACACACACACACACACCGAAGGATGTCATCCATTGCTCCATTCCTGTCAAACACTGGACTGGAATTTGCCATTATTAAGAGTTAAATCTCTCATTATATTTAGTTGTAAGTCAGCTGTAGAGTGTCAGCAGAATGTTGTATGGATTCTATAGCAATAAGGTAATGCTTTATTTGGATAGTCTAATGGAGGCACTTTATGAACATCTGTTTGTCATAAAGCAGCCTTTTAACAGATTCTCAACAAAATAAAAAGTCTGAGTGTAAACTTGTGATAGGATTAAGAACAAGACAATAGTCTATAAATAAGCCACTAAAGCCCCTAACCCTAACCCTGGGAATGGTTGGATGGATGGAAGGAATAGGGGAGTACATGCATGGGTGGGTGGATGGATGGATGGATGGATGGATGGGATGAGTGAATGGGGGGGTACACGGACAGATAGATGGATGGATGTGATGGATGTGATGTACATGGATGAGTGGATGATGGAGGGATGCGTAGATAAATGAGTGGATGGATAGAAGGAATGGATGGATGAATGGATAGGTGTGGAGATGGAGGGTTACATGGATGGATGGATGAATTAATGGGTGAGTACATGGATAAATGGAGGTATGCTGAACTGATGAATGAATGGATGAGTGTGTGGGTGGGTAGATGAGTGTTTATAAAGAAGAACTGTATTTATTTCATTTTTTATTTCATTTGTATTTGTATTTTCTTCACACTGCACACTTACACATGTCTGTTTTTTTAATGTGTCTGATTCTGCATTCATATCTACATTACAGTCTAAAAGTCACCTTTCAAATCATATAAAATAATACACGAAAAGAAAAAAAGAAGAAGAATGATTTGCAAAATTATAGTGTAGTCTTAATATAACCCAGCTATAATGAAATGTATAGCCCTTGTATAGCAGACCTAGTCTTGTTTTTGTCTCATCCATGTCTCTTTATCTGAGTGTCTCTGATCTTTAAATCGCTTCTCAAACCCATTTCTCTCTCTACTTAATGATTTCTTCCCCCTGAGCAGATTTAATGACTGAAGTGAAGTCATGTTCGAGTTTAGGTGTTTGGTTCTGTACTTAATTCTCTTCTGCCCTCTTGAGGTGGAAACCCACCACTGCGCTCCTCAGCCAGCACAACAGTCTCTGTCAACCTCCTGGACCTTAATGACAACGACCCTACCTTCCTCAACCTGCCGTTCATCGCCGAGGTGCCGGAGGGTCTTCCTATCGGCTCTTCTGTCTTCAGGGTTGGTTTGGGATTCTTAATCTTTTAAGTTTTTTTTTATGTATATATAAAAACGTACCACACGAGTAAGTACGGTATAAAAAAAACATGGATGATTATACCAAATTATTAAATCTGTGCATGTTGTGACCACTCAGGTGCAAGTACAGGACCCAGATGAGGCGGAGAATGGGGCAGTGACATTGGCGCTGCAGGTGGGCGTGCCCCGGCTGGACTTTCGCCTCAACAGCAGCACAGGGATGCTGTTCTCAACAGCTGTACTGGACCATGAGCAGATTGCACAATACCAGCTGCGGCTAGTGGCATTCGATGCAGGGCAATACCCGCGCACCTCTACCAGCACACTCACCATCACGGGTACAAACCGAAGCATGAGTGTCAGACACCGAGGCACTCGACTGAAGAAGATATTTCTAGCGTCTGATCACGTCACTAATTTAATCTAGGGATTTTAATCTAGTTGTCCAGGTTCAAAGAGTCTGTATATCAGTCGGTCTGTTGGTCTGTCTGCCTGTTTACTGTAGTTTCTGTCGATCTGTCTGTCTGGTCAGTCTGCCTTTTAACCTGTTGGTTAAAAGTCGGTTGCATTTCTGTCTGTCTCGTTTTCTGTTGGTCTGTCTTTCTGCCTAGCCTGTCAGTTTATCAATAATTCTATGCTTGTCTGTCTGGTTGCTGTCTGTCAATCAATTTGTAGGTTTCTTGGTCAGTCTGTCTGTCTGTATCTATTTTTCTGCCTGTTCATTGGTCTTTCTATTAGTGTATCTGTTTGTCATTTGGTATGTCTGTCTTTTGGTCTTTGTCAATCTGACTGTGAGTTTGTCTGTCTGTCTGTCTGTCTGTCTGTCTCTCTTTACAGTATGTCAGGCTGTCTTTGGTCTCAGTTTTGTTTGTCTATCGATTTATATTTTTGTTTGTTTGTTTGCCTTCCAGTCTATTCGTTTATGTGTCTGTCTCTGTCTGTCTATGAGCTTGTCAATCCATTTCCCTTTGACTCGTTGGTTGGTCTCTATTTCTGTCTCTTAGTCTCTTAGTTTGTCTACCGTTTTATCTTTCTGTCTGAGATCAGTCTCTCTGTCTAGTTCTGCCTTTTTGTTAACCTGCCAAATTAGCACAAAATCATCAACATCTGTCTCTGTCTCTTTCTCTGTCTCTCTGTTTTCAGTGTTGGACATGAATGACGAGACCCCGACGTTTTTCCCACGGGTGTACAACGCGTCAGTGCTGGAGAACGTCCCGCGGGATTTCGTGGTCGTGCGGCTTAACTGTTCTGATAACGACGCTGGACTCAATGCCGAACTCAGCTATTTCATCACAGGTCAGAGGTCAAAGGATTTAATTTGTACTGTTACCTTTTTTTGCGAGTGGATCTGAGGCCCTATAAAGTTTGTTTTTACATATTTACATACACGAGCGTGTGTATTGTGCAGGTGGCAATCAGGATGGGAAATTCAGTGTGGGCTTCAGGAACGGTGTGGTGCGCACTGTGGTCGATCTGGACCGAGAAACACAAGCCTCATACAAACTCGTCATCGAGGCCATTGGTGAGGCTTTTCGTTTGCACGCACCTGTCTACCATCCACCTGTCTGTGATTGCGCGTGTGTGTGTGTGTGTGTGTGTGTGTGTGTGTGTGTGTGTATGCGTTGATTTGTCATAGCAGTTGAGTTCAGTGGTGCATGCAGCAGTGTAAGTATGTGAAGCACAACACCTTCATTTCCTGTGTGAAGAATGCAGCACTGAGGTTTCCTGTTTGGAGTGAAACTGTAGCGGTGGATGTGCAGCATGTGTAGCTAACACGGTGTTTAGCTTCTTACAAGTGTGTTCACACATGTTACTGCAACACATATTTTGCTCAGTCACACAAGTATACTTGAATAAATGCACAATAAAAATTTAAGATCAAACATTTCTGAGTCTCCTAACGCGCCTATAACTCACCGTGTAGAAATGGAAAGAACTGCATGATAGTTATTTAACTCATTTTGAACCTAAATGGTTATATCACATATCACTATTATTATTATAGTATTATTATTATCTAGCTGTCTAATTTATTATGATTTTTATTAAGCACCATGACCCCCAATTTAAATGGCTCTTTATATTTATATTAAAGTGAGTAATTATTCATTAAAAGGGTGTGTATACAGTATTTAAAGCGCACACTGCTCTCCACTCACACTGATGCTTTTACCCCTAAAAAAAAAAAAAAAGCATAAGGTGATGTTTTTTTAAGGTGGCTTGATTTGTCAAATTAAATGAATAATAATAAATAACACAAGGCACAATCACTACATTTAGCATGACATATATTTTTAAAATAAAAAATTGGCTAAGATATTAAAAATGCAATAAACTTGGACAGCAAAGGTTAAAATATAATGTAAACTTATTTAACTCTTAGTTACAGTAAATACGGCATTTCTTTATTTAAAAAATATTCTAAATTTTTTTTTCTGTCAAAATCTTCTACACTTATATACTATTTCCATAATGCATTTGTCTAATTAAAGGGCTAGTTTTTTTTTTTTTTTTTAAGTCAGTCTTAAGTGAGCTGCATATAAGTGCATTACAGTATATCTTGGTCGTTTTCATGGATTTCTTTGCTCTGCACACTGACCGTTCGGTTCGTTACCCGGAATGCGAATACAATGTAAGTAATCTGGGTGAAATTCCACAGACCTCGTTCCATGCAAAAATGCATCCCAAAGTTCAGCTGAGAGTCATATAAAGCTTCTGCAGTCTCACTGAGTCAATCGCGTTTGTATCTTTAAAAGTTATGATGTATTTAGTACACATTTAACTCTCGTTCTTCTGGCTTTTTCCAGTTAGTGCTAATTCCAAACTTCACAGTCGGTGTGCAGAGCAGGAAAACGTTTTGAAGACCTGTGATGGTGATGTCATTTGATTTAACCCTTAAAACTCAACCTGCACTGATCTGTTCTAGCTAGAAATACAGCATTGGCCAAAGACCGATTTAAAAAACAATAAAACTGCATTCGGGTTTCCGGATATTTCAGGTAGAACCAAAGTAATCATTACTTTTAAAACATGTAAATTTTACTCGTATGTATTTTTTTTTTTTACTTAGTCACATTTGTACTTGTACTGTATAGTAGCTTAAAGTGAAATAAAATTAATTATATTCATCATATTGCTTAGGTTGTACTGCAAAAAAAAACGATATGTCACCCTGTATTGCACAGTGTATTGATCACTCTGTGCTTTAAAAAAAATTATAAAAATGACAATATTTTAATATTTTTTCTTTGTAAAAAAATAAACCAACCCTGTTTAAAAAAAATCATGCATCATTTAAAAAAAATTTTTTGAAAGAATTTTTTATTATTATTTAATTAATTTGTTTGTTTGAATAACTGGTGATTTATTAGAGCAATAGATGCTCGCTTGGCCAGGACTCACGTTGCCCCATGTTCAGGAAGAGTTTCTGTTTTGTAGAAAGTGATTAGAATGAATGACTCTGAGCCCAATATATATTTATTAACACATAATAATGCATACAGTTGCTAAAATGCTCTGAGTTTTAAGGGCTATCACAGATCGATGTAAAACTGATTTCTCTATATTCTATTATTGATGTGCTTTTAGTCTGATGAGTTTAGAATTATTACTACAGTTAAGGTTGAAGAATATTGATGTTCAGTGCTGAGCTGATTGATAGTGGCATATGATTGGCCACTAGTGTGAATATAATATCATTCATCAAGTGTCAGTTCGGACTGAGGAAACTGTAGACAAAACCACAAAAAACACAGATCTCTGAACTTTATTGGATAAGAGTTCAGATAATCAGAGACGGTGAACATTTATTCATTTTGGCGGATGCTCTTTTCTTACACATAAAAAATATTTACAAGTCAGAAACAGAAAGACAAAAAAAATCTAACTAAAGGTTGAGTCTTAATCCAACACCTTTATCACTACGTGCACGTTGTCTAGATTGCTGACGGTGTATCGGGATGTTGTTTGTCCTGTAGATAACGGCCCAGCCGGGGACAGAAAAACAGGCACGGCTACCGTCTACGTAGAAGTCCTGGACGTCAACGACAACAGACCCATCTTCCTTCAGAACAGCTACGAGACTAGTATCCTGGAGAACGTCCCGAGAGGAACTAGTGTACTACAGGTGCGAACACAAGGACACATACTGTAAGCTCATGTTATGTCTGAACACTTGTAGCTCTTGCTTGTTTTAGCTACGGTGGATCACTGGGTATGATGCCATTGACAGCTTAATCTCAAGGAAGCTATCGTTAATGTTAACATTTTAGTTTAAGATGCCAGGTTGAGTCTTTAGTAAATGTTAGTTTAAAAGAAAAAGTAGAACAGATGTAAATATTTACAATCAGATATTACGATTTTGGTATGTGGATATATAACACAGTATGCATTAAATTATTTGGTTAGGGAAAACTGCCAAAATCTTTTGTTTTTAAATTTAATATTTTAGGATTTTACTTTAGGATGATCAACCTTTGCTTTATAAAAAAAAATCTAAATAATTTTATATTAAAAAAAATAATTCTTTGTAAAAAATAAACCAACCTTGTTTAAAAAAAAAATCATGTAGCATTTTTCAAATAATGAGTGTTTTAGTATTGTTTAATTTGTTTGTTTGAATAACTGGTGATTTATCTGAGACTCACGCTGCCCCATGTTCAGGAGGAGTTTCTGTTTTGTAGAAAGTAATTTAGATTCTTAGGTGGTAAAGTGTTCGCCCTATCATCCGGAGATCGCTGGTTCGATTCCCGGGTGATGCTGTAACCTCTCGCAGCCAGAGGTCTAGAGAGTGCTGATTGGCCGAGCTCTCTCAGAGGTGAGGGATGAGAGGTACTTAGTGCTCCTACATTAATCACGGCTCTACACCCGTAGGTAGCGCTGTCCTCCGAGTGTGTTACGCCCTCAACGGTGCGTGAGCGAGCAGTTCGAAAAGATGCGGTCGGCCGGCGTCACGTGGTTCGGAAGAAACACGTGATAGTCTTCGGCCCTCCCGACTGAGTGGTAGTAGTAGCCTAGGGGAGCCCCCTAGTGACGGAGAGGAATTGGACACGACTAAATTAGGGAGAAAATCTGGAAAAAAATCCAAAAAAATTATAAAAAAATAAAAAAAAGAATGAATTCTTATAAATTCCTACAAACAAAGGCAAAGCATGAGCAAGTCCAGTGTATCTAAGAACCTTACAGAACCTTTCTTCCTGTAAGATTTATTGCAAAAAATTAAGAGAATTATGGCGTAGATGATGAAAAATATCAGAACATGCATGTATGTTAGAAACGAGTATACTGTAGGCCACGATGACCTTGTTTTCACCATATGGAGAAAAAGAAGGAATTTCTAATTCCACTGTAAAAACCTGGCAACTATAATTACCCTTCCATGTGTGCCTCAACAGGAAACACACCTGCTGTATTGAACACAGTTACATCTAAAAACCACAAAAAAAAGCTGCTAGACTGTATGCTGGATGCTCGACTCTTGCTGAACTGTCTTTATGAGCATCAGTGGAAAAGTTCATCAAAGAGCATTTGATCATGAGGCAGCTGTTGTAACCTCTGGACATTATTATTAACGTTTTCCTGCTGCATCAAAATGTATGATCGTGTGCCTCTGTTATTGTAGTTTCAAGATTCACGGACTTTGGGTCGAAATTTCACTTAAACATGAAATTGCCTCTGGTGTTTAGATCTCAGTAGCATACTGTAGCAAGCAGGGTATCGTAAGCTGCGCCTGCAGTTCGTTCCTGTCTTGCTCTAGCTGATACGACAGCTTAGACTTGGTCAAGGCGGAGCGCTGTGGAGTTCTCCGGAATGACGGTCCAGACGAGAACGAGTACCTTCCCGAGCCGAGTCGCTTCCAGAGCTTCAGCTGAGGCTCGCCGGACGACTCCTGCCCTCCATATTCGCTTTCTCTCTCAGCGCATCCTCCGGATCTTCCCGAGCAGCGGCACGTCGCCATGACGACCGCACACCCTGCGAACACGAGGAACAGGCAGACAGTGGTGATGATGGTGGGGACCGGGTGATGAAGGTCAGGGTATACGGATGTGGAAAGGTTGACCGGTGGTGGGAGCGAGTAGTTGAGGGTTAAAGGAGTCAGAGTTGAGTTGAGGGTGCTGTTTGTGGAGTCCATGTTGCTGGGATCTGAAGAGAAAAGCAGAATTTATCAGCTGATTTGATCTGGACTGTGGATTTGTGCAAAAGTTTCAGTGCAGATTAACAGGATGTGGTATGACGTGGGTGCATATGTGAAGCAGGTTTTTGGGTAAAGCACATCTGGCGGAACAGGACTGGAATCAGTTCTATTGCTTTTGGTAAAGAATCAATCACACGGTAGTTAGTGTGAAGTTTTATTGAATAGTCTTATTAAAAAAATGTTAAAATACAACACGTATCATTTCATATCATATCATATTTTCCTTTGGTTAGAGCTAGCCGCATGCAGTGTGAAACAAGTCCCTATTAGCGCTTACGTTATAGCAGCTGTAAACACTCAACTCTCCCCAGGCTGACTTTTTTTTTTCTCACTCTTGAGGTTAACAAGACAGCGAGTAAAAAAAAAAAGGGTGCACACTCTTCTGTCCTGAAGTCTTCCTTATGTTGCTGATCTTACCCGCTTAAGCTCACATGCGTATTTTTGCACAATTTGTTTTGGTCGTGTCTGATGATTTTAATGTAAGGTGTATTTTTTTCAGTGCTTTTCTTCAGTTTTTCGTTTGCAGCGTGGTGGAACTTTAAGGTCATTTGAGCTGCCATTATCAGACCAGTCTTTGTTTTTTTCGAAAAGGCATTTGGTTATTTTGCAGGATGTTTGAGCAGATAAAGATTCTAAGTTTATAGGTGCTGAGAGCATTTTGGGTCTTAAGAGATTTAGGTTGTAAGTCATGTGTTCAGATCTGGCAGGAGGTTAGATCTTCGATGTTGATGATTTAAAGTTGTGGCCTGTGTTGCATATTCAAGGTGTTTGGTTTTATTCAGGGGTGTTATCTTTTTTTTTTTCTTTTTTTTTTGAGTAGGAGGAGGAGGAGGGGTTTTTTAAGCCAGGGTTTGGATGCTTTGCTGTTTTGCTTCAAGTTGGATGACTGCCTGCTGGTGGAAGAATCTGTTCTCAGGATGAATCACTTCATCACTTGCTTTTGTGTTATCTTGCATCTTATTGAGTCAGATATTTGAAAGCAACAAACACACACACACACACACACATGCACACAGTATATCTCTCTAACTGTCCTTTAACTCTTGTAATCGTAAAAGCATTGTAAAAACGATGTACTTACCCTATGAGGTCTTTTTTTTTTTACACACACACATACATACTGTACACACACACAGCTGACATTTAAAGTGTGAATTACTGTACATCCCTGCGGAAAAATTCCTGAACAGTATTCCTGAGATTTTTATGTTTGTATCATCCTCCTACAGAGACCAGAAAAATTTAGCCAGAAAAATGTGAGACACACACACTGGAATGTGAGAGGAGTCCGAAACCCAGAAATGTCCAAAAAAAGTCCTTGGACGCAAGTACACGTATTAGAGGGACTCCATCACTAACCTGAACCACTCAAGGTGGATGCGGTCAGGCTTTTATACCAGATCATGCTGCCATACACGACATTAAAAAAAAAACTAACACAAATATCACCAAGTAGTATAACTCCACTATCCTGTACGCTTCGGAGACGCGTCTATCAAGAAACACGACTTTACCTTAACAACGCAGGGAGTGTGAGACGTCGCTGTAGTGTTGGCTTATTTTCTGTCGCTCCACGCTGAGAAGAAGAGCAAGCGTAAGGAAGGAAAAGACAGACAGGCCCAAGAGGAAGCGCTCAGTATCGCGGGCCGTGGTTCAGAACTGGACCGGACGGCGCGGGTCAGTCGGTCTCGCCATGTTTAATCCAGACACCTCTCTGTGGCGTTCGTCCACACGCGCTACGGAGGAATTTATAGTGACTTGCTAATAAACAAAGCGTCTGTGTGAAGTTTCAGACCCCCACAGTATCAGACTTGGTACGAGCCGGTCTATTCATCCGTCTCACAGTGACCCCCCAACCTTTTATTCCCGCTCCGTCCCTCCTTCTCCCGGTGAGCCCTCTTTCTCCTGCTCGCCCCAAAAAAACCTTTTATTAAACTAATGAGTCTGAAGAAGGGGCCCTGCTCAGTGTGTGTGTGTGTGTGTGTGTGTGTGTGTGTGTGTGTGTGTGTGTGTGTGTGTGTGTGTGTGTGGTTCCCCTGATTTAGGCCACTATTGTGAAGCTGATGTTGTCCTGGCAACCTTACTAACTGGAGACTAAAGAAAAATATCAGAGATCAACTGTTTGTTTGTTTGTTTGTTCATGTTTTATACAAATAATAATCATTATAATTTTATTAGACACGTTTATTTGAGTTCCATATGAGGTTTCTGTTTTTTTAATATGTTGTTGTTGTCACTTTGTAATTTTACTGCAACCACTCTGAAATTGTGTGTGTGTGTGTGTGTGTGTGTGTGTGTGTGCTAATGAGGTTTTAATATGTAGTTGTTTTTTCTTTTGCTGCTTTAAGCCTGAGAGTGTGTGTGTGTGCGTTTGTGTGTGTGTGTGTGTGTGTGTGTGTGCACGTAATTAGAAGGTTTTAATATGTAGTTGCTACTGCTTTAAGACTGAGTGTGTGTGTGTGTGTGTGTGTGTGTGTGTGTGTGCGCGCTAATGAGTTTTAAATATGTAGTTGTTGTTTCCTTTACTGCTTTAAGGCTGTGTGTGTGTGTGTGTGTGTGTGTGTGTGTGTGTGTGTGTGTGTGTGTGTGTGTGTGTGTGTGCACTTATATGGTTGTTATAATCTAGTTATAGATTGTT
>JAQMYK010000038.1:31025786-31058803 GCA_030014345.1 Clarias buthupogon | reverse complement strand
CGGAGAAATTGAGGTCGGGAATTTACATCATTTAATGGTCGCGGGTGCGGGGCGGGGCGGGTTGTAAAAATAGATACGGTGGTGCGGTGCGGGTTGGGGCGGGCCGAATAATTTCATAAAAGCGGGACCCGCGGGTTGGAAAAATACCCGACCCGCGCATCACCATGTCTTGGTAGGTTTGCAGTTGTGCCATTCTCTTTCTGTTTTTGGATGATGAATTGAGAAGTGCTCTGTGAGATGTTCAAAGCTTGGGATATATATATATATATATGATATTGACCTTCATGATGCTGTTTGTTCATTAATTTTCTCAAATTAACCTCTGAGGTCTTCAAAGAACCGCTGAATTTATACAGGGTGGAAAATCCCAATAAAATACATTTAACTTTTTTCCATGCCAGACTGCTTTATTTCAAAATAATTCTCACCAAAAAACATTTATATATATACTTATCATAATTACAAGGTATATTTATGAATATAAAATCCATTACATCAGCTGTATCTTCTAATTACGTAAACTGAAAAAGAATGTAGCTTGGAATTTAACCAAGAAACGGCAAAGCTGTTACTATAGAAATTATAATATTTTAGAACAAGCACATTCATTCTCAGCTGCTGTTATCCAAAATTAATCAACAATACCTTCTGACTAATCAAACCTGAACATTCTCATTTACAGTATCAAAAAGTGATTTTAAAAGTGATTTTATATATATAGGCAAGTTCTTCCCCCTTCTGTCTCCCTCAGGTGATTGTGTATGTGGAGGATGTGAATGATGAGCGTCCCGTGTTCACCCAGCAACAGTACAACAGACTCGGCCTCAGAGAAACAGCTGGAATCGGCACCTCTGTGATCGTTGTACGAGCCACTGACCCAGACACGGGTGCGTAGAGTGTTTTCCTTTCCTGACGTTATACTGTAGTCTTGTGTGTATACAGCCGATCAAACGTGATTCAAATCTCAATGTAATTCTTGATTCCCACTGATCCCAAGCACACCTTACAGCTGTTTGGATTTTATTGAAATACAATATTTTCTCCATTTAAACAGATCCATGGCTGCAAAACGCTCTAACAGCCTTTGCAACGTGCCTGAGATTAGAGTAATTAGTTAACATGCCCACAGAGGCATTAATGGTTTCCTGGTGATGCTACATTGTTTTGAGTTGATAGCATAGTAAAAAGGCATTCTCTCGTCTGCATATTCCCAGCAGATCGTGTAGAATGTTAAAAGGAGCTACTTAAGGCCCAGAAAGCCAGTGCTCACAATGGGCTCGTCGTCTTGGTTTGATTTGTGTTTTTTCCTCTTTTCCAGCCTATTTTTGAGAACATGGCAACGTGCATGTTATGGTTTTTTTTTCCCATTATTGCCAGTGACGCACAACTCCTAGGACATCTGTAATGACTTCCCTGTCTCACTTCCCTGTTCCCACTGTGGTGTGTTATTGATATTAGCTGAAGAGCTGCGTATGTTATTTGCCTGTCAGATAAGCATTTTTCAAGGCAACGTACAACCGAGGTAGAATACAATCCATACCCGAGGTCGGTAAAAGAGCTGACAGTCACGAAGCGCTGCAGAACCTCTGCACCAGCTGACCAGAAACAAGTGTGAAGTAGCAGTAGGAAAAAACAGTCACATGGTAAAAACCATAGTCAGAATACGTGCTGCTCGTCAGTCATGCAGCAGTCAGACTATCGCACAATGACCGAAAAACATTTGCTTTGAGGATTCTCCATGATTCAAACAATGCGAACGCACCCTACATCAAAGCTAGACGTCTGAACCAGTCGTCCTCCTGCCGATCAAGTTAATGATGGTTGCTGTAATATCCCTGTGGTTTTCACACTTTTGATTAACGCACCACTGATACACCGGCATAGATCATCACTCCAGGCATGACTAATACCCGACTGAGTGGTAGTAGTAGCTTAATGTGGGAGCCCCCTAGTGACGGCGGGGAGGAATTTGATACGACTAAATCAGGGAGAAACATTTGGGGGGAAAAAAAGTCTTGTTCAGGGTTTGATTAGAAAACTTTGAAAATTATTAAATATATTGATGAAAATGGACAGAGTATCGCATACTGTAACAGTGACTCTTCCCAGAGAGGGTCTTCCATCAAAACAAAAACTGCAGAAAGACAGCATTAGTGACAATTAGAATTATGTGTAAGGTTAGAACACTACGGAATGTGTATAAATAGAAAGGCACTGCAATCAACGTTAAGACCAACAAGAGGAAGGAAACTACATAACAATAATGTAATATATATATATATATATATATATATATAGTGGTCATTTGAGGAACTGCACATTTCGGCACTACTCATTTTTCAGAGCCAGAGGTTGCCCCTTAGATTTAATCAATCTGTCTGTTTTCCTCTGCATCTATGTGTAGGGGACGGAGGTGCTGTATCCTACGCACTCATCTCTGGTTCTGACCGTAAATTCGAAGTGGACATCAGTACAGGACTAGTGACCACTGTGGATTATCTCGACTATGAGACCAAGACCAGCTACCTGATGAATGTGTCAGCAACAGACCAAGCTCCTCCCTTTAACCGGGCCTTCTGTACTGTATACGTCACTCTGCTGAATGAGCTGGACGAGGCTGTGTCCTTCATGATGGCCGGGTACGAAGCATCCCTGAGGGAAAATATCGCCACGGGAACAGAAGTGATCCAAGTGAGAGCTCAGTCAGCTGATAACCTGAATCAGTTGACGTATCGCTTCGACCCCGATACGTCGCCCGCTGCTCTCGCGCTGTTCAAGATAGATGCTGTCACGGTGAGAAACCTTAACCTTCTGAACGTTTGGCTTGTTTTTGTTGTTGTTGTTGTTTTTTTTGCCATTCTTAACCTTAAATATATACAGAAGTGTTTGCTTTATTTTGAGCCCATGTAAAATAGAAGTGACCTCCATGACATCCATTGTTAAGGAGCAGACAAACATGATGCACAGTTTAATATGTTAAAATCTATTAAATACTCCAAGAATGTTGTATTTTCTTTGTCTTACGGTGTGTATGTGTGTGTGTGTGTGTGTGTGTGTGTGTGTGTGTGTGTGTGTGTCTCACAGGGTCGAATCACTGTGACTGGTCTGATAGACCGAGAGAAGGGCGACTCTTATGCTCTTACAGTGGTTGCTGATGACGGAGGGCCTAAAAGAGGATCCACTGTGGTAAACTTTTGTAATCTGAATTTAACAAAATAAATTATTAAAATATACATATATACATGTATAACCAAAATGCTTTCTCATTATTTTTTCCCAAAACTACTCTCCTTTTGTAGAAGGTAAGAAATGGTTTATTACGTATGGACAGTTTGTTTTAGCCTGCGCATAAATCTGAAATAATTTTTGTAACTATTACAAAATCTTTGCTAATCATGTGTTTTTGTTTTTTTTTGACAGGTGTCCATCACCATTCTTGACGAGAACGACAACAGCCCCGAGTTTGACCTTACGTCAGACTTAACGGTGAACGTTCCAGAAGATACGCTGAACGGCCAGAGAGTGGCCATGGTGACAGCGCGGGATAAAGACGCCGGAAGGAACGGACTGGTGAGAGATAAAATAGTGTGGTATCAGTCCTAGTAGGACTGAGTAGGATCTGAGATAACATCTAATCAGGAATAAAGCCACACTTGGACTTATTTAGACATGGAGTCATACATTTTTCCCGGAGAATTGTTGATTTTCCTGTTTCTCATTCCTTTTTATTCTCTCCTCACAGGTAAACTTCACGCTGGTTGCAGGAAACATGAGGGATATATTTGAGATCCGAACCATCAACAACACCTTTGGAGACATTTATGTAAACGCTCCTCTCGATCGAGAAGCAGTGGACCGCTATCTGCTTAAGGTGAGAACTAATCACGTCGGAGATCCACAATACACACGCCTCATTCATTGTTACTGTTACTGAAGTGCACGCTGATGAGGAAAGCAACAGGGGCGTCAACTCGCACTTGATTTATAGATAGAGGTTCGTTAACGGCAGACATTTGGCAAATTTACAAGTTACAAACTTTTATGTAACTCCATGTTGTTCATGATCATTTGCAAATACGTAGCATGACCAAATTTATAGTTATTGTAAATGAGCGGCAGTTAACATGCAGAATTAAATTTTTTACAGGATGTGCATTACTGTTGCCAAATTATTATTAAAAACAGTAATTTCAGAGCATATTCAGTGTTATAGGAGTGGTGTGATGTCACCTGACATTAACCAGAGTTACAGCTCCCACCCCAAATTGTATTATATTTCTATGACATCATATTTTAAAGTGTTTAATAAAGCAATATCACACACGAATTAGTGCTGTTGTGCCGTATATCACCACTGATATTCAGCACAATAGCATGACCTATGAAGTGTGATATTGCTTTTCTTTAAGAGTTCCATAAACACCATTTTTTCAGCAGATTATGATTTGTTTGTTTATTTAGCCAGTTGTTTTGCTCGGCCAACACATATCCTTCCACATCTGGTAGAACTAACTGACCACGACTGGCGGAGCGGGCAACCGCCAGTTAGTGTGATTAACAGGGGTGAAAGCGGTTTTAAATTCTTGCTGAAGTTGAGGAGAATACACCATAGAAGTGGTTTACAGTCCTGTTTTTCTTGATAGTTATACTTATTCCACTTTAGAATACCAGCTACATTAACCAAGTTAAATCCCAAATAGCATTAAATGGAAAGCTAGGGCACTAAGTAGGGTGTATTATGTAGTGCACATGATAATGTGTTAGGGATTTGGGATTCAACCTAGCAGTAACGGCTAGTTAGCTTTGTGTTACCCGTGAACCAAACAACTCGGACCGTTAGTTCAGAGGCAATTTGGAACGACTTAGAAGCAATTATTAAGCAGACGTGTTGCTTAAGATGACATGATGTTATCAGATGTGCAAACGTTCTGAAAGTGCTTCCGTGACTGGTTCTGAGGGTGGGTTTTGGCAAGGAGTAACTCGCTTCTCAGTATGGCAGATCGTACTGACCTACTTTCACTCATGCTGCGACTGACAGTTAGTGTAATTATTGATTGTAGAACACCTGAGACGTTGAATGCTATATAGTTAAACATCCCAGTGCCTCTCGTCCAATCAGATTACTCGGTTGGAACTAACTGTCGTATAATTAATGTTATACCACAGTTGGGAAGAGTTTTAAATTTGATTCAACTACAACAAGTAGTTAATTTTAACGTTCTGGAACATCTCCTGTGCGATCCATTTAGGTGTCCCTGTGCTATTGTAAATGTGATATTAGATACTTATATCTACTATAAATTACTGTACTGTAGTGTGTAATATACAGTAAAACCATAAAAACTAGAATGAAGTCTACGGCAATTATCTTCCAGCCAATCAGAAAAAAACCTTCTTTGTTTACTATAATACAATTACTTGCTCTTTTTGTCTCTAGCCTTTACAGCCCGAGCTCACACATTTAAATTCTCTGTTCAGGGACCTGCTGACGATCTCTAAAACCCAACCACAATGAGAGGCAGGCTGTTCATTGTCATGGCCTTCAGACTTGCAAACTTCATGCCACAGTATTTCCTTATACTTTGCATGTGTGTCCAGGTTCGGGCCATAGATAACGGCTCCCCTCCTCGTTTTACGGATCATTCTCTGACTGTGAACATCGTGGATGTAAATGATAATCCTCCTGTTGTTCAGAGCCCTCGCGGCTACAACGTCAGTGTCAGCGAGGTGAGTGCAAATTCAGCCTGCCAAGTAAACCCCATTAGAGCCTTGGGGGCTGAAAGCAGTCAGTAAGAGTCTGTTAGCCAGGACAAAACAACTATCTTGTGTGTTTATTCATAAATATGCTTTAAATTCCTTAAAAAGTGACATGAATACGTGTTCTTTACATGTATAATTTACACAACTAAATGAACTCAAACCCTTCTGATTAATAGGCCAGAATGTTTATCGCTGAACCTGAACCACTACCATATACTGTACACGTGTGTATCTCTATGTAGAATGTAGGTGGGGGTACGTCGGTCTTGCGTGTCGTAGCTACCGATCGAGACATCGGGGCCAACGCCGTGCTGTCATATTACATCACAGACGGCAACCAGGATTTAACGTTCAGAATGGACCGAATGAGCGGAGAGATCGTGACCAGACCTTCACCTCCTGACAGAGAGAGACAGCAGCAGTACACGCTCACGGTCACGGTGGAAGACGACGGCATGCCGCCACTGTCGGTGAGTAAGTCTCGTCTTACAGTACAGTGCGTGTTATGCATGTATGTAAACAAAAAAAACCCAACAGTGTTTGTGCTAATGATGATGATTCAGTATCAGTAATATTATTTTAATCATGGTAACTTCCCCTCCATGTTTCCTCTTTGGGGAAACTCCCTGTCCAGTACCTTATAAGATCATGTGTCTGTAAGAAGAGTCTAGTGGAGGAGGCCTAAGGGAGCAAAACAACACAGAGCGTATTCAAGCAGCAGAAGCGGGACTTGAGCAAAGACATTGCAGTCTGATGCAATTTCCTTTTAAGACCCTGACAACAAGTAACGCAAAGCTCTTAGAAAGAAATTTTTTTTTAAAATACCCCTGGTCGTTTTTTTGTATTGTTCTGGGAGCAGATTGCTTGAATATTTCTACGATGCTTAAGCTCTTCTCTATTAAAATGTCGAAGCACTATCACTGTCCAACATGGCGATGCTGCTCGACCACTCACTGGGTATAAACTATAGTTTAATCTACGCTTTTGCTTTGGTTTTCTTCTTCATTCAGGAGCAGCACTGCAAATGTGGTTGGTAAACTAACATCACCCATTATTTAATATAATGTCCTGAACTTCTAGTGAACTCGAGTGAACTTGAACTTGACTGAATCTGTGGTATGAGTGATGCCCAAGCTGGGTATTTAAACCAAAGAGGCATATAGATCTGTTGGCACATTTACCAATTACCATTTACAGGAAGTATATACTGGCAAACTACAAAAACAGGAAACCCACAAGTTTGCTTTTTTTTTCTGAAACAGGAAGTTACAATTTGAAATATTCCGCTAGTTCCTGTTTTAGGTTCTTGCAGTCTGCTCACACAGCCACATACGGAAGAACAAATTGTTCTTGAGTCAGTGACTGTCTGATTAATTAGTTGAATCCAAATATGACTTTAAATCTTTATTGTGCAAAATACACAAAGAGAAAACAAATATATCTTTTTTACAATTACAAAATATAATGGAGACTTGAAGCATTTTATAGACAGTCATATACAAAGACACACAGATGCAGAATAACAGTTTCATTGTCCCAAATATACAGTGAAATAAACCGCCATTAACTATCTGTAACTCTATGCATCTATCCGTGCATTCATCATCTATCTATTCATCTATCTACTGTATCTATCTATCCATCCACACGATACTCTCTCTCATTCTCTCTCTCTCTCTCACACACACACACACACACTACAATATATAATACATTTATATAAAAATAGAAACCCAAAAAATATTTATTTAACATTTTAAAGCTGTGTGAAATTATCTTTGGCTGTTGTATAGTTTGTCATAAAAAAAATAATAATAAAAAAAACTATTTCGATCTGTTCATCCTTAGCACACTGACACCTCACATACACATGGGCTGTGAAACCACGACGGGGCAGAGATCAAAGGGGACAGAGCCGTTTCTGTCTCAGCGTTCAGAAAAAAATACAACATAAATGGAAAAAAAAAAAAAAAGTAAATGTGAATGTCTGAGACAATGTTCTTCTGAAACTGACCCCCAGTCATCTCAGCTGTGGAACATTCAGGTCTGTCTGTGAAAAAAGCACCTCCCTACTACAAAATGAGATGAGATCCAGCCCCTTCTGGCCCCTGATACAGGTGGGAAAATGGGTGTGTGTTTGTGTAGAAGGTGACGATGAGGGGTCTGTTGTCTCTTTGTCATCCTGGTCATAGAGAAAGCATGAGGATGGAGGAAGGTACCGAAGACAGAGAGAAAAAAAAAGTGCAGGGCATTTCAGGGGCGTTGAGAAACACACCTCAACAGGTCTTTGCAGCTCTCTCCAGAGAGTCCGTCCTACAATGGCTAGATGTCGGGCGACTCCGGGATTGGCTCTGCAAAACAGCACAAACACATTAGTACACACACGTATGCAAATGTTCTCATAGCAACATGCTTTTCTGTTGCACACACACACATGCACACTCACTGCGCAAGCATGTCAGTACTCTTTCCATTTAGTAGTTCCTTAATTTATTTTTTCTAAAAAATCTTATGTTTTCGTTCTGCTCATTGTTAAAATAACAATTACTTATTAAAATTGGTCAATCAGGTTATAGTTAAAATACTGTGCATTTATTACACTTCATCATTCGATCACTGCATGTCCGGAACTTTGTTTTGTCTCTCAGTTGAAAATAAAAAGACAGTCATGATGCGGAGAAAACACAACCTAAACACTTCCTGTGTCAAAAACACTTAAAGCTACAGCTTTACTTATGACTGTTACAAACCACTGAAACTGGAGACTCCTTCCAAAAATGTTAAATAAACTTCTTACACCATTATGTAAATTCTTACACGCATTTATGTAAAGCATCTCCTAGACATGTACATAACCCAGTGGCAAAGTTTTCAGACTCTTTCAAGTTTTCCACAATTTATTATTCAGTATTCAAATTCAGTATTCATCACTTAGGATTGGCAGCGATGACAGCTTCAAGTCTGTTTGTGAATGATACTACTGTATGAGCTTGGCACACATTTCCTTTGAACGTTTTTCCATTCTTCTTGGCAGAATTGTTCAAGTTGGATGCCAGGTTGCCAGATTGGATGGGCACAGTCATTTACAGATCTCCTCAGAGATGCTCCACTTGGTTCAGGTCAAGACTCCAGGACTTGTTCTGTGTTCTTCCTGATGGTATATACAATACTTTGCGTTGTGATCTTGTTTAAATGTAAACAGTTGCTGCAGCCTGAGATCCTGAGTACCCTGGAGAAGGTTTTCACTCAGGACAGCACTTTTCTCCCCCGGATATTTCCCCCCTCTATTCTGATTAATCTCTAAGTCCCAGTCGCATGATGCTGCCACCACCATGTTCGATGGTAGGGATGGATTTGATCAGATGAGGCCTGTTTTTCTGATTCCAAATGAGGCCTGTTTTTCTGAACTACTAATTCCCTATTATTCACTAGAGTTTGGCTGAGTGTCCAGATCTAGATAGACTATTAGTAGTTCCAAAGTTCTTCCATTAGAGAATGATGGAGGATGTCATGCTCTTGGGTGCTTTCAGTGCTGCAGAAGCTTTCTGGAATCCTTGTAGGTGTTTTGACTCAATCCAGTCTCTCAAGTCTAAGGATAATTCTCTTGACCTTAGACTTTCACTCTGACATACAACATCTACTGTAGGACCTTACATGCTGTACACAGGTGTGTCCTATGAATTTAGTTAGGCACAGGTAGACTCCAAGGACCACTGATAAGAGCAGGATGCATCAGAGCTCAGTTGCAAGTGTCATAACAAGGGGTCTGAATACTTTTGAAACTTGAAAAGGGTCTGAAAACCTTCTGATTGATTTGAACGAAATGTCCACACACCGAGCAATATCCCAGCAAAACCTGCATTGTAGCCTGTAACACCTTGTAGCTGTTGTGTGTACATTTGTGTTACAAAATCTACACATAGAGTGGAGCAACTTATGAAAAGCCATGAAACACTTTCCCAGAACCAGATATTGCAGGAACAGAGCAGAAAAGAAGAAGTGGGTCGTTGTGTAACCGTGTACAGTTGTGAAAAAAACGAGCGCTTAGCAAAAGGTCAGAGGCGAGGTGGGGGCAATCTGAATTTCATCTGCTCTCCTTCAGGCCTCCACATTAATCGCGATGTTGGTTTATTTACTCCACATTGTCCTTCTCTCATCATCTTTGATGAATATTGCGAATATTAACCAAGATTTTACATTCTAGGGTCACGCGTCGCCTGTGGGTGTGTTACAATCATTAGTGCTGTGAGCCTCATGAGCTCCCGATGAAGAAAATCCAGCAGACGTCTTTCTTTAATTATTCTAACCAAATTTTATTTTCATTTCCGTTGCTTTTTAATGAAACCATGCTAATAAAGGCCATGCATGTCCTGCAGTTCAGCCTGCCAGACCCTTGGCTATCATTGTGCTTTATCAGCATTTGTACTAAAACAGCCTTCATGAGTTTCTCTTCCATTTTTCTATAAATCAAGCCACAGTCTAAACGAGGTTCATGAGAACCAAAATAGGATGTAAAAGTTGCTAGTAGGGAACTGATGTTCGAGAAACCTGGCCGCTTGGAATCGTTGTTTCCTTTCGAACTTTAGTGAACTCTTTAGTGAAGCGAGTGTCACACACTTGAATTAAATATGTGTTTGTGTTTCTGTGATCATCAGCGCACTGATCTGAACGGCCGCCACGTTTGGAGAGCGCTGACCTCACCTGAGCAAACACTAATGAATTTCACCCGGCACTAAGCATTAACAAAGTTCTAATATAATACTCTGCACAGGATATGATGCAGATTCTTAGTGGCTCAGGGGATACAGAGAAAACACAGTTTCTTCTTTCAAGAAGCTTCTTTGAACTGACATGAGACGATGTAAGGCAAAGGTCATTCATTGGCCAGGGAAATGAACACACACACCTACACATTGCAGTCACTAAAACAGAACCTTTGTGTGTGTGTGTGTACATATGTCTCGTCTGTTTCAAGATGTTTCTTTCCCTGTAGTGACCAAAATCCAGACTATATTAACACAGAGAAATACTTACAGCTGTGTGTGTGTGCTCGTGTGTGTTTACCGTTACTGCTGACTAATTTCAATGGAAATGTTGTAAACACTGTGTGTGTGTGTGTGTTGTAAAGACCAGTAAGTCTACTATTTGAATTTTACATATTTGCATATTCAAAATCATTCACAAATCCATACTAAAATGTTTACAAGCCCATGTTTTATGTAGTTTAATCATTTACCAGTTAAACTGCATAGGTATAAAAAGAACATGTATTTTCTAGCTTCATTTCAAGCTGGCAATTAATGGAAGCACCGTATTCATCATATAAAGCACTTTAATGGCGAAATTCTGCACGACAACAACACTGTGCCTTTATTCTACTCCGTTTCAGTCAACACATTTGTGTGGTGCTGTGGCTAAACCCTTCCAGCGGTGAAACTCTGACATTTTCAACTATATATAGTTCTGCAAACATGTTTTCCTGAACTGAAGTGTGTTTCTCTTCTGCAAGTATTTGCACGTAACCCCAAGTAAAGCTCAAGAATCTGAAAGTGCATGTGTATGTTTTGGCTCTCACCATGCGCGGGGAAAAACACGTCTCCTTGTGGGTTCGGGCTAAAGGGGGTGCCAGGATCAGAGAGGAGGTGGCGTCCAGTTTCGGATGACTGTCGGGTCAGAATCTGAGCCACGGTGCGAGACGGGGGCTTCGGAGAATCTCCCATGTACACAGGGTTTGAGTGACCTTGAGCCTCACTGAAGAGAGAGCGAGAGAGAGAAATTTAAATTCACACAGTTGTCCAGTTTTGTAGCCAGAAAGTGTTTGGTGTCTGAAGTTCCTTTAATTTTATTCTGCAGCTGACAGTAAGGGAAGCTTATTATTCATGTCTTAAGTTAAAACTCTTGATTTAGCACAGGCCTAAAAACCACTTAACAAAAAAAGCGATCCATTTTTAACTCTGTGTTTGTGGTACGAAGAGTGTTCAAGTCAAACCAGGACTTATGATGAAATTTCTGGTGTGAACGAGTGCGTAAAACCAATGGACATTTACAGAAGACTTCCGGCACAGTACGATGATGAGAGTCGGTGCATGACGATCGCGGACGAGGTGGCACAATACAGGAACTCGGTTGGGAGTTATTGCCACATACACCGTACAGTCTTGATCTCGCTCCAAGCCGATCACATGTTTGGGGCATTAAAGGAGTTCCTGTGAGGCCGGCGTTTCTAGACATGAAGCAAGCAGTCCGATCATGGCTCCGTGTACTGAGACAACTTTCTACCTTGATACTGGGATGAGTGTATTAAGGTAGATTAGGATTGTATAGAGAAGTAAAGGGAGGTTTTACTTGAGTAACTGTGTTCTGTTATTCTGTATAATCAAAAGTCCCGGTTTGACAATTTAAAGCCTGTGGCATGAAAGTTTAATCGTACATAGCACTAGATGTGCATGTAGTAGCACTGGGTTGCCAAAGGTTGGTTTATTAAATCGAAATATGGTAGCTGACAGACACCACAGACTTTGTCTCAGGAAAAGGGGAAGTGGTAGCTCTGCGGTTCAGGCTTTGGACTACTGAGTTCTTGATCATGAGGTGGAAAGCTCAATTCCCATTGTCACTAAGGTGATAAGTAGAAGTCATTTCGGATAAAGGCAACTGGGTTTGTGGAAACAGACCACTAATTGGACTGCTTGTACACATAAAGCAGTGGATTCTTTCATTTAGTAAAATAGTCATTTAAAACCGTAAAGTTGGCTGCTTGGCCAAAATCTGGATGCGCCTCTCATGACTATTTAGTGCCCCATGGTTACCCATCTATAACATGCTTACTGTCACGTCGTGGGTCAGAAACCACAAAAGCACGTCTGAGTTTATAGCGGTTTTCGGTAGATGTGTAAAGTTTTATACACGCAGTTTATATTGCACAAGAATGCAGGCTAGAAGCTTCCCTTAATTATAAGCTACATCTTAATTTTTTTTTTATGGAATTTGATAGTGCACTGCTTTATTTATATTTAAAGGCAAAGAAAAAACAGTGTGCATTTAATTTTCTTTCCAACTATTGTTTTATACTGTAGCAGCTGAAGTGGTGATTGTGTGGGAACTCACCTGTCCATGCGAACCAGCTCCTGTGCACCTGTGAGAAGCAGGAAGTGGAAACTGGTCATTGTATGACAGGAAATATAATATCATTGACTACTAATTCCTGTAGTCACAATGCACTATAATGAAGCGCTGTGCAGGATGTGAGGCTCAGTGTGTACAGAAAGCTTCCAAGTCACTCATAAAGGACGAAGGCTAAAGGATTCCGGGAGTCCGCAAGTTATTAAAAACTAAACTAGAACAGATGTTCTGTCCGCACAAAACGTTCTGCATACTATGAGTTATGAGTTATGCGTTTTGACATGTTGGTGAAGAACATTTGTACATGAAACCATTTAGGAGTGTATACTCACGTCGGCTGCGGTGACTTATTTGTCTTTGGCGGTACACCAGGATCAGTAAGACAGGCAGACACAAAATACCCATAATGCACGCAGCTGTTGCCAGACCTGCAGCCACTGTACCTAGAGCATGATAAAGAATAATAAACTGAGCAAGAGCCTTGTGTGTGAATTTGAGTTTTGTTACAATTTTATTTTTCTTTGTTACTATCCACTGTCCATGCTGTGGTGTTTAATGTACCTTGGACTGGTGTAGGTGGCGCTGTCAGCTCGATGCACTTCTGACTGTCGTTGCGGCCTGGGGAATGACAAAGATGGTTGCACTAAAACCAAATCACTAACGGGTGGCCAAAGAGTTTTAAAAAAAATAATAAATACAGTTTGGAAACTCATTACTAATGTTCCCAAGATATTACAATTAGCCAAAAACACCAAGATTACAGTGCATAACTAATTATATTATACAACAGTTGTACTGTAGCATTTGATTCCTAAATCTGATATAATTAATTTTCTATAATAGAACCGCTGACAGCTTTGTTGGCTATAATTCAGATCCAGATGAAGCAATAGGAGAACAAAAAAAACAGAGTGTGTAATTATATACTGTTATAACAGTTATAAGACATTCCTAAGCTGTAAATTATATGCTGTTAGAAGCCAAGTGATAGTTTTCAATAACACGAAACAACAGCTGGCAGCGGGCCTAGACGGCGTCTTTCTTACGTGGCGTGATGTTGAGTATGACGTGGCTGTGTGCCCGTTGTTGCACGTTCGGCTTGTGATGGCCGTCCCGCAGTATGTCCAGCGCCAGGCAGCAGTAGCGTCCTTGTCTATCCCGCGTCACATTAAGCAGTGTGACACTGAAGAATGAGAGCCCGGCCTTGTACACGATGGAGTTGGGGGTATGCACGTGCTCGTGACAGCGCTGCTCCATGTGTGAGTTAAAGAGCCACACGTGCTGCAGATGGTCAGTGGGATGCTGCAGCGCGCCGGACTGGTTACACAAAAGCGTTACGTTGGCACCTTCCGGGCACACATAGTTGACAAAGGGCACAGAGACACTGAGCGGCTCGGCTTGGAATTCACTCACCGCTGGAGAAGGAAAGAACAAAGAGAAACAATTGTTACTGTTTCTACGGTAGCTTTGATTTCAAACAGTAACTCTTTTACACAACTTTGATCAGAAAAAGTCTTTAGTTTACTGGCCAATAGCATTTTAAGGCATTAATATAATACAGTAAGGTCAGCTAAATTGAGTTGTAGGTGATTTTAGTCACATGACCTCGAACTTCGATCCCATGACTAACATTATTATTAATGCAGGAAATTACCACTGTATCTACTGTAAACTCAACCCTTGCCTTAATCATACAGTAGTAACCAAAATGTCATAAACCCCTGACCATCACAAAGCCCTGACACTGGAGACTCCTTCCATAAATAATCAATAACATCTGGTGTCCTCTTTAATTTCATTGTATAAGCTGTTGCAGGTGTAATTATATATACTGTATATAATAGATTTCAGATTTGCAAGTCCAGAGTCAAAAGTTCAGACTCGCTGTTGTTGCTTGAGCACAGCTTCGTGCACATACAGAACTTTCATAGTGTTTGCGGTCAATTTCTGAGTGTTAACCCTAGGGGTGCAGGTGTGTGTGTGTGTGTGTGTGTGTGTGTGTGTGTGTGTGTGTGTGTGTGACGGAAGCATACCGAAAGAGCACACAGCCTACAACTATCAGTCAGTGTGAGCTCGTTACCTAGACTGTGATTCATAACACCTGTGCCAGTCTGCGTGAAGATGCTGAGCTGGCATTTCAGTCAAAATGTCAGAGTGTTATCGATTTGACTCAGCCGGGAAAGAGACATAAAACCAAAAACAAAACGTGATTTCCCCTACCAGTTATTTCATATTTTAGTTTTTTTTTTTTTTTTTTGACAAATAAAAAACGAAAGTGCCTAGCTCAAGTGGAGTCAAATTTTGAAAATGCTTACTTGTTCATAAAACTAGAGGGGAAGTTTCAAACATGGGGTAGAAAGTAAAACACTGGTTAAGTGGCAGTCAAAGGGATATATTTTTAAGTTTTAACACATATAACTTTTATTTAAAAAAATGTAAGGCTTTTGTTTGAACTTTCTGTCTGTACCATTACTTGAGTGGAAACTAATATAGCTCTTTTGATGCCATACATAATTTGTCACTTATTCTAGTATATATGCGTAAATGTATTGTGATTATTATTAGTGGTAATAGTAGTAGTAGTAGAAGTTGTAGTAGTAGTAGTAGTAATAGTATTGATGATATTACTCTTACTATTTAAGGCATGGTAAAACTGTACTAGTCAAGTCAGCAGAACTCCCCTCCTTCTCCTCTTTTTCCAGCTATTTGTTCCTCTCTCTATCTCTTCTGTGACATTTCTTGCAGTCGTTTTTTTTTCTTCTTTTTTTTTCTTTTTGCTGGCTT
Source organism: Clarias buthupogon (assembly GCA_030014345.1). NCBI lineage: Eukaryota > Metazoa > Chordata > Actinopteri > Siluriformes > Clariidae > Clarias > Clarias buthupogon. The sequence continues at coordinate 31,043,140 of JAQMYK010000038.1, read as the reverse complement.
GTCACTTTCAGGCTCTTTAAATCTCCAGACTTCCTGCTCTAAGTTTCACAAGTTTTGCCTGTCATACTCCCCCGGATAACTGGTTCTCATCTATCTGACTTTTACAAAAGCAAAATAAAACTTTGCTCCACTTCTCCAGTACTCCGAACCTAAACATCTCAGTGTTTTCGTGGGACTGACTCATGAGTCATGAATTCAACCACACCCAACAGACCAGTGGCTTTAAAATTACACGCATTTTCCGTGCCAGCTGTTTCAGCGTTCAGTGCACTGCACTCTTATTTGAGTGTTTTCTAGGTTAAAACCAGCAGTGTGCAAAACCAGCAGTCCTGGTGATGCACCACGATTCAGTGTTCACAAATGACTCATTTAACATTTGACCATGCCCCCGAAGAATAACACTTTCAGTAAGTGTGACCGCAGCGTTACTGTGGTGCTCTCGTAGTGAGCATGTGTGTGTGTGTGTGGAGGGGGGGGGGGGGGGATTTGATCATGAGGATAATGAATAACAGATTAATGTCCAACATCTGCATATGATATAAACCGCAACGGAATGCCAGTAGAGGGACAGACACAGTGAGAGGGAAAGTGAGAGAGAGAGACAGAGGGCGATGCAGAATACAGGAGGCACTTTCCGGATGTGATAAGTGATAGAGGCGTTGTGTTGGTATTTGGAGGGGCAGAGACTTCCTTCCTGCACTGGCCTTGACTTGTAAAGTGTTCCTAATAAACAACTCCGCCTGAAACATTACAGCAACAACAACAGCACCATGGGAACTATTCTAAATGTCTTCCGTAAATGGCTTCCTCTTTAACACAGAAGCAACAGTAACTAAATGGCTGATTTGTTAGCTTTCTTAATTCTGCAAACCTTTCTTTAAATCCATTTGCACTTACAACATTGCCTACAACAATCCCATAATTCAATTCACCAGATCAGTTTTCCTGTAAGAGGTTCAAAAACAGGTGGCTTAACAGGTGGCTTAATCCACCTCTGAGAGCAACGAGGAACATTTACGAGGGGCGTTCAAGCCAAACCAGGACTTTTCATTGCAAATGTTCTTTTTAATAACAAAAACACAGTTATGAAAGTAAAAGCCCCCTTTATTTCTCTATATAATCCCCTGCTACATTAATGCACCCATCCCAGCGTTTCACTAGTGCTTGGAAACCATCATGGTAGACAGTGTTCTCAGCACGCCGGAGCCATGATCGGACGCTAGCCTCCCTAGAACTCCTTTACTGGCCCAAACATATGGAAATGGCTTGGAGTGAGGTCAAGGGTTTACAGGGCATGTGGCAAGAACTCCCAGCTGAGTTGCTATAATGTGCAAGTGGTCTTGGTGAATGATTGTGTGTACACTTCCCACAGATACTGTGGATATGTTTCTTCTGCATGTCGTGACAAGTTATCCGTCGATTTTCAAGGATCAGGCGTTCGACTCTCTGAATCTCTGGCAAGTTGTCAAGAAAAACATGTATTACCATGTTATGTACTGTAACATATAGTGGATGTAGGCAGGGCATCCGCTTTAACACTTGTTTCCACCAAGTGAACAAAAAACAGATACATGCTGACCTGATGGATGCTGATAAACAAGTGCAGATGTACTGTAAGGCTGCAAATGTCATATTTGTAATATGTATAAATGAACCTGATGGTTAGTGTTTGCTAGCACTGCTTAGTCTGAATTTGCTACCATATGCAGATACATACTGGATGAGAGCTTAAACTCCTTAGCTTATGCACAGGCTCTGATCCTCTGTTGACCTAAGCGGTTCATTGTCATTGTGGGAGTGTGTGCATGTGTGTGCGTGTCAGGCCATCAGGAAGAGCAATAGGAAAAGCATGCTGTTTGATTGCAAGTAGCCGCAGGCCCCGTGCCTGTTCCTGTCTCTCACAGGGACAATAGAGTCAAATCTGATTCAGTCCCAATATATTATCCTCATTTTCCTGACCTTACAAATCTGCGGACATAATTCCCCTTGCTGCAGGCTGATTTCCACTCACGGGAGAGCATTAACACATTACTTTAATGCTTCATTATTCGGACTGGTGGAACCACCAGTGACCTCATATCATTCTGCCTGTCCTGCGCAATATGACGACCATGATCATTCTCGCACCGCCCGAGGCTGAATCTGAAGCCAGATTCCCTGATTACACTCTGTGGCTGATACAAAGGCTCATTTCAACCAAGCTTTAACTGCATGAAGAATAAACCACAAACAGTTTCAGGAAGACGCGCTCACGCTGGGCTCCGAGTCAGACGCAGCATAATGAGATATGCTCAGGAAACACTGTGCGCAGTTATAAATAATCCAGCGTAATATTGATGTCGATTTATTACCAGCATTTGTTTGACACCCAGCAGCAAATCAGAGAAACCTTCGAAGGTGAAATCAGATGATATTGGTCATGCACGACACTCAGTGTGCAGAGAGTGGAGTCTAATTTAACATTGTTCTTAGAAATGATCTAACCGCTTACCTGTTGTTCAGGAAACCATTCGATTTCTAAGTACGTCGCTGCAATTTCATTGACCACAACAAGCTACAAAGCAACATTTAAACCAAGATTTGATCCACTCTGTGCAAATGAGATGTCACATGTAAATCCAAATGTTTGGCTTGAATACTTCCTTGGAGATGTGTGATCACTTGGACGTGTGGTGTTGCCCCGTGTTTCTTCAGTTCACCACTCACAACTTCAAATAACTAGTTTCCATTCGTTGTTAGACATATAAAATTATGGCTGCATCTTAATCTGTTCCATACAGTACAACTTCTTAATAAGCAGCCATAAACACAGCACAACAAAAAATGTAAGCTAGGATGAGAGTTACAGAGATCACTAGCAACCAATTTTTGTAACATTTAATGAATTATTTAATTTGTCTTTGAATAGTTTCAAGAATTTAGAAGGTATAGTGGTTTAAGATATAATGAAGTCATATCGCTCAGCCCTAATAGACCTGTGTATAAAATCTATAGACTATAAAAGAACGGAAAGTAATTTAAAGAAATCATTAACCTAATAGGTTTGTGTGCCACAATTGTTTCAGTGTTTGTCATATATCCAAAGCCAAATGAAGACACTCGCACACACATGAACACACTTTGGATAATCAGGCTCATTAAAAGGTGTCAATTGGAGCCCTGATGGGAATGGGGGGGTCCTCTACTTTCACCCATCATTAGACACTTTGTCCTTAACAACAGTACTGTATGATATATTACTCCAGCACAGCTTTCTCACAATAAACATCCAGTTTTATTGGTTTGGCTTTAGTAAAAGGTTATGAGATTGAGTCCCAAAGTAGCCATGGTTTGGGCCTTAAACAGAAATTTTAAACTATAATTGATTCTGTTTCTGATGTCTAATGACGTAACACCCAGAAACAGGATATTGTAGTCTTTGTTAAACAAAGGAAAATAGTGCAGAAACCATAACGCCGAACCGTTTCTGATAAAACAGTGATCGAGGTCAGAATGTGTTTTGCGTAACTAGGGTGGCTATGATATCACACTCTGGTGGTAACAATGCGTGTTGCTCTTACTGCAAATCATAAATGAATCATTGTAGTGACCTTCTTTCTGGTGCAAACACAGGGCTCCCCTTTCCAGCACCGTAAATGTGTAGGTTAGAGACAGGGTTTTTTTTTGTTTTGGTTTGTGTGTTTTTTGCAGTTGAACTGCTTTTGCTGTTCATTTAAAACAGAGTCAAACACAAATATACACTGCTCTCCAATCTATAATGACAGCCAACCTGTTTTAATGACATGGACAAATCAATACAGTCTATTCTGAGGTCCTTACTGAACTCTGGAAAGTCAGCTTGTACCGACCGGGCTAAGCAAACCACAGCTGGATGCAGAGGAGATGCCCAGTTGTGATTCTGAGCTCCATATCCGCAATAACTCACAATCAATCCCTTGATGCTCATGAGCACTGAAACAGCAGGCACAATTCACGTTTATCATCATCATCATCATCATCACTCTTCAATGACACACTGCTCCTCCTGTCCTTCACATATGTCCGTGTGTGTGAGAGAGAGAGAGAGAAGCAATGTCCCTGTGTGAACTTCTAACTACGAGCACATTTCTGCTGAAGTCATGCAGAAGCTATAATCTCTCCAAATGTGAAAAATCTAATTGTTGCATAATGACGTGGTAGAATTCTAGCAAACAATTTTTGGGTCTACAGTATATGACACATTGACAGCTAATTATTTGAGTTCATAATCACTCACAGATGCACCTGATCATATTTCAGTTTCACAGTCTGAAGTTTATGGAACTTTACATATCAGGAAGCGTAGAAATTTCAACACTTTGAGCATTAGATGAATCAAGTGAATCAGTCAGAAACAGGAACAACCTGATACTTTTGGTGAACTATTTGGCTATTAATGTGTTTTTTTTCTTCTTTCTTCTCTAGAGAGTTTCCATCTCTACTAATGTTTTACATCTATAGGTATAGACATTTCCCCCCATTTTTATTTTTATCACAGCCTATTTTTATAGCCTGGTGCTTTATAGGCATTTATCTTAAATGATCTAATGTAACCATTTTATATAATTGAGGTCATTATTCCTTATTGTCAAATACATATGTGAATGCTCATCTGTATCAGTTTGGTCAAAATGCCTTGTGAATGTGGAATAGTCGAAATATATGTCAAAGGTCATATTTTTATGCTTACCTGTTTCTTCAATATTAAGCCAAATGCTTAAGTATATATAAATAATGATTATTTTCTTATAATAAGAAGAAAATAACTGCTGTGCCAACTGCTATATAATTTTAAGTTGCAACCCACACAACATCCTGTTTCCGGGTGTTTTTCCGGGTGTGTTTTTTTTTTTTCTCACTGGTGAATCACATGCAATGCAGATGCAGAGTCATTTAAAATAAAGAGAGTTGCGCAAAAGATTCGACTCGCCAGATGTTCCGGGGGGGCGGAGCCTGAAACACTTCAGAGACGGAGAACACTGCAGTAAAAATCCATCATAACAAATTTGTAGCAAAAGAGAGAGAGGGGGGAGAAAGGGCGTTTTTATTTTTATTTTTGGAAGATTATTATTATTATTATTATTATTATTACTGCGCTACAGGCTAAAAAAAGGAAGTGAAGGAAAATTTCATACATTCATAAAAAAGGGGGAAACAACAGATTTCCAGTTGCCTTTGTGTTTCATCATAATCACGGAGAAATATCCTGAATAAACATAAAAGAAGAAAGAAAAGCAGCAAAGTTCGCGGAAAGCCGCCCGTGTCTGTGATGTAACTTTCAGTTCAAGGACTGTTTGTACTACAGGCGGCCTTTCAAACTTCTACAACGGATCAGAGCAAGTGTACCTTCAGTCAGGGTAATAATGACTCTAATTCCCTGATTAATTATAATAATCTACACTGAGCACAAGCTGATAAATCCACTAACACTGAGCAATTCACCAAACAGATGCAAGTAACTGGATTTAAAAAAAAAATAAAAGAAAAAGAGAAAGCATTGCTAGTGTTAGGCTTTTATAAACAGCCTGGAGCTGGTAAAAGTTTACAGTATATTGTGTCACACACACACACACACACGTTGACACCCGCTCCCGGAGCGGTGCAGTCGGGCCCGGACTCGCTCTCGCTCTCTCTCTCTCTCTCTCTCTATAAACACTCACCTTTCACAGCCAGGGCGAGGTGAAGGCAGAGCCACACAGCCGAGAACAGCTCCATGATCGTCTCCCTGCGCGCGCGTCCCCTTTAACCTCTTCAACGCCGCCGAGTCTCGCGCTTTGGATTAAACCAGGAACACTCGGCTTTCCTGACTTTTTACGCGCGTTTGTCTAGTTTGGCGCAGCGCGTCCCGAGAAGCGCACAGAGTCAGCGAGTGTGTGTGTGTGTGTGAGTGTGGTGCGTGCGCAGCTGCCCTGAGTATATACACTGCAATCTCGTGCGCTCGTCGTTTGTCAAACACACACACACACACTCACACTGACATACACGTACTGTATCCGCCCTCTAAAGACGGACCATCCCCTGTCTGACTGTCTCTGAAAGTACATTTACAGACCGAAATATCAGGGGGGGAGTGGGGGGGATCACCTTTAATCATCCAACTAGTGTTCCTCTACATACCACTAGTCAAGTTTTCATTTTTGTTTTCATCTTTAGAACCTTTCCAATCACTCAAAACATTTTCTATTATATTAACAGAACATTTTTCTCCTTGTAGATATTTATATATTCATGATAATTAAATATTCCTGGGTACTACTACTAATACTACTACCAGTACTACTACTACTGCTACTAATAATAATAATAATAACTTGTAATACTAGTATATTGACAATAAAGAACCTTTTATAATAGTAATAACAATAATAATAATAATAATAATTGGGATACTAGTATAGTGACAGTAACGAATCTTGAACAACAAAAACATTAATAATAATAATAATAATAATAATAACTCGTAATACTAGTATGTTGACAAAACATCTTCAGCAACAACAACAACAACAACAACAATAATAATAATAATAACTTGTAATACTAGTATGTTGACAATCAAAAATCTTGAACAATAATAATAATAATAATAATAATAATAATAATAATAATAATAATAGTGATAATAATTAGTGACAATAAAGAATCTTGAATCTTGAACAATACTACTCCTACTGCTAATAATAATAATATATTGGGATACTTGTATAATGACAATAAATAATCTTAAATCTTGTTGAACAACAACAACAACAACAATAATAATAATAATAATAATAATTATTATTATTATTATAATTACAATGTTTAAAAAGAGACCTTAGGTATTCTAAATGAATACCCTACTGTATAACTTAAAAAAATAAAAAAGAATTATCATGGAAATGATTCAAACAACATATGATTTATTTCACTTATCCCATGAAGGAGTTTAAATTTTATGCTGTAGGTGTTGAGGGTTTTTCTGTTTTATACTCATTTAAGGAACTCGTAGAACTGAAATTGAAATTGACCTCCAAACCCATTCAACAAATTACTACACATGAGAAATTTTCCCTTTTTCCTCCCACCAGGGATTTCTGTAATTTGATGATGATCGAAAATGAGCATAAAATGGAGTCAGATAGGTTTGGTTATGTGTGTGCATTTGTTAACAGATTTCACTTTAACTGGCACTGAACTGTTGAAGCAGTTGTTAGAAAACAGCATGTCAAACAGGCCAAACGGGAACGAACGAGAAAGACAGACCATTTCAGGATGTGCTAATTTTATTCAAGCGATCTAGCATTGCCACTGGTTTCACACTAGCACTAACAAAACTGACCTCGCAGCCTGTCTTTCTACGTTCCAAGTAAATGACAGTAATGCGAATGCATATAATCAGCAAAGTGAAAGTGAGTGATGTGGAAATAAAGAAGTAAACAGGCGTATCCCAATGAAAGAATGTTTAAGTATTTAAATAAGTGAGAGAGCTGCCATGAAAAAGGGCAGGTTTCACTACTCATACTAAAGTGGGCGCTATAGATGACTGTACATTTGCATATCAATGACACCTGTCGAACAAAGCCTGTTTTGACTAGACTAATAAACTACATACATAAATTCAAACAGAAACTTGTTTGTTTACATTGCACACTTTACATGCAACTAGAAGGGACATTCAAATCAAACCAGGACTTCTGATTGTGTGGAATAACAGAAATGACTGCTTCACGTCTGAAACCCTAGCCTCCCAGGAACTCCTTAAAAGGCCCAAACATGTGGAAATGGTTCGGAGCATGGTCAGGACTGTACGGGGGATGTGGCAATAAAACCTAGCCGGGTTCCTGGTGAATGATTGTGTGTTCCCACAGATAGATGCGTCTCTTCCGCAAGCTTTTATTGATCAGCCGTTCTACTCTCGGAATGGTCACGGTATCGACTAAGTGGGCTCCAAGTCACCTTGGCTGAACGCCCTTCTTATTAAAAGTTATATTATGATGCATTATTCCTTAATGCATTTTTAAAACTGATTTTCAAAATTGCTTAAAAAATGCTGGGTTATAAGAGGAATAAAATATGTGAAACGTGCAGGAATCCGACTTGATGTTGCTGTTTGTATGATTTAGGATACTGTATAAAACCTGCATATTTCAAAGCTTTTATCTTTTTCTCCTGCCTTTTTACATTTATTTTCTGAATTGTTTTTCCACAGAATTGACTACACCACCCGCCTGTACACGTTTTTTTCTTCTTTTGTTCCTCACTGTACACACTGTACTGTGACTCAGTGAGAAAAATTCTGCAGACTCACACACAAATTTATCTTTACTTTTATTCACTTCTCATAATATTGCAAATCTGGTGCACTTTTCCTCTTTGATTCTGCAAAACATACTGTACAAACAGGAAGGACACATTTTACAGATGTTTCGCTACATGCAGTCTGTTATCGTGCTCCTCTCTACTCAGAAAATCATGTCAGGAACCTTGACACGAGCCTGAAGATGATGATGATTATGATAAAAATTGCGAATAAGTGGGGAAATACTTCCTATGTTTGAACAGTACTATGTTCTGCTTTTTAAAGGTTGCGGCATGTATAAGTACAGATAAGATTTCTGACAGTGACATTTTGAATAAAGAAGCAGATTAGTACAATATTTGTCTGGTTTCTGACTTTTTTTGCTTTTGAGTGCTGATTCTCAGACCATCGGCTTTCCTTTGTCTTGAGCTCCCTTTTCTTATCCTGTTTTGTTCAAACTAGTTATTTTCTATATAAATATTATAACAAATCAGCATATTGTCACAGCACAAAGAATAATAGTGAATTGTAGATTGACGACCGCATTGCGTACTCTCTATACCAATTCTGAAAATATTTGTAGCCCTAGAACAGCAGTAAAAGTAATGGTAGCTCTAAAGTAAGTTATTGCATCTCACACAGACTATACAGTGCTGTTCTTCATTCTGATGGTCAAAAGTATTGTATTTATTTACCAAACAGCATCATCTACTCCAGAATTTCTGTTCTGTTTCCCTGCAGACCTCCACCACGGTGTGGGTTCGTATAATCGATGAAAATGACAACGCTCCAGCTTTTGCTGCAAAAGAATACGTGACAATCCTCACTGAGGGTCCGGACACGGTAGGGGCCACCATTGCTACGGTTACAGCTTCCGACCCTGACGAGGAAATGAACGGTACACTGCGCTACGCAATCGCGTTCGGCAACGTGGCTCAAACATTCGGCATCAGTCCCACCACGGTAGCCAAAACCAGATAGCTCTTGGGAACAGTGTGTATTGCCTGCGAATCAGTATGAAATGTTAAATGTATGTGTGTTAACGCCCACAGGGTCGGATCACAGTGTTGAGAGAAGTGGATTATGAGATCAGTAATGGACGCTACACACTGATCATCACTGCTACTGATCAGTGTCCAATACCACAGCTCAGACTGACATCTAGTGCTACTGTAAGTGATAATGAAATATGAATATATTGATATTTATAGTGTTAGCGGTATGCTGTAGGTGTAGAAATTGAGTTTTCCATTTGCATAGGTAATACTTTAAAGATTTTAATCAGTGTATTGTTGGTGACTAAAATGGAAACAGTATTCAGGCATCATTTTAAGGTATCGTTCTGGTTTTTAAGTTAATATGGTATTTATTTCTTTGGTGGGTACATGAATACTTGATAGAGTATACTTTTTTTTTATTTTTTAATATATATAGTTTTAAATATGTAACCTTAAAAAGGGGGGAGGAAAAACCCCACTCAAACTCATTACAGCATTTCTAATAGTTAGAATTTGGATTATCTATTCACAGGTATATTATATTGTATAGACTTCACACTACTAATCGAGCTTTGCTTCTTAAATTAAATATAAATTTTTGACCCCTTCTGCCTCACTGGCAACTCATACTCACAGTAATGTCATGATTTCCAATGTTTTGTAGAAGTCAGAAAAATCTAAAAAAAAAAATAATAATAATAATAATAGTAATAAAAAACATATGGAAATCATTGTAAATATGGTAACTATTTTATTCATGTCACATGTTTTAGGTACTAGTGAATGTGATAGATATGAACGATGTGACTCCACAATTCCCAAGGCCGTTCGAGGGCCCTTTTGAAATCACAGAGGGCCAGCCGGGTCCACGAGTCTGCACACTGAAGGCCACTGATGAAGACTCAGGGCTTAATGGAAAAGTGGAGTACAGCATCACAGCTGGAGATCCCAACAGTAAGAGCAGTGTGTGTGTTCATATTGTAAAGAACGTCTGTCCAATACATGACACTACTTTCTATTTGACAAGTGAGACAGTGGGAAAGTAAACAAATGCCATATTCATGTTTATTTTGGTTTCATATGTAGGTGTAATGGATATAAGAAGAAGAAATACACCAGAGTATGTAGCTATGGGATAAACATTCTGAAACTTCTCAATATTTAGATCATAATCTGAACTATAGTTCACATTGTGTAATGAAATAAATCTCTGTACAGTTTATTTCCACTCCTGAGGAAATAAAAAGTTTTTTCCCTTATACGTTTCAGTCTTACAAATGTTTTTAGTGGTACAGTAATTGCCCTAAAATGAGTAGAGAGTTTGTGACCTATGAAATATGATGTGTTACTTGGCTGTTATTCCAATTATAGAGTGTTTTGCATGTGAACGTGAGCGTGTTAATGTGACAGCTGGGGAAACCCCTTCATGTGGTGAAATAATGGCAAATTCTGATAAATGAGCTTCTGGAAACTACAGACTTTGCTGAGCTGAGACATGTTTCACTTTTGCACAGATCTTAACAATAAGTAGGAAAAAGCTCTCGCATTTTAGAATCAGATTTTCCCCCGAAATTAACTGCACTTAACAATCTGCAGCGAAAGCCAAAAAATGTGTAATTTTAAAGCAGCTTGTTATTTATTAGTTCAGATTAAATCTGACTTAAATTGCACTTAAAGACATATTGAAACATTCTTTTTAACTATTGCATTTGTTAAATTGTTATTGCCTCCTTATATCCTTATCATGGTCTTTGCAGTGAGCCAACATGTTTAAATAAGTAAAATGTATGATGTAATGCATTAATTTTTTTTAATTCAGGTAGGTTAGAGGCAGAAAACCATAGTCATGATCAAATTTGAAAAATGTCGAATGCGTTTTTCAGGCCTCTACAATAATGAATTTGAAAACATCGAGAAAAATACGGTGAACAGTCAAAGCAATTAGCTTAAAAAAAAGACTTATATAAATGTAGCATATAAATGTAAGAGTATGTTATACAGTATGTAAGTGAGTATTTTTGTTGTAAATGAGCGAATTCAATCTGAAAGGATGAATGATATATTAATATTAATGAGAATTTGACATATATTTGACGTGAATATTTGTCGCACATGTCTTGTGAATGTGAAAAAGAAAACAGTAAGCGAGAGTGTTTGTGTAAATAAGAATGTTTTATATGAATGTGAGAGTGTTTGCGAAAGCGAGAAAGGGATAGTAAATGTGTGAGCATATTTCATGAATTTGTTGCTCAAAGAATTTTATGTGAATTAAGAGTAGGTTTGAGTGTGTGATGATGTTTTAAGCTGATTCTCCTTGTGGTTTTGTGTTTTGTGTGTTCTAGATGAGTTTATAGTTTCCCCCGTGGAGGGAGAGCTGAGGGTTAGGAGAGATATTGAACTGGACAGAGAGACTACAGCTTTTTATAACATCACAGTTACTGCTAAAGACCTGGGAACACCTCCACGTAACAGCACGGTACACACACACACACACACACGCACACACGCACACACGCACACACAATATTCAGTATAATATTTAGCTTTATATCCTCAATATCAGTGGATAAATATATATAAGACGGATCTATCATTGGATGCTTTAAACCAGGATGTTTATTGTAGAGAATAATGTTATAAAATTAATGTTCTTCATCTCACCTCTGAGCAATATGGATATACAATCTTAAAAATAATATTTTTGTTACATACAGACCATTTTCTTAAACTTTGTTTTAATTTGTTTGAATTTTTGTTACTCGTTTCATATGTAGTTTAATTCTATTTGTTTTTTAGTTAAATTAAGGCAACAACCTAAAACTTTTGATGTTTAAAACAATTAATTGTAGTTTATTTCTGCATTTTATTTCTGTAGCGAATGTTTATGAAAAGAGATTATAAAAAATTATATTCATTAATACTCTGCACTATTTACATGATAACCTCAACTATGAGTACATTTTTCTGTGGTGTGTAGGTACTGGTGGGTGTTGTGGTATTGGATATTAATGATAACGACCCCGTTTTGATGAACCTACCCCTGAACACCAGTGTGAGCGAGGGAGCACCTGTCCAGACTTCCATCACACGGGTGCGAGCGCAGGACGCCGACAGCGGACGAAACGCTCTCCTAACATATAACATCACAGCAGGCAATCCAGACGGTGCTTTCTACATCAACGAAACTGTGAGTGAGGGAAGGGGTTTAAGGTTGGAACATAGGAATGTTCACCTGGCTTAACTGTTGAATTGGATTCAATGTGAGTTATTTTATCTCTCTTTTACTTTCTTTCTATCTTTCTTTCTTTCAGTCAGGTGTGGTTCAGGTGAACAAACCCTTGGATAGAGAGAGAATTGCTGAATATACATTGACTATCACAGTGAAGGACAACCCAGAGAACCCACGTATAGCTCGAAGGGTAAGTACTGTGCAGATTTTTATTTTAGTAATCTAGTTATTAGTTAACTACAGTATTTTGTGACTGATATTTCTAAGAGTTTTTCTAAGAGTCCAGATAAAATTAGTTTATTTATAAGCATCAACTATATACTGTAAATAGCTTCATTATGACTAAGCTCTAACTGAGCAATCTGATTGGATGAGAGGCTTTCCAAGGAGTGGTGATAATAGGCAGTAACATCCCTTTCATGTTTAACTGCGTCACAGGTGTCCTATAAACTGTTAATTACACCTGTCAGTTAAAGTAGGTCGGCACTGCGGAGAGAGCAGCAGCCAAAACCCACAGCAGCCAAAACCAGTCATGGAAACACATTCAGCAGGAAAACACATCTGATAACGTTATGTTATCTTTATGACTGCTTCAAACTCTTCTTAACTCTAACTCCAAATTCACTTTGTGTTCTTTCATTTGCGCCTAAAGTGAGTTACAAAGCTAACTATCTTCTAACACAAGGCTGAATCACAAATCCCTAACCCTTAATCAAGTGTGTGGAAGAAGTGATTGTAAATCCTAGCACACCGGGTTATAGATTGAACCCGGACGTTAATGGAGCTGATATTCAAACGAGGAATAAGTAAAAATATAAAGAGAAACTTTTAAGATTTCCCAGATCGTCCACCGTCTCCATGGTTTATTCTCCTCACCTTTTGTCTACATACTTTAAGAATTGGAACTTGAATTGAATTTTCCACCTGTCGGTCACCAGCTGCAATAGTCGCGGTTAGTTAGTTCCGGCAGTTGTGGGAGAATATGTTTTCGTCGAGAAAAATAACTTGTAAATAAACAAATAATAATTATCTGTTAATAATAAATGGTGTTTGGAGAACTGGAAAATCACACTTCAGGTCATGCTGTTGTGCTGCATCCTTGTTCTTGCGACCACATCAGAGCGGTGCTGATATCCCGCACAACAGCACTCCCTCTCCTGTGAAATAGCTTAAATATACTTGGTAAATAGGGTATAATAGTGGTGTTAGAAACCTTGCATAGTGCACTTCTAAGACCACTGTACATCATACGGGACGAATAATTAGAAAATTTGGTGATATACAGTAACTGACCTTAAAGCTGAATGAAGTGTTAGTAAAACATACAACCATCACCATCACGCCATAGTAACTCATGACTTAATCTTTCCTTCCAGTGATGAGTGCAATCTTGTTGCAGATTATCATCTTCTATTATCAATTTCTCTTTTTGCCCTAACTGTAGGACTCTGAAATTCTGGTGGTCACCATTTTAGATGTTAACGACAACCGGCCAATCTTCACCTTAACAAGCTACAGAGGAGAGATCAGTGAGAATTCGCCCACAGGTAGGCAGCCTTTACAGTCTACTGATAACTCTACAGATAACTCTTTTTAATGGCCAGCAAATAGATGGATTCTGTTTGAGTCTCCTTCCTTAAAACTTTCTCCCTCATGCTCATCTCAGTGGAGTTTTGCATGCACAACTTTGTCTTGGTCCTTGTGGGATTCAAGCAGAATTGTTACAAAGCTGCGGTGTCTTTTGCTTATATATGTTGTGCTACCTGACGTCTGTATCTTTGCTTGAAGAATGGACATACTGGCAAAAGCAAACAAACAGTATGTGCAAAATGCTGAACTCCTCCTTTGGCATAAAATAGCAAACTTCTTCTAACTAGCAGTTATCAAACCACTTATTTAAAGTGAAAATATTGTGCATTTCTTTTTATTTCCAAGTGAGACTGTGTTAACATCTTTTCAATTTAAAAAAATCACCAAAATCTGTTATTTATCAAGGAGTGCCTAAACTTTTGCATAAGACTGTATCTTCAAATTCCTACATGAGGTTTGGATTCATATAAAACAGCGCCCATACTTGCAAATGAATCATACCACACTTTAAGAGAAATCTTTTAGTCAAGGTTAAGGCCTCATCACTGTAATAAAACAGCTACAGTAACTGTTAAGACTTTTACTGGTTAAAGTACAACAATGACGGACTCATGGCCTCAGACCAGGGCTGCATCTGCGTGCTTGTAATACTTGATCTCAGTCCAGCTTTTAAAACCATCAATCAAAATATTTTTCTAGATGGGTTAGAAAATATTATTGGAGTTAGAGGAATGACTTTCCTGGTTCAGATTTTATCTCACTGCCCGTAATCCATCTGTACCTAATAAATGTGATTTCTCTGCATGTACAAAAATAAATTTTGGTATTGCCTAAGAGAGACAGACTTATCCTGCAAAGCCCTACAGGTATGCAATTGACTTCCTGTTTGCGTTCTGTTTCAGTCTAACACTAGTTTTGCTTGTCATTTTCACCTCTGACTTGACTATCAAGTATCTCAAAACCTGTTTAATGTTTTTAATTCTAAATACATATAATTGAATGTATTCTGTTGTGGTCAGTCTCAGTGGTACTAGTCTTTTCAGGAGTCTTCCAGGACTTCACAGTCAGTGCACCTTTATTTTCCCTGTTCTCACAGAGCTGACAGATGTGTAAGTTTAAGGAAAACACAAAATCCGCAGAGCATAAGGACATCCAGGAGTGGAATTTCCCAACCATTTCCCTGGTGTGACTTCACCCAGAAGGCGTCTTTGATTTTAAACCATGCAATTGGTGGCAAGCATGGTTAAGGATATGAATAGAATTATTGTTAGTTAGTCAGTAGTGTTAGTTGAGTCAGTGTTTTTTTTTTTTTTTCTTGTACATTTTTTAGAAGGTAGGATTTTGCAAACCCACTAACCCCCCCCTTAAGACGAAGGGGCCTCTTTAAGGCTTTCATCAGTCTTGGTTGCTTCAGTAATGGTCAATTGGTGAATTATAATTTTTTACTTCTGACACATAATATAATGTGCAGTCCCATTAGAGTTCCAGGGTCACATGCTCCTCTGTTTCTTCTATCTGTCTTTTATTTCTCATCCAGGTACCACTGTGGTTGTCCTAAATGGTCCTGTTCTGGCCATAGACAAAGATATCGGGCCCAATGCTGTGGTAAAATATGGCCTGATTGGTCCAAGGGTTGATCTTTTCACCATCGACCCCATCACAGGTGAGATATAGTTTGGAAGAATTGTATTAATATTTTGACATATCTAATGACTGGAGATTTTAAAAAATACAAACAAGAAGTGTAGGATAACAAACTGAAATGATATTGTGGTCTCTGGAACATTGTGTGGTTTCTTTACTCTAGCTGTGGTGTCAGTACGTGCGGGGGCCATGTTGGACAGAGAAGCTTTCTCTGATCCGCGAGTGGAGTTGTTCCTGGTCAGTGAAGACATTAGTGGTCTAAACAGCAGTGTTCCTCTCACCATCACCATCCTGGACAGGAATGACAATCCTCCGGTGTTCAGCCCTTCCAGCTTCTCTGTGCGCCTGCCAGAAAACAGTCCTACTGGTAGGAACTTGAGAAATGCAGGGTTTTCCTAGACCGGGACAGGGAGGAGCTGTATCTGTGTGTATTGAAGAAGTGAAAAGATTACGGAGATCTGTTGGTTTCACCCTATAAGGGTTAAGTGGTGGGAGTTTATGGCATTGTGGCTTTGATGCCTCTTCCATGGGTTTCAATAATGTGGAAACCGTAGGATTAAACACACGTTGTTATTTGGAGTTATCTATTTTTGGTATTTCCAATCGTTCTTCTTTAATCCTTTTGTGTATTTTCCTCAGGTGTGGTAGTGACACAGCTCTCGGCCACAGATGCCGACGCAGGCTCCAATGGTTGGTTGCAGTATCGTTTAGAGAGTGGCGCTCAGGATCGTTTCGTGGTCGATTCTGTCTCCGGTGCCGTCCTTGTGGGCAATGCCACCCTTGACCGTGAGGAGCGTGGCTCATACAGGCTGGTCGTCATGGCGATGGATCGAGGCACACCACCACTTTCAGGCACAGCCACCTTGACGGTTGTGCTGGATGACGTAAATGACTCTAGACCTCGATTCCTGCAGCCTGTGCAAACTATCAGTGTTAATGAATCAACACCCCCTGGCGTAGTGGTGGCCACGTTAGCTGCTGAGGACCCTGACCTCCGACCTCGTCTGGAGTATTACATCATCTCCGTAGAAGCAAGGGATGATGGGAATAAACAAGTGAGCGGCCTGCAGGATTCATTTGGGATTGACTTTCACACGGGTGAGAACAACTAAGTCTAAAGCAAATGTTGGATGTAAACTCTTATTTAGGTTCTTCCAATCATCATACTGTAGATAGTCAGTGAGCCTCATTTCGTTGGTAAAACATCAGTTGTATGTTACAAAACAGGCAAACAAGGTCATACATGGCCATAGTGCGACTAGGAAACCAATGATTTATGAAGCATGATGAACAATTTACCACAGATCAGTACATTGATGGTCACAATGATATAGTTGACAGCTCATGAAGACAGGTGTAGGATGCTTATAGGGTGAGGTAGGTGCGAGAGATGACTGGTATATAGTTATAGTCTGGGTTGGAAGACAGTCATAGGAGCTGTAGCAAAAAGAGTTTTGGGTAACACTTTATAATAACTACACCCTATGAATCATTAGTTAAGCATTGGTAAATAGTTCATTAATCATTTATAAAGCATTGTTCCTGCATTAATAGACATTAGTAAGCAGTTTATAAATACAGCTATACATGCTTT